>JAKSZT010046586.1:24560402-24852655 GCA_026826555.1 Tolypeutes matacus
ACACATATATGCATATATATTTATATATCATTTTACAAATGTTTGTATGTATTGTGAGAATTTTGATTTTTACCCATAATAAAAAAAAAAAAAAAAAAAAAAGCTAGTTTTCTGAATCCTCGTTCCACATTTCTTCCCACTTTACTAATAATTGATAACTTTTCTCAGCAGCTTCTTCGAAGATATAATTTAACTAATAATAGGGTTCTTTGATTGCTATTTGAATGCTCTTCAATGTAAAAAGTAGAAATGTGACAAATGCAAATGCTGTAAAGAATAGGCCCTGTAGAAACAGATTATTTGCTTTAAAGAATTTTTTCAAATTCCCTTATTGATATTATAAATATAACAATGACATTGTAATTTGTAATAAAAATGATTAGGAGGCATTTAAATGTTCACAAGATTCTGCTACTATATTATGGAACAGCAAATCAAATAAAACTGTGGAATAATCTGAAACAGGAATAAAGTCATGACTCTATTTATGTGACTCCAAAATAACTGTGTTTTTTTTTTTAATTTTGATATTTCAGAGCCTAATTATGTAATTAACCTTTCCATTCTTTGGTCATATTTTTGACATTGCCCAGAGAGGCCTCTATCTAAAGAAACATAAATATATAAATTAAAATAGAAGAATTCAGTCCAATATATCTGGATTTTTCTTACATAAATTGTCTTAGTAATCATTTTTTTATATTCAATTTTAGGGTCTGCTCTTAAATCTTAAGCTTCTTGAGCAATGAAACCATATATAAATTATATTTTTCTCTAACATGCTGTTAGGAATAGAGAATTAGTCTAATAAATGTATATTGAATTCAATCAAACATCAAATTGTTGAGTTTCTGTAATACCCTACAGAATCTTTGGTAATATTCTACATCTGTTTCAGTTTCTCAACAAAATGGGAACATTTGCTTTCAACATGAATGAGTAGTCCTTCTTTCCTAAAATCATCTCATCCTTTGGAAACCATCTCCTGTTTTCGGCTCTCCCTTTTGCTTTGCCTCTGCCTTTCCACTTAATGCTGGTGCTTCCCAAGATTCTCTTTCTGTCTTCTCTTCTCTTTCCACATTATTCCTGGGTATCTTCATATATTAATAATTCCCAAATCTAAATCCCTTGCCTATAACTTTCAGTTGAATCTACATCTGTATATCAAGCTGCCCACTGGAAAGCTTCAGTACGTTATTGTACAGACACCTCAAACTGAACTTTTCATTTTTCTCCCAAATTGTCTCTTCTTATGTCCATCAGTCACTTAACCTTCCAAGCTGAACCCTAGAGTAATCCTTGACTCCTTCCACCCCTCATCCCCACATCCTATGAGCCACCATGACTTGGTGAACTTGCCTTTTTAATATTTCCTCATATTCTCTTTCCTCTATCCCTACCTACCACCACAGCTTTTATAGAGGCTTTTATCATTTTTCTTAAATAATCTGGCCTCCTAATCCATTCTTTACAATCAGAATCCTCATTATAAAATAAAAATATGACCAGATCCCTCCTAGCTTAAACCATACCTTGCCCTTATTGACTTGCCCTTGCCCTCAGATTAAAACCCAACTTTTCAGCAGAACCTCAAAAACCTTCAATGATCTGATCCCATCTCTCACTTTCTAGCTTCTTACCTTGCTCCTAAAGTCCAGTGCCTGCCATATTAACCAACTTTTATTTATCCATATATGTCACTCTCCTTCATGCTTATACACCATTGTGGGAGTCCCATACTTACACACCAGAGATGAAGGAAGGAGGCTATACCCTACACTAGTATATTAGAAGGAACAAGATATCCAGGGACCACATCAGTAGTGGCAATTACCAAGAAGAGAAGGAAATAAACTGGATCTGAGAGACCTGTGGGTAGTAAGAAAATAAGAGTGGGGGTTTAGAAGTCATATGACCATGGTGGATTTCTACAAGAAGAGACAAAGTAAGGGAAATGTCAGAAGAAGAAAGAGGAAATGCCATTACCAGCTAAAGGAATCCTCAATCCTTCCTTGAGTCCTGATTCCCTTTGCTCTCCAGTAAACAATGGGTAATGTCTTCTCATCTATCTTTGGCTGCCATTTTCTCCACTAATTAATAACAAACTTAATAGTGGCTAACATTTACTGAGAATTTAATATGCACCAACCATTTTTCTTAAGTACTTTATATTTCATTTAAATCTCACATTAACCTTAAGAAGCAGATGGTTTTATTCCCATTATACAGATGAAGGTACTGGTGAACATGGAGGTCAAATGACTTGAAATTAGTTTTCACAATCACAAAACTAGAAAGAGGAGTGATTTGCTCATACATCTGTTTAGCATCAGACTTATAGAAAATTGAAATCTTTTAGCGAGCTTTGCTCTCTGAAATTTGGGTATAAAATTGTTTTCATGGAAGATTTTTTAATGGCAAGACAGTTGTTTGATAACTGATACAAAATGCACTAAATTTTTGTTTCTTTTGTTTACTGACTTTCATATGTACTTTCAATATGAAGTTTCTGCTTGAGAAAAACAATGATTATCTTTGTTATAGTATTCTTCTCTCATTTACAGCATATACAAAGATTAAGAAATGGTTAATCGTGGCAGTTTGAACTATTGTAAATGAATTGAATTTAATGCAAAGGTAATTTAGTCAATTGATTCAATGGCCTTGTAGAGATGTGATCTATCTCATGAGGGAACCAGAGATACAATTTGATACTGACATTATTCCAAACCTCTTTGAGTATACGGAAAAATCTTAAACTTGAAGAATCCAAAGATTTGAGGCAATATGAACCACACTTCATAGAATGGCGTGGCACATCAAATTAATAAGATGTCAACTACAAAAAAATAAAGGCATTTAAGTGTGTACTCTTCTTTTTCCCCTTATACCATAGATATTTAGGAGGAAACATATTAAAAAACAATATATACAAGTCTCTCATGAACAAGACTCCAATCAGAGGTTCTGATTTAAAAGTGCTGAAAAAACATTTTACATATTCTTTGCTTGAGAATCCGTCTTCTTGAGGATTTTTCTCATGCAACTGATTTTCAACCTAGCATACATATGACATTAGTCTCCATATGAACAAATCAGATGATTATATTAAAAATGCACTGCATTTGAGAGAAATGAGGCAGTGAAGGAAACTCCACGGGAGGTAGGGAGAGAGAGTTGCCCAACAGTGGCCCATATTTTAAGCATATGGTTTATTTTGAGAGACCCTATCTTCTTTGTATTTAAAAATAATCCTTATGTTTAAGCCAGAGCAAAATGAATTTGGATGCATTTTATCATGAAATATGTACATGATGTTGCTTATTTTCTTTTCATTGGGTGGTCTGTACTGAATTTCTGGGAATTGGCAACTAAGAATTTCTCTTTCCCATGAATGGGACCCATATAGTAAGCTACTGATGCTGTGTTCAAAGTTCTACCCTAGTGGCCAGCAGGGATAACTTTTGGTCTGTAATGGCCTAAATTAGTCTTAAGAGTAGAATAAAGCACTTGGCTGGTATAAAAACAACCACCACCACATTGTTAAAAGAAAAAACTTTTCATGCAATTTAGAGTTTCACAGCTTTATTGAGTAATTCATGAATTGAGTGGGATCCTATTCAGAAAGTAGATGGGCAATAAAAGGGGAAGCTCATATAGGGTGAACATGGAAGCAAGCGATGAAGTGTTCTGACTGGTTGGCATTAAGTTTCCATTTTACATGGTGCATGGGTCTTAGAGAGTGGGGACCAGATATATACATTGGTTAGTATGGTATGGCTGATCTGATAAGCTATCTCCCCTGGACAGAAACTGGTTTATTACCAGGGGTTTGCATATTTGCAGTTCTATAAGATACACTGCATTTTTTCCATTTTCTTAGAAATTCCCTGCAGTGCAATTGTTTTTGTCTTCTGGAAAATCTTTTCTGGGAAAAGGATCCCTCCCAGCAATGCCCAATATAGGCAGCCATTTTATTTTACTTAGTAAAGTCATATTCTACATTTTTGGTGAGCCAATTGAACTCCAAAGCAATAGTTAGGCTGTGTCTAGTCAACAACACAATAAGAAAGGATGTTGGCATAGCATTTTCAACCATCTGTGTAGCCAAATAGGATTACTGGAAAAAGCCAACTAGATATTGTCTGGTGGATTTAATCAAAACAAACACTATTTCTGGAAAATTCAGACTAGAAGAATGATGTTTCCTCCTGCCAGAGAGTCATTTTAAGAAGGAATTTGAAATCAACACAAATCACATCTTTAAGGATTCCCTTCACTGTGTGAAGAAAATGAATCTGCCTATATAGAATCATTGATTCAACTATTTGGGGGCATTCAATTGTTTCATTGGAGGCCATTTTTTTTTCTCAAATTTCTTTTCCAGAAACTAATATCAAAACACCCTGTAGACTCTGGTCTTACCATTTATAAGTGCTGTTAATAGAGAAAATTGAAAATTTACTGCTAAAACTGTGAGAATTTGGCCAAAATTTATCCAGCCTTTGAACTGGGTCCAAATTGAATGGTAGCAAGTCACACTAGAATTCTGGTCACTTAACCAAGAAATCATGTAAACTATTCAAATTCACAGGTGGTAACTCATAGTAGATTGAATCCTTATATGATATGTCCTTAATCCATGTTCCTGTAGGTGTCAACCCCTTTGTAAATAGGACATTTCAAAGATGTTATTATTAGTTGAGGTGTGGTCAAATTAATCAGGGTGGGTCTTAATACTGGAAGCCTTATAAAGAGAGGAAATTTGGATGCAGTCCCTCAGGAATGCCACAGAGAGAAGCCAGAAGTCAGTACAAATGAGAAGAAGAGACCCAAGGAGAGACAGATTGCCATGTGATGGAGGCAGAGACGTAAACCAAAGAACCCCAAGGATTGCAGCAACCCAGCACCAGAACACTACAGACTCTGAGAGAAAGCATGGTCTATTGATTTTGGGACTTCTGGCCTCTAAAACCATAAGCCAATACATTCTTCTTGTTTAAGCCAACCCATCATGAGGTATCTGTCATAGCAGCCTAGCAAACTAAGACATAATTACTAAACAAAAACAAAATAAGCAAGTGGGGTGGATGGGTGGGTGAAAGATAAGTGCATTGGTTGTTGTAATTAGCAGGTTTGATGTACAGACCAAATCAGTGAGCTAGAGTGTCAAAAGAGCTTGAATGACTAGGTAAGATTTAGTTCAACTTAACAAACATATAACCTGCATTCCCAAACACGTGATTATTGAGTCCTGAGTGATGGATAAGGTTTTGTCCCTACCTTATATGTCTCAAACATATAAATTGATGCTTGTAGTTCAGTTCCATACACCAGTGATGGATGTATGAACAAGAATCTGAACTTCTATATATGCTGGAGTGAAAATTTGGAGATGGGGGAAAGAAAGAATAGGAAAGTATGTTCTAGAGATAGAATTTAAAGACAAATAGAAAACCAACAAAGACAAGCAAGGAGGACTATTTGAGGCAGAAAGCACAGCACTGGCGAAGGCCTGGAAGCATGATATTCTGTGTATTTGGGGAGATCTGCCCATAATTTGGTACAGCTGTGAGGCTGTGGTCCTCTCTGCCTACAACCCACCTTGCATGCATTCATGTCTGAAGATTTTTCACTTCCACACCATCAGCAGTGCCAGCCTTGAGGTACATGAACTTCTGAGACTTCCAGATTTTCTTCCTTGACTTTCTACTCTCTCCCTCCCAGCATAGAGGAATCTTATCCAAGACCTATATCCTTAATCTCCTCCTATTGCTCTTCTCCGGGGCCAAGAGATAGAACTGGCTAACTGCCTGAATGGAGCATATGGAAAGTGGCACAAAAATTTAACCGGCCAAGTCCAGACTTCTCTGTAAAGCAGTTCTTGATGCTCCAAATTGTTTCAGAGAATTCATCTCTGTGACCCCCAGAGCCCCATTCCACCAGCAGAATGAATGATTCTTCTGTCTGGAGCATTCCCAGCATTAAGCCCAAAAGTGCAGAATTATCTTCAGATCTGTGACTAGAACATTCCAGTGTAGGCACAAACTTAAGTAAAGCCATGAACTTCGTCAATTACACAGTCTGGATTAAACCTCACAACTCCTGCTTCTGTGTTTGCCTCCTCTAAACTGCATCCTGAGGATCCATGGGCAACTTACTTGACTATTCTGGGTTTCAGATTCAATATCTACAAAATGGGATGATAGTAGCCACTTCCTACAGCTGTTATGAAGAAAAATGATATGAATAAACCACGTTGTGTGGTCTGACGGTTTTAGTTCAATAAGCACAAGACTTCTCTCCAGTTCTCTTCTTTCCTTTTTCTTTCACAACATTTTTCACATTGCAATGACAGCATTTATTTACATCTCTATTGCAATTCAATGCAAGCTCCTACAGGGAAAGAACCGGTATTTATTTGATGATCCATCCTGAACATTTCCCTTAGTATAATTAGTTGTCTAGTAAATGTTGGTTAGATAAATGAAAAAGTAAACTGTCTAAAAAGATGTAGAAACATAGTCATAGGTTTTGTGGCCACCAAAATTATTTAGAAGTAATCCCCCTGAGAAGTTGCCTCCATAGAGAACATTTTGTAGTGTTAGAAGAAGAATAATGGAGTCCATGTTTAGACCAATTGGAGGCTTGCACTCAGTCTAGAACTTAATCTCCCTTTTCTCCCTTCTGTCTCCAGACAACTAGCTGTGGCAGGCATAGGCGGCAGCAAGGGTCGCAGAGACAGTCTGCCTGTCAGTACAAAGGGAAGCTATTCCTGGAGCAATAAATAATTGGTGGGAACCATCTTGGGGAAAATATATTAGAGAACTTTAAATATAGTGGGCAACTTTGTATTTCAAATCTGAATGCTTAAGTCCTGTAGATACAGAGACTAAGAATATTTTGCATTTGCAAATTAGAGCACTGACTCCTTGGTACTTGGACCTCTCCTTGAACTTGCACAGGCTGCTAAGATGAGTTGTTGATAAACTCCCTGGCACTGAATCTCTCTTCTGCCTGTGACCCAGGTCATTTTCCTGTCAGACCTAAGCATTGCCCATCACCTACAGAGCAACAAGCCAGAAGGAAGCTGGAGTTAAAGAAGGTGCCTCCTGTTGTTAGGTTGCAGTGGGATGGAAGATGCTTCTTAGTGAACACTATCTAGGCCAGGCTTGTCCTCTAAGTGTCTACTCAGGTTAGAGGTACCCAAAATATTGGTTACCTCTTCTAACCAAGACCCCTGGACTGTAAGAGGGAGAGTTCTGACTCCCAATTCCCTTTACTTCCCTCCTCCCTATCTGAGGGGGAAGAAATTATGCAAGTAAATGTGATATGTTGACTATGTATTTAAATTATAAACGTTTCTTATAGTTGATCAAAAATCATAACTAGTGTTTTATAGCCACCTAGTGGCCAAAACTGGGCTTTGAAATTGGAATTTTAATTTTTTTCTCAAAAGATTTAAAGCATTTAAATTTCTCAAATATTTCAAAAAACAACTATTTAAAAACAAGCAGTAATTCTAAATTATAATTTACTTAAATTATTTGATGTCTCTATACTGCTTTGAGACAGATAATCTATGAGAAATCCTAGATTAACTAAGGGAACCAAACATAACTGAGTCAAAAATAGGGGACATTTCTGAATGCTTCCTAAAAGCCCCTAAACTGGGCACGGACGTGGCTCAAATGGTTGGGCGTCCATCTCCCATATGGAGGGACCAGGGTTTGATCACCGGGACCTCCTAATAAAAATAAATAAATAAATAAATAAAATAAAATAAAAGCCCCTAAACTTTTGGTTTTCCCAAATAGACACATATGTCTGACAGTGTAATGATAATAATAATTATTATTATTATAAAATAACTAACATTCACTGAGTGATTACTATGTGCCAGAAAATATTCTGAAGGCTTTTCAAATACTGCCTATTTAATCCTCACAACTCTATGGGGGATGTATTCTGATTACACCCAATTTCTCAAAAAAGAAAACTGAGATACAGTGAAGTAAAATATTTTGCCCCAAGATCAACCAGCTATTAACTGGTAAAGTCAAGATTTAAATCCTGATAGTCTTACATCTGTTTAGCACAAGATAGATACGTATAAGTGGACAGGCACAGAGGGGAAAACTGGTCCAAGTAAGAAGGGACAGGCCCATCAAAGGAAGCATTGCAAAGTAGGAGGGTGAGGTGAGTGCAGGCCCAGTGAACAGAGCAATGAGTGAAGTGGAACCCAGGAGGATTTGTATGGGAAGAGTGGAAAACCAGAAAGGTAGGTGTGGGCCATGTTGCTTATGGAAGATCTTGACACCAGATTAAGAAGTTATCCCTTAGCCAAATGAGTATAGAGAATTATTTAAAAAATAACATTTTCTGCTCTTCAAAGTATGCAAATACAAGAGGTGCTCCAGAAAATCCAGAAAGACCCAAAAACTGAAAGACAAATAATCTGCAACTCTACCTTTCTTTATTAATGTATTCTGGTCTTTATTTCACACACATACACATTTCTTCCAAAAAATAATGTTATCATGCTTTACATATTAATTATATGGTATTTTGTTTGTTTTTATCTTTTACTATTGCAGGTAAATAAAATAGAAGCATAAAAGCAAAACTATAATTATAAACAATTATAAGCTCCTATTACTAACGATCACTTCAAATATATATGTATATATATGTATTTAAGTATCTTTTTGAAAAAAATCTATCCTATTCAAAAATACAATAATATTTACAACTGTTTTAGACCTTGACGTTTTCTTTTAATATAAAATGAACATCCTGCTATGCTGGTACATGTATATTTAAGGCAAATTTAATGGCTATGTTCTATTGTTAAATGTTAGGATACAAAATGATTTATTCCATACTGTTTTATTTATTTATTTATTTTTTCAAAGATTTTTTTTATTTATCCACTTATCCCCCCCTTGCTGCTTGTGCTCGCTGGGTCAGCTAACCAGGCCGTGCTGCCGGGCTTGCCTTCACCAGGAGGCCCCGGGAACCAAAACCGGGGCCTCCCATATGGTAAACGGGAGCCCTACTGATTGAGCCACAGCCGCTTCCCATATTCCATACTGTTTTTAAATAGCCTTTGTACCTTTGTAAAATCAATTAACTATATATGTGTAGGTCTTTGGATTTTCCATTCTTTTCTTTTGGTCTATTTGTCTAACTTGTTTTTAATACTACAATCTTGATTAATATAACTTTAATAAGACATGAAGCCAGGTAGTATAAATTAGCCAACTTTTTTCTTCTTTTTCAAAACTGTCTTGGCTACTCTATTCCTTTGCATTTCCATATGAATTTTAGAATTAGCTGTCATCATCTACAAAATAAAGCCTACTGATATTTTTATGGGGATTGTGTTAAAACTATAGATCAAATTGGGGAAAAATACTTTATCCATGCTTATCCATTAACAAGACATTTATCTCTAGTTATTCAGGATTTGTTTAATTTCTCTCAGCAATGTTTTGCAGTTTGCAGTGCACAGGTCTTGCACATCTTTTCTCTTATTTATCTCTATGTAGTATATTTGTCTGTGCTTTGTAAATGGTATTTTCATCATTTCAATTTCTGATTGTTGTTAGTACACAGAAACACAATAGACTTTGTATACTGAGCTTTGTGGTAGTTAGTTTCATGTGTTGACTTGGTTAGGTTTTGCTGTCTAGCTGTTTGGTGAAGCAAACACTACCTGATTGTTATTGCAAGGGTATTTTATAACTGGATTAAGATCTCTATCAATTGATTGCCTTTAGGACTGATGGCGTCTACCTTCAGCAAAGGAGATTATCCTCGACAGTGAGGGGTCTCCCCTTTATCCAATCAATTGGCGGTCTTAAAGCCAGAACTGTGGGTTTCAGAAGCCAGAAAAAAGAATTCCTGCCTCTACTTCACTCAGCCAGCTTCTCCTGGGAAATTCAACCTCACCTTCAGCGGTTTCCAACTTGTGGACTGCTCTACAGAATTTGGGCTTGCCATGAACTTGTGACTGTGGTCATGTGACCACAGTCACATGAGCCAATTCCTGTGATAAATCTCTTAATATTTATGCTATATATATATTAGATACACACATGTATATACAGAGATATATATCTCCTGTAGGTTCTCTTTCTCTGGAGAACCTTGACTAATGCAATCTTGTATTGTGCAACCTTGCTAAGCTCACTCTTTACAACTAGTGAACTTTTAGAGATCCCATAGGATTTTCTACCTAGACAATCATGTCATCATCAAATAAGGACAGTTTTAGTACTTCTTTCCAATCTTGATAGTTTTTATTTCTTTCCTTGCTTGCTTGGACTAGCTAAAATTTCAGGAATAATTTTGAATAGGTGTGATGAGATTGGACATCTTTGCCTATTTCCTCTTTTACTGTAAAGAGACAAGATTTCATCTTTTACTGTTAAGTATGATCTCAGCAGTAGGGTTTTTGTAGATGGCCTTTATCCAGTTGAGGATGTTCCCTTCCAGTCTTAGTTTTCTGAGTTTCTGTGCCTAGTTTTTATCAGGAATGGATGTTGGATTTTGACAAATGTTTTTTGTTCATCCATTGGGATGATGGTTTTGGTTTTCATTTTTAGTCAGTTAACATGGCAAATGAAATTGATTTCTTTAATAGATAGATATAGGGCTCTTCAGGTTTTCTAGAAGAAACAGATTTCTTTTTGAATGAGATTTGATAGTTTGTGTCCTTCAAAGAATTTGAAAATTTTCTAGGCTCTTAGGGCAAAAGTTAGTGTCATTGATTTGAGACCTTTCTTTTTAATATAGGCAGTTAAAGCCAGAAATTTCCCTCCAAGTACTGCTTTAGTCATATCCTATAATTTTTGATACTAGTGTATTTTTGTTTTCATTCAATTTAAAATATTCCTAAATTCCTCTTCCTCTATGACTCATGGGTTTGTTAGAAGTTTGTAAACTAATTTCCAAATAATTGGGGTTTGTCTAGATAACTGTCAGTTACTAATTTCTAATTTAATTCCATTGTGGTCAGAGAGCATATTATGTACATCTTTTTTTTACTCTATCTTGATTGGAAACAGAAGTTCAATCCCGTATTATTGGACTTGTATGTTGTTTCTAATTTTTGTGCTGCTAAAACAACTCCTAAATCTCAGTTTCCAGTTGACCAAGATGCTCCAGGGAGGAAGATACTTCAGAGTGCCATTCCTTTACAGAATCTTTAAATAACAAGCAAAAACTTGCAGAGCCATCTTCCTTAGAACTCCAAAAATCAGTTAAAGGGTTGCAGTAAGTGGGTGAGTGATAAATCAAGAAAACACAGCTTTAAAAAACAGTAGGATAAAGTTGTGATGCACTTTCTAGGTCTTCTCGCATCCACCTTCCAGGGTGGTGATCTGTGCTCTCTTTATGGGTCCTTGGCCCTGTGTCCCAGGGGGAATAGAGTAACACCTATGTGCATAGCAGGGTGCCTGTATGTTGGTGCCAGTCTACCTGGTGGAAGCCTGAAAGACTGAAAGAGGAAACTTGCCTCTGGCTCACCCTCCCAGAGTTTGTCTTGCAGAACACTACACCCAACAGCAGCAAAATGCACACTATTTTTCAGTGCATAAGGATAATTCTCTAGGATAGATCATATGTTAGGTCACAAAACAAATCTCAATAAATATAAAAAGATTGATTTAATACAATGTCTCTTCTGTGACCACAATAGAATGAAGTTTTTGAGAACTGGGAAATTCATAAATTTGTGGAAATTAAACAATGCACTCTTAAACATCAAATGGGTCAAAGGAGAAATCACAAGGTAAATTAAGGAATATCTTAAGGCAAATGTGGAGAATAAAAAACAAAGGAGAGAATTAATGAAACCAAAGATTGGTTCTTTGAAAAGATCAATAAACTCAATGAACATTTAGCAAGACTGACCAAAAATAAAAAAATAAATAAAAGCGAGATAAGAAACAAATAACTAAAATCAGAAATGATAAGGGCTTACTACCAATACCACAGAAATAATTACAGAAATAAAAAGGATTATAAGATGATACTATGAACAAATATACCCCAAGAAATTAGATAACCTAGATGAAATGGACAAATTCATAGAATCTACACTGACTCAAGAAGAAATAGGGGATTGCAACAAATCAATAACAAGTAAAGAGACTAAATAAGTAATCAAAGAAAAGCACAGGACCAAATGGCTTCACAAGTGAATTCTACTAAACTTTCCAAGAAGAATTAACACCAATCCTGTTCACATTCTTCCAAAAAATAAGGAGGGAACACTTCCTAACTCATTCTATAAGCCCCACCCATATTACCTTAATACCAAAACAAGTTAAAAATACCACAAGAAAAGAAAAGTACAGACCAATATCCTTTTTAATATAGATGCAAAAATACTCAACAAAAATACTAGTAAACTGAATCCAAAAGCCTATGAAAAGAATTATACACCATGAGCAAGTGGAATTTATCCCAGGTATGCAAGGGTGTTTCAACATTAAAACATACCACATTAATAGAATGAAGGGGAAAAAACACATGGACATGACAGTTGATACAGAAAAAAAACATTTCACAAAATTTAGCACCCTTCTTGATAAAAACACCGAGAAAACTCAGAATAGAAGGAAGTTTCCTCAACATTATAAATGACGTATATGAAAAAACTGACAGCTAACATCATACTCAATGGTGAAAGAATGAAAGCTCTCCCTCTAAGATCAGGAATAAGACATGGATGCCCACTTTCACCACTGTTATTCACTATTGTACTGGAAGTTCTAGCCAGAGCAATTAGGCAAGAAAAAGTAATAAAAGCATGCAAGTTGGTAAGGAAGAAGTAAAACTTTCCCTTTTTGCAACAACAATGGGAAATAAGGAAACCTGTTCCATACCATTAGGATCTAATGTAATGCACCAAATATGAGGTTGTGGTGGTGACAGAGGAATGGAGATATTAGGATTGATGGAAGAAATATTAGAAAAAAGAATCTATCAGACTGACTTATTTTTTGCAATTAAAATCAATATCTTTAAAGCAGTAGCTATTTAGATTAAATTGTCTTCATATTTATCCTGAAAATAATCTCTGTTCTCAACATTTATTCTCAATTGTGCTTTCTAATACTCAACAATAATGCTTTCTAATTACTCAATAAGAGTTTTTTCATAGATGATGAGAGGAACCCAGGCAAGTGTTTTCTAAATTAACTATTTTTAAGTAAGAATATGATTTATATAATACTTTTAACAGAATTCCCTTAGTCTCAAAAAGTTTTGCCTTTTTGCGTTATATACTTATCACACTAAGAAATAGTACATTTAAGAACTATCCTTAATTCATTTCTTATTATATTTTTATTTATTTATTTTGTGATGTTTATAAACAAAACATGTTTGGGCACTTGCCCTATAAAGAACCCACCACATCTTCTTGTCAATAAATCTCTGAGGACCCAGTCCACATGCTGTTTCTTTCTATGCCTCACAAGGGGCTTTATGGATATGTTCAATGAATGGAGAAGGCCTATGTCTAAGCCTTCCAGTCACATCTTTGTCTCTCCATCTCCTTCCTTTCATATTTCTCTTTCCTAACACTCTCACCTTATAATTGTTCAATGCTAATACCTGCTAATATCTATGAGATGTTCATTTTGTATGCACTTGTGCACAATTTACCATCAATTTTAGCAGCTTATTTAAGTCTTTTTTTTTCTTATTTAAGTCTTTGATTAAAATTATAAGAATAAAAAAAATCAAAAGAAAGATGAAAAAATTTTAAAAAATGAAAAATTATAATAAAATCTGTCATCATTTTAGGATCGCTTCTGAGCACTTACATAAAAGCCTGTACCTTGGCCAGATCATCAAAATCATAGCAAGGTAAAGAATATGTGGCCACCAACTTCCTTTTGGGGAATTTTTTAGTAAGTCAAATGCATAATACCTCACCTACAAACCCAGTTCCACAGAAATCAAGAAGCACTGATTTTAGTTTTTGTTATATTATAAACTACTTCTCTCACATTGCAAGTCCCATGTGCAACTTTTATGGTCTTAAGCTGTTTAAATCTCTTTGATGCAGTGTGCAAGTAATAATATCGGCAATGAATACCCATCCAAACCAACCTAAAGATCTTAAAACACAATAAACATCTCTGTTACTATCTTAACACTCCTTGAAGCTAAGACATTAAAGGCATTTATACCACGTGTTGTAAATTTATGCTCCGTATTGTGCTGGCAGTCAAAACTCTCTTAATATATGTCTAATGATTTGTCAGGCAGAAGAAATATCATTCTATTTTCAGTCCTTGGAAAGTTACTTAAATTCTCTAAGTTGTGGTATGCTGGAGCAAGAACTAGCATACAAGAACCAGTTGATAAGTATTGAGGGTTTTTGCCTACCAGCTGTGAAATCCTTGGAAATTTGAAATAGTCTATTGTGGGTGAACTAGATAGAAACATTTTTTTACTTTGTGGGCCACATGGTCTCTGTTGCAATTACTCAGCTTTGCTATTGTAGTATGAACACAGCTAAAGACAGTACACAAAACAATGAGCATGGCTGTGTTCCAACAAAACTTTATTTACAAAAACAGGCTGGAGTCTGAATTTGGCTTACAGGCTGTAGTTTGCTATCCCCTGTTTAAAATAATTGTGTGAAATTTAAAAACAAGGCTAGAATAGGTGCTTCATCAAAGGTACCTTGCTGCTCACTTAAGATGTGATGAAGCCTCAGTGGAGTCTCCTTGGCTTTCTCTTCTCCCTGTTTGTGTAGAATCCTAACTTCTGGTTTTTGAGCCAGCACTTCCCTCTGCTTGGTTTCACTCTGCAGTGACTTAACAATGTTCTTCCAACCATTATGAACCTAAACACAACATGACCTTTAACTTCAATAGACATCTTCATTAGGGAGGCAGTAAGTTGTTATTAACTCGGCTCAGCTACACATGAACAGCCTATATGTATTGTGTTTTTTTTGTCAGTCTCAGTCGTGGACTGGAGTCAACTTGAGGCTTCTGACATCCTTCCAGAGATCATGGAGTACCTTCCAAACCCAGCTGGAAATTCCAGTCAGCCCCTGGCTGAGCTTAGGCTGTTTCTGCCCTTGCCCTGACAGGGCATCAGCTTTTGTATTGAGAGGAGGAATAATGTAGTGACTGAGAACAAAAGGTTCATATACGATCTCTGTCACTTATCAGTCGTGTGGCCTTATTTAATCTTTCTGTGCTTTAGTCTCCTAATATGCAAGATAGGGATCGTGATAGTACCTACTTCAAACAGTGCCTGGAATATATTAAGCACTTGACAGATGTTATCTATAAGAAAGAATGTGGTATTAGCCATTCGTATACTTCATAATGATTATAATATTTTTATTTTTATATATAAGCAACAGCTAAAATTTGGGCTTTTGTTTGCTTGTTTGCTTTTGTTTGTTTGATTTTTTTCTCCTAATGTGAATATTTACTATACATTGGTGTAGTATGTTTTGTTTTATTCGTTTTTGTTTTTGTTTTTTTATCGTTTTTTTTTTTTTTTTTTTTTTTTGGTAGTATGTTTTGCTATTCAGTTGCCCTAAATTTTAAAAGTATACTTTTATTAGAACAATTAAGCAGTAGAACGGACAGTACAAAAGGGTAAATGATTTTTAAAAAGTAAGAGAAATAAATATCATGGACAATTCAGTACTTTACCCACTGCTCCTAATAGTTGTCTCTTCCTGCTCACTTCTCACACAAGTCTTGCTTCTTTTCTGATAGCTCTTTAATACTAGTCATACTGGTCTTAGGTTAGCTATATGAAAACCACCCAGGGGAGCTTGTTAGAAATCACATTCCTAGATCCCATTCCCACATATTCTGATTTTGGATAGGGCCTTGAAATCTGTATTTTTAAAAATGCCTCCTAAGTGCAGATGTGTGGGAGGTTTGGGGACCTCTGCCCCATGCCCTCACTCATGTTCTCTCTTTTTCTGTGTGCCAGAAACTGTGTGCCAACCTCTCTGCAGCCACTTTCTTGAACACTTACAACAACCCTGCAAAGCAGGTATTCATAATCTCATGATACAGGTGAGAGAACAAAGGCTTAGTTATATTAATTAATTTAGCCAAAGTCTCATATTATGAAGGTGAATTAGTGCCTGGCACACTGTAGAATGTGGCAGCCATTCCATAAAAATTTGTGGATCTGAAGATTTCTCAGGCACATTGATCATTTTTTTCCACATTGATCTCTACCTCTTTGATTTACATGTATTTAATACCATAGTTGATATTAGTACATTTTCTTAAGTATATAAAAATCCCTTTGAGGGGAGGGGACATACTTTATACTAATTTGTGAGACAGGGTTTGATTATAAGGAATAGAAACCTGTTCAAGAGGCATAAAGAAGGTGTACTGAAAGGATACAGAGGAAATTTTACGGAACCTGAAAGTAGATAATACTGAAGGAAACCCCACAGGGGTGCCTTTAGGTTCTTGCTCGGAACAGAAGAACTGGAGTCCAAACATGGAAGGTCATGAGAGAAAGCAGGTTTATTAATGCCAGTGGAAACACAGGAGATGGAGTGTCTCAAATCTGCCTTCCTGAACCATGGAGAGCAGGAGTTTTTATAGATTCAAACAGGGGAAAGAGAGTGGTTACCATCATAATGGCAGGTATACATAAGAGTGACCCTAGTTCTGAAATAATCATAAATAAAGGCAAGTTCAGTCTAGAATTACCATTACAATATTAAGTATACACAAGGGAGAGGCTAAGTCTAGAGTAACCATAAACAGGGGTGAGACCTATTAAGAATGACCATCACAATAGCAGGTCTAGGCTAAATCCAGCCAGTTTCAGGAATTTCAGATATTAACCTTTTGCTATTTTATAATATAAAGGCATCTATATAATGATCTTGCTATCATAACTATTTGTTAATTGTTAACTTTCAGTTACAGTTTCAGGTTTCATTTTCACTTCAAAACAAATTGGGCACTTTTATCAACTAAGCAACTAAAACTATTTTAATGTCAGGTTATGGAGGACAGAACTACTTCAGTCATTCTGGTATTTGCAGAAACCAGTGTGGGGCTGGATTCAAATTACTGTAGTTCAATTTCCCCTTGGAATAGGATCATTCACCAATCTTGGGGAAGGGACAAGACTGCTCTTAACTGCTTTCTGCTGATGAGGGGCGATGTTAGGGTTTTTTTCTAGTGAAAGTAAGATCCATACAATGGAGATACTGTTGAATGGACATTCCTTTTTCTGGCACACTGGTCAGAAGAGGCAGGTATGCTACAAAGAGTCTGGTAGTCCACAATCTCTTAGAAATAAAAAGATGTGATTAGTTTTAAGATAGCTTATGCAGCAGTTTGGCATTATTTATGAATTCCAAAAATAGATATTGGATTATGCTTGTAAACTGATCTGTTCCTCTGGGCATGATTAAACTATGATTAGAGCTTTGATTGGGCCACATCAGTAGCCACATCCCTGTCCCTTGGTGGATGGGGACTCATAGATAAAAGACACGGCAAAGGACAGAGTTGGAGTTCTGATGCTGAGTTTTAATGCTGGACCCGGGGAAGTAAGCACACAGAGAAGCCTGGCTGTGAGGAAGGAGAGAAGGCCCTCGGGAAGAGACAAGCTGTTTGCTTGATAGTCTACAGCTGGCCTTGTGGAGAGAAGCAAGCCTATGTTGGCAGTCATCTTGCTTCAACACGTGGCAACAAACTTTGGTGAGGGAAGTAACTTATGCTTTACGGCCTGGTAACTGTAAGCTTCTACCCCAAATAAATACCCTTTATAAAAGCCAACCGATTTCTGGTATTTTGTATCAGCATTCCTTTGGCTGACTAATACAGCCTACTCACGAGGCAAAGGAAGCTGTGTAGGGACAGAATTTCAAGGAAGAAAATGAAGGGAACTCTGCTTGTATTTAGTGGGGTTTGTTTATGAGGAAATCCCAAAAGTCTGGTTTAGCTAGGCTCCAGATAATACCTGCCACTAGGAGAGAGATTAGAAAAAAAAGTAAGGCCAGCCTGGGTGCCAGTTTAAGTATTCAGGTTGAAGTTTCCCTGGGCTTCAATGGTGTTTCCTGAAAAGTGATTTCTCCTTCACCCTGGAATGTCTATCATTTCCCCTTGGTGTGGTGGAGCCCCAGTGGGATTCCCTGCAACTTGACAGAAGAATGAGTGACATGTAACACTAGGTGGGGCCTGGTTCAGTTGGGGCTGAGATGACATTCAGGATGGTGACTTTTTAGATGCAAAGCCACATCCAGTCTCCTGGTTTAACCCTATGCAGTGGGATGTCTAAGGGGAATTTAAGGCAGTTAGAAGCAAAGCTCTAGACTTCATTCAGGGTTGTACCCAAAGAGCTAACATATTGGATAGTACTTAATTCAGGACTAGCATGCATGTTATCTATATACACATATTTAATAAATAGCTTTTGGGAAGCGGATGTGGCTCAATCGATAGGGCTCCTGTTTACCATTTGGGAGTCCTTGGGTTCGATTCCCTGAGCCTCCTGGTGAAGGCAAGCCAGCCTGCGCGGCGCGGTGAGCTGACACAGCAGGACGATCCGGCAAGGGGAGACAAGCAGAAACAGAAAAACGCACAGCAGATGGACACAGCGAGCACAAGCAGCAAGGGGGGATAAATACATAAATAAAATAAAATCTTTAAAAATAAAAAATAAAAATAAATAAATAAATAGCTTTCCATAAATCATTTTATAAGAACTTAAATCAAGTCCTCTTCAGGATGCAGTTCTTACTCTCAGCAGGGCAGTGGGTAACGCTTTCCCTCACTTCAGGTAAGTCTATAAACAAATAAACGTGCACAAGAATAATCTCCAGAATGACTTCTCTACTCTATTTAAAATCTTTTAGCCATTAAAACGTTATTCTGTTCTATTTCTCTTTTCCCCCTTTTGGTCTAATCCCATGTTCTCAGGGAGACCCATCCCTGGGAGTTGTTAAATCCTGTATTGCCAGGAAAAATCTCTGGAAGTTAAGTCCCATGTTGCCAAGGAAACTGTATCCCTGTAAGTCCTGCCCCATGTAGGGGGGGAAGGTAGTGAGAGTTTGGCTTAGAGAGGCAGGCCACATTGGAGTAACAAAGAGGTTCTATGGGAAAGTGGATATGAGCTCCTGCCTACCACATAGGAGGTCCGTGGTTTGGTTCCCAGTGCCTCCTAAAGAAGACAGCGAGCTGGCATGACGGGCAGGAACAGCAAGTTGACACAACAAGATGATGCAACAAGAGACACAGAAAGAAAAACACAATGAGAGACACAACAAAGCAGGGAGCAGAGGTTCCCTGTGTCTCCTGAATAAACGACACAGCACACAGCAAGTGCAAACAACAAAGGGGTGGGGAGAAATAAATTTTAAAAAGTAAACCTTAAAAAAAAAAAAAGAGGTTCTCTGGAGGTAACTCTTAGGCAGGAATTATAGTTAGGTTTAGCACCTTCATTACAGCCTTAAAAAAGATCCTAAGGAGCTATGAGAGAATATACAAAGAGTAAAGCAGCTTAGAACTTAGAAATAACAATAAGAGATCAGAATTCAAGTATAAATATGGCTGCTACAAGAGCTTACAATCTAGGCCTCATTTTCCTTATGAGTATTTTAAATAAAGCTGTTTCTAGAGATCATTAACTCCAGGCCATAATAAGAGTTTTGTTTCATTTTACTTTTACACATTTACCAAGATTATGCTAATCAACAGGCAAACCATAACTTACAGACTTACTTGCCTTGCTTCTCCTTAAAGTCCTTTTTTGTTGAAGATGTGCTGACTGTATGCTCCTTTAGAGGAGCATCAGAGCAAAAGAGTGTGATCAATAAGATATTTTGCTTGTTTTCATTACACCACATTTTTCTAGAAATAACTAAAGCTATAATCAACAATATCACGATGCAGATCAGTATTAGGATAGAACAGACAGAACTCTAAAAGTCTTTAAGAATATTCATACAATCCCCAAATATATAAGTAAATTATACATTTAATTTTTCCTTCATGCTTTCTCTTTTAGAAAGATACTGTTTACCACAAAGAAACTTCAGCAGTACTGAAAGAAAATATGTTTTTCTAGTAAAATTATAAAAAACTTGAGATTCCCAATGGAATCAAGATTATCTTCTCTCTACCACCACCTTAATATAATTACACGTTTATTGGAACATTAATATCCCCACCCTAAGGACATATTATTTTCAACAAAGAGGGTGATTTTTTAAAACTTCAGAGTGGTAAATGTAATATGGATAGTGTCTGAAATAGGCAGTTAATATCAGATTTGATATCATTTAAATAATATTTCTTAGAAGTAAATGTAAATCTACACATTCACAAGTCTTAGGAAATAAATATTGTGATTATGCACCGTATTGTTTAACAAACCAGGTTTTTTTTAAAACAACAACAGAAAGGAAGTTTAACACCTTGATAACAATTCTGATTAGAATAAAATGTGCAACATAACATCCTGTTTAAACTTTTCCACAGTTTACACAAGTATTGTGAGTTTCTGGTTTTAGAATATATTTTTCTATTGTGAATTAAAATATAAATATATTGATAATGTTACTTTTCATTAACATGTTTTAGCACTTCATTTTTTACAAGGTGAAAGAAAAAAAATTTTGAAATTAAAGATATCTTTAAGGATTTTATTAGAATATTAAAAGTTGTCAGGTCTGAATACTATATTAAAATAGGCCTCTATTTATCACAGTGATAAATAAATTTGTAAGACAGTTTGAAAAAGATTTATCTTCCAAAATAGCAGGGCTTTATTTGTTTTTTTTTAAGCCATTAACGATATGGTAAGGCTAATATGCCTGGTTAGCATAGATCATAATAGATTTAGGTAGCGGCTGACAGGTTTTTCTGCTCTAAAGTTACTTGTTTTTAATATCAACTCCTAGATTTCTACTTAGTAATAATTTTCTAGAATCAGTCCTTTCCATTGTTATCTTTCAGTTTAGAAAATGTTTTTACAAACTTCCCATAATCATCCATAACCACATAGACTAGTTACTTCACCTCAAGACAAATTCCACCTTTAAATAAGCTTATTGAATTACAGTGAGCAGCAAGTAAAATTTACTTCCATTAACCCTTCTACAACTTACCATAACCATTTAATTCTCATTTTATATCCCTCATTATGTTCTGTGAAAAACTAGTTATTTCACTTTAGGCAAAACAATTATTTTTTTAAAAGATGTTTGTAAAAATAAAAATTTCATTAACCAAACACTTATAATAAATTATTGCATTTGATCTTGGTCTCACTTCTTTTGACCCTGCTTTTCTCTGTGTTTAGGCTTCACTCACAAGTGGCAGCAACAGAAGCTCTAGGCTTGCTTTACACTTTCAGCTAGCAATTTAACCAGAAAGATGACTTCATTCTCTTAATACCACCAGCAATTGTCCTGGGACTGAAACTCATTGAACCCATATGGCTCATATTTCAATCAGTGACTGTATCCTTTTGGTCAGAGTAAATGGGTGTAGTGATTAGTCAGTCCTGTGTTGTGTGCCCATCTCTGGAGCTAGGAGAATAATGAGACCACCCAAACCATCTAGACTTGTAGTTGCAAAAGGAATCCTTCCCCAAAGGAGAATTGGGGTAAATGAGCAGAATAAAGGGGAATGGATCTTGAACCTTCCAAAGCAACTGTTGTCCTCTATTCTCCCTGCACTACCTACCTAGCTCATCAGCAGCATCCTCAGCCTCTGTTCTGGTTGTTGGACAAAGCTGATGTAAGAACAAGGAAAGGAGGTGCTACAAGCACTGTAGCAGAATTGGATCAAGGAGGGAAAAAAACTGAGGGTTCTTATAGATCTTTAGGGAGAAAAAAAGATGATAAATTGCATGGCCACCACACCCCACCCTAGCCCCAGGTCTAGAGTTGTTTTTGGAATTACATCTAAGGACAAGTCATGTCATCATTCTTTTGCCTCCATTAAATTTTGCCCGACTTTTTGTCTCAGTGTTCTAGCCCCATCTCCTAAAAAGTTATTAATACCAAGGATTTTTTTTTCTTAAAAGTAGATGAATCACTCATGGTTAACATTTGTCAGTTACTTTGTTTCTTTTACTGATTTTGTAAGGTAAGGATGGACAGTTCAGTTAGTTCAATAGGTAGCCAGATTAGATAGATAGACTAGATAGTGAAAGAGCAAGAGAGCAGGAGAGATATCTAGGAATCACAGCTAGATGCATAGTAGTTCATTGTATTTATTATTATCAGCTGGTTATTAGCAGAGCCAGAAGTGGAACACAAATATTTAGACTCTTGGTTCATGCAATATTCAACAAATTCAACATAAGCCCTCCTATATGCCAGGAGTGAGGAAAAAGACAGACAGTCCCTGCCTTCAAGGAGTTTGCAATCCCCATTAAACCACTTTTCCTTACTCTCATACAAAATTTTCTCATGATCATCTTGTTCTTGTAGCATAGATGGTCTGTCTGCTTTTGCCTGACAATCTATTCTTAACAGAGCGCTCTTTTAAAAAAGTAAGTCATATCATATCACTCTTCTACTCAAAACACTGCAATGATAAAGTCAAAGTCCTTCCAGTGGCCTAAAGAACCCTAGGGTGTTCACTACCCCATCTCCCTTACCTATGTTATGACCTTTACTATCTTCTTCCTCTTTTACTTTGCTTAGCCACACTGACCTCCTTGCTTTTTATTCAACCCTCCAGTCATACTTGTGTCTTATGATTTTTCACTAGCTGTTTCTCGCTGCCCAAATTCTTCTTTTCTCAGGTATCTTAATGGGTATCCCCCTTTCTTCCAAGTCATTGCTTCAAATTTCATTTGTTTCAACGAAATGTATCTTAATCACTCTATTTAAAATTTTAGCTACTCTTCACCTCCCACATTCCTCATCTCTCTTACACTGCTTTATTTCTATAACATTTATCACTTTCTAGTATACTTTATAATTTACTTTATCTTTTAATATTTATTTTCTGTCTTCTCCCTCTCTCCACCTCATGGGAATGGAAGTTTTTGAACAGTAGGGATTTTTGTATGTCTTCTTCCTCTGATATAATTCAAAACAGTTCCTGGCACATAGAAGGCACTTTTTAGTTATTTAATGAATAAATTTAATAAATGAATCTAAACTGAGTTTAAGAGAAAGGATGTCATTTACATATAAGATATTCAGCATTTTTTATGTGTTTTGGAGGTCTGATATGTACAACACAAACAAAATCAGCCTTTATCTAAGGTAGACTGATCACTTCTCACATTAAACAGAACTAGAAAAGGCAGCGTAGATTGCAAAGGTAATGCATATATGTAGCTCAGCTCTGATACACCAATCTTATTTTTCTTTGAAAAGCATACATTCTATGGGACCAATTTAACCAATAGGCACCAAAACAGTGTCTACAGCCTAAGCCCTTTTAAGGGCCTCCAAAAAATGTTTGAGTTTTTTTTTGTTTTGTTTTGTTTTGTTTTGTTTTGTTTTTATAAAGGCCTACTGACTCCACAATTCAAAATAAAAATAAAAACATTACCATTGAAGTAATTAAATATCTACAAAATATAACGTTATGACAACTGATTACTTGATAGTTTCTATACATGCACACATACACACACACACTACATTTTATATGGGATGTGAGTGAATTTTAATATAATATGATGTGGGGTGGAGGTCTCCCATATAAAAGTGTTTGGGTCCTACAAAAGTCCTAAATGTCCCTATTGTTTTCTTTGTTTTGTTTGGAAGCAAAGGAGTCCTAAACGTCCCTATTATTTTCTTTGTTTTGCTTGGAAGCAAAGGAGTGGTGAATATCTTATTTTCCCCACTTTCTCGTTTTAGTGTTTCCATAAACACAATCTTTCATCAAGCCCAAATTGGCACATGTTTCATAATTTTCTCTAATTTACTTTCCTATTTTGTTTCTAAATATATTGCCATATTTTGACAGGTTGAGCCTTTCTAGTTAAGGAAAAATCAAGAGCTATACAGTTTTTAAAAATCATAGTTCTATTAGTTGCCATTTTCCTGTGATTTTGTCTAAAGGTATTGGATTTTTCCAAAGAAAGTCAGTTGATACCACACTTAGAACATGAAATGAAATGTTTACATTTGCCTAGAAAGTTTTAACATATATTGTCCCAGGTGCAAAGCTCTGTATGGGAATTTTTCCCATTGTTCAGAGGTCCATGGAAGTACACCTAACATTTATAATTTTAGATTCTTTGTACACTGCAGTGACAATTGGAGGACAGCATCGTTTTGAAGTCGTGGTAATTTTAACACTTAACATATAGCAGTTAGACATTTTCTCACTATATTGGTGCTAGCCATTTTTTCAGTCTATTGTGGCAAATCATTTTCACCTTAGAATTAGAACCCATAATCTCTACCAGATATCTAAGAAAAAGACGTACAGCCTCTAGCAAAAATTGGGACAATAATGACTACATGTAGATATTCTCACAAGTGTTTTTTTTGGGAGGTGAGGGAAGGAGTTTGAGAGGGGGAAAGGTAGGTCTTCTCCTCTCTGACAGACAAGAGGTTGCAAATAGTATCATATTTCCTTTGTTCAGTTGAACAGGCCACAAATAAGATCTTAACAGACCGGCAGGAAAAAAAAAAATGATAGTCTTTTTCCTCTGGCAGAAGAGTTCTCAAACTCAGCTACCTTATCAGAGTGAGATGTAAAGATAACCTCTGTGGATTGCTGACCAGTGAGGCTTTTCAGTCAAGCGAACCATGAGAAAACCTCTGAAGGAGGAAAAGACTGATTGTTAGACAGAGGTGAATGAGTCTTTATTGTCCCTTAAAGGTGTGTTCTCTGACTTTCTTTACAATGTGGTTCTCTTAAAACTTTGGTGTGGATTCAACATTTGGGCTGTCAATTGTGGCATAGTTTGTTCAGGTCAAACAGAGGGTATCTAAAACTTGTAAGTGGAAATCTCTAATATATTTTGTTAATGTTTTATAGGGGTTGAAGAAAGTATCATATGACATATGAATGTCTTTGTCTAAGGGTGGCTGCTAAATTGCAGCACAAAGTTCCAAGATTTTACTTAACTTACGTAGATTATACACTAAGAGGTGTGTGTGTGCACCTGTGTGCATGTGTAGATTTCAAATGATGTTTTACTGTAACCCCCAAATATGTAATATAAGCAATGAAAGTTTTTGAATCTGCAGGGCTTTCAAACCTCTTTTTTCATAATTTGGATTACAGTGTGAACTCTCTTACTGTTGATGCATAAAGATAGCCCAAACCTTTATACATCTTTTACTTAATATGTCTTATAAAATTATGTGGAATAATTTATAGTGCCTTTCACCTTTGTACATGGACAGATTGTATGTATGTGTGTGTATGTGTACATACACATACATGCATATACATATATATTATTTTTATAAGAGGAATATTTTCCTAAATAAATGAAATTGAATATTGTAGCAATAGTAGTAATTTGAAAAGAAATTTAATTTTTTTGAGAATTTTGTTTTTTCCTTTGAGAATCACTATGAACTTACACATTCTATAGAATTATTTTCTTTTTTTCATCTTTATGTTCCATTATTACAACTTAGACAGTGATGTTCTCTTTCAGGTTGACTTTTGAATATAACATCATCTTAGAAATTTTGAGAGGACACTAGCTTTATGGCAGCAATATATTCTAGGCTCATCTTGAATTTCCCAATGCCAAGATAAGACATGATTCTGATGGAATCAGACTCTAATGAAAAGTATTCCCAGTTCCTTTTAGTGGAGGATATATTAGCAACAAAATTCTAGACTCGTGGGACACATATTCGATTGTTTCTTATGAATACAGATGTTTCTATTATAAAGCACCCAATAGCAGTGCTGGGCAAGCATATGTGTTATATAAATATAAATAAAATATCCAAATATATATTATATATAAAGTTATACTATAACTTGTAAATAAACCATCTGGACATCTTTTGTGACCAACTTTTGAAAAAAATCTATTATTCATATGCAGATTGCTTATTTTGAATTACTTTATAATAACTTTCTGTTTTGTTCTGATCATATAAATAACTACCCAATATGTACTCTGGTAAAATAAGCTCATTTTAATTTGAATTGTTGGATTTTAAATAATTGGCATTTCTTACTTGGTAGCAGCTTTTACTTACTAGTCCTGACCTACTAGCTCCATTTATGTGCTAGAGCTCCTTCTACCTGACCACTTTATGAGTAAAGAACATAGTTTGATTTTCAAAATTATGTTAAAGAGTTCCCTTGTTCCACCTGGGGAATGACTGGATAAACATATATGTGTGTGTACATATTTTAGACAACCCCATTTAGCATTTATAATTCATAAAATAGAAATTTTAGTAACATAATTGGAAATCTACATTCCTTAAAAGTGGATATTCAACAATTGGGCATAAGAATCAACTGGCAGGAAGATAATGGACAAAGAAAAATGTAGCAGTATGCTTGTGTTGAAAGCATGGATTTTTAAATGTATCCAATTTAATTTTATTAAGTGATTCCTTGTATTAAAATCTCTTTTAATTTTAATTTTTGCCTATTTTCTAAGCTACTATTTTATCTTCTATTTTGTAAAATCTTTCACTCCCATTTTTAAATATAACATGGTATATCTATCACAATAAATACTATTATTTAAAGCTTTGCAAACCTTAATTTTAATGTGTGATTAAATGAAAATGTATTCTAGTTTTGAGTTAACACTCACTAATAATTACTTATTTTACTCTTCTTTGGGTGGGGGACTTTAGGGAGAGCCAATATAATTCAAATTTTGACAAAAATATTTTTGTAGAGCTCACATGGGAATTACTTAGTGACAAGGTATATTTTCCTTTTATTCCTTGTGACTTAAATATCTTGGAATTACATTCTAGTTTATAGGGCTAGGGGATCTCTCTATTATTTAAGAGAGATATCAGAGAAGGAGATACAATGGGGAAAAAAACAATAACAAAAAAGAAAAATAAGGGATATCAACTATTTTTTAAAAATTAATTTTTTAAAAAGAGAAGCACCAAGGAAAGATACTACATTTCATGTGATTTTAGACAGGAACCCACTTTTCATTTTTGCCCAAATTTTCTTTTAATTTATTAACATGATATAAAAAACTTCCAATTTTAATTCCTTTATATGAATATTTATGTTTATTTGTATTGGCCTAAAGTCATTTAAGAATGTCAGTAAATACTAACCATAAATATAAAAACAACATATAATTAATGCCAATATTGAAATTAATAGAGAAAATTTACACCTGTGGTGTGATTATTTTATTTTTACTTAAATATTCAATTATCTTTTAAGAAAACTGAAGAACAAGAAAAAGGCCTTACCCTACATGTGGATTATGTTCTCCTGTTTGGACATGTTCTGGTCTTGGCCCATATTCTGATGAATGTGGACTCATTTAAATATGATCTTTTAAAGATGTTACTTCAGTTAAGGTATGACCCAACAGAATCAGGTTGGGCTGTAATACAGATTACTGGAGTACTTTATAAGGAGACTGAAAATCAGACAGAGAGATGAGGGACAGAAAGCAGCCAGAAGCTGGAAGTCAATGGAACACAGAAGAAAAGGAGAAGATGCTGCCATGTGCATTGCTCTGTGAAGGCAAAAAACGAGGAACCCCAAGATAGATAACGACCAGAAGATAATGACCTTGGGAAGAAATAAAAGCCTTCTAGCCTCTGAAACTGTGAACCAATAAATTCCTGGTTAACCAACGCATTGTATGGTAATTGTTTTAGCAGCTTGGAAACTAAAATACTACATATTTACTACTTATGATGTTCCCCATTCCTTTGTGTAGAACCTACTTTCTGCCTGGTAGCACAAATTTATTCTTCTACAGTTCTGGAGGTTTGAAGTCTACAATTGGTCTTAATTGGCTAAAATCAAAGTGTTGGCAGAACTGTGCTCCTCTAAGGTTCTAGGGGAGAATCTGTTTCCTTGCCTTTTCCAGCTTCTGGAGGCTGCTTGCATTCTTTGGCTCATGGCCCCTTTCTCCATCTTCAAAGTATGTCACTCCAACCCCTGCTTCCTTCATCACATTCCCCTTTTCTTACTCTGATCCTCCTCACTCTCCCTTGTGATTACATTGGGTCCTCCAGATAATCCAGGATAATCTCCCCATCTCAAGATTCTTAACTGAATCATACCTGCAAAGTCCCTTTTATCATAAGATAACATAATCACAGGTTCCAGGGATTAGTATATGTATATCTTTGGGGACCATTATTCAATCTACCGCAAATTTATAATAGCCTTTTAAAAATCCTTTCTGATAATTCCATTATTTTTGTGATTTCTGGTTCTGTTTCTATTGACTAAGTTATGAGTCACACCTTCCTGCTTCTTGACAAGATGAACAATTTTTGATTTGATGGTAGACAATGCAATTATTATTTTGTTGAGTGGCAGGAGGATTTTTTTTTTTTTTTTTTTTTGCCTTCCTTAAAGAGGAAGGCAATTATATTACTTGTGGATTGACCTGATCCTTTTGAGGCTTGCTTTTTAAGATGTTAGGACATATCTAAGGTAGCCTTCATTCTAGGGCTAGTTTATCCCCATTGCTAAAGCAAAACCCTTCAGAAGTCTCTTCTGAATGCCTTAAGGTGGTCAATGGAGTCTGTGCAATCTAATTGTTGGCATTTTTCCTAGCCCTGTGTAAATGCTAGGAATTGTCATCTGACAACTCACTAGCAGTTGTTCTTTCCTTAGTAGTTGTTTTTTGGTCAGTTTTGTGGAGTTCCACCACATGCATGAGCAGCTTGCTATTCAGCCACAGACCCAAGGGTACTCCTAGGTAGATTACTAGAGTACTTCCTCTGTGTAACTCCCTAATCTCTGGTAATTTGCCTGGAAAACTTAAGGTAGCTCAGCACTGAGGGATTATTACCAAGCACCAACTAGCAATGCATCTGGAAAAAGACCTTGGCCAAAAGGGGGAAATGGTAAATACAGTTGAGTTTTTATGGCTAAGAGATTTCAAAAGTGAGTTGGGAGGTCATTCCAGAGGTTAAGCTTATACAAGTCTTAGCAGGATCTCATTGACTGTCACAATAAACAGTGCCTCAAATAGTGAGACTCCTGAGGGCTCTAGAGATATCCAGAAACTATAAGCAGGGCAGACAGCTCAAGAATTCAGCACCCTGTCAGTGGGCCTTACTCTGGAATTTATGCTTCTCAGTGTAACAGAGTTAGACTCATTTATAGGTTCTCTAAACATGGCTCTTCTGTCCCTTTTATTTGAGCCCATAATTAACACTGTACCTGATAAATATATGTACCAGAGACTTAACTCTTTAGTCTGTCCATGTGCCACTTGAGCCCTGAATTTCAGCAGAGTTGCAACACCTACCCTCCAGTTCATTGGACTCACCCAAGACAACTAACAAGGAGATGATGATGAACAACGCTCATCCCAAGGAACAGAGAGTGTCTGTAACTGCAAGCAAGATAGCTCTATCCATCTGCCCCATGGGATCTAAGGCCCCGTTCAGTTAGAAGCAGAGTGGGCATCACCATCCAAAATCTTCAAGATTGGGGAATGAACAATGAACTGAAGCGGAACGCTTCTTGCAAATAATGACTCCCAGGAGAAAATGTCAATGAAACCTTTATTACCAGCCCCTAGTGAGAGTGGCACCTAACGTCCGGTGACTGCAGTTTTTATAGAACTTTTTCCTGCGTGGCTATAGCAACCAAAAACAGAATTGTTTTTTTTTTTGTTGTTGGTTTTTTTGTTTTGTTTTTGGTGTCCATGTTTTATTTTTACTTGCTCTAAATTGTTTCAAAACCCACATTCTCAATTTTGTTCATGACATCATTCCATTTCAAAAAAGATCAAAGATTTGCATAGCCCTTATCTCATTTTGGATGAAAAACTACGTAACATATCGATATCAAATATATGCCTTCATAATATAAATAATTGTATCCAAATATAAGCCTGTATGATATAAACAAAAATTTACATGAACTAGGTTAAAAAAAAAAAAAACACCCAGTAAGTAAAAAAAAAGAAAAAAAAAGTTTAAATGGCACTTAGGTTCCAAAATGAAATATGCTACACAACCAAGGTAAGTGAATTACCAAAACCTGAGAGTGCCTGCTTGAGCTCGTTTTTGTCAATCATCCCAGAATTGTCCCTATCGTAGGTGCAGAAGACATACTGCCAGTCTGTGATGTACTTCCAGACGCCAGTGAACTCACTGAAGTTCACACCAGCCTTGTTCTCTCCGTCAAACATAGATATGATGGACCTGACAGTCACAGGATTAAATGGGGTCCATGTACCTGGACTCTGAAGTATGGAGTGGCTAATGTATTTCTGGTGATGACACATGGAAGATGAATCAAAATAAAGACCGTTGGATAGTGCTTGCTGAAGCTCGTTGTCCGATATCACACCACTCCTGTCTTTATCAACCCTCTGGAAGACATTCCACAGGAAGCTCTGGTCTGGCAGCGTTGCGCCCGCAGGACCAGGGCCGGCCCCCAGGCCAGGGCGGTAAGGGTAGGTGGCCATGGGGCCAAGTCGGGACTGGGCTGAGGCGCCGGTGGAGCCAGAATTGTTTTAAACATCATACATATTTCTATAGCAACCGAAAACGGAATTGTTTTAATCATCATACATATTTCTATAGCAAAGCAAACAAACAATGTTCCGAAAGCTGATGTTTGCTGTTAGCGTTCCAGCAGGGAGGGGGAGTGGTTGATCTTTGAGGCATGATGTACTGATTTTTTTCAGACCTGGATGGGCACCTGGTTTCCACCCGCAATTGTTAGAGGATTTTTCTACTGGGAATTTCCTGGTACTGTTTTAACTCCTTCTCAGGATTTAAGTAGACTTATTATTATTCTAGCAATGAAAGAACTCTTATCATTGATGTAAAGGCAGTGGCAACCAGAGGTTCTGAGGGATAGGAGAGGGAAGAGTAGGTGTAATATGGGGGCATTTTTGAGACACTGGATTTGTCCTGCATGACATTGCAGTGACAGATACAGGCCATTGTATATTTTGTCATAACTTACAAAATTGTGTGGGACAGAGTGTAAACTATAATGTAAACTGTAGCGCATGGTGAGTAGTAATGTTTCAATATAGGTTCATCAATTGTAACAAATGCACCACACTAATGAAGGCTGTTAACGTGGGAAACTGTGGGAGGGGGAGGAAGCAGGGCATATGGGAATCCCTTATTTTTTAATGTACCATTTATGTAATCTAAACCTTCTTTAAAAAAAAAAAATTAAAAATAACAACAACAAAACTTGAGGTAGCTCAACTTTTCTGACCTCTGATCTCTTTCTCCTCAGCTCAGTATGACTGCCATATTCTTTTGGAATCCCCCAAACCCCAAAATGTGGTTTGGAAAGTATCTCCAGACAAAAAGTTGTGACAGTCATAGGGTCCACTTCATTTGTTTCCCTTTTTCAGGGATCACGGTCTTATGTTGCCTGTTTCCCAATGTCTGAAAACAATTGTTTCATACATTTAGTTCAGAAGGGCAGGTCAGATATCAGTTGCTACATCATGAATGGAAAGGAAATTATTAAGTTTTTTTATTTTCAGTGACTTATTTGGGTATGAGTAATGCAAAATAATCAATTTATAACAAGTATATAAGAGATTTCATTTTAAAATTTATAGTGTAAAAGCGGTTTTAATAGCATCATAATTACCAGTTTCTTTAGGGGTTAAAAAATTATCCTATGAAATCATATGGGTTTGGTGCTTTTCTGAGTTCCTTCCTAATTTTCTCAAAATTTTTATTTTTACAAGATTTCAGTCTTCTCAACTCTTTCAAACTCTGCTTGTACTACTTTTGGAAATTTATATCTCATTAGATTAGTATCCATTTCACAGAGGTTTTAATTCATTAACAGATTTACTATTTTAATATATTCTTTAATTATGATTTTTTTCCTTTCTTAGTCATAATTACCTCTCTTTGTTTCCTTTGTCTGTTTTAGTTTCCCCTTGATTGGATTAACTGTTGATTTACCTTTTTTATTATGTCCTTAATCCACCCAAATCTAAACATCCTGCATCAATTTATCAATTGCTTCTTTGTTTTCCAATTTTTATTTATGTTTTTATATTTTTAAATTCCTTCCTTCTAATGTTTTTTTTCCTCCCTAACTTCTTGGTAAATTAATCTGTTTTTTTCTCTTTATATTTGAGGTATAACTTACACACAGTGAAGGGCACATATCTTAACTGTACAGCTTGATGAATTTGCAGTCTCAGTTCTCGGTGACTTTTAACTTCTGCTTCCAGTATTTTTGAGGCCAGGCTATAAGCCAAGCAAATGTGTTCTATAACAGTGCGTCTGGAAATTTAATCTGCATCAAAGTATCTTTTTAAAATGTAGATTTTCATTCAGTGGTTCTGAGGTAGGGCCTGAGATTCTGCATTTATAACAAGCTCTCAGGTGATGCTAATGCTTTAGTTTGTAGGCCACACTATCAGAAAAGTTTTATAAGATATCCCTATATCTTCCCAAGATACTGTTTGGCTTAATTTGGATTGAGTTTCTGTTATTTGCAAAGAAATAAATCTCAATTAAGCTACAATGTACCCCCAGTGCATTGTGGCACAGGCAGTATGCATTTAATAAACATTTATTGAATTTAATTATGGCTATGAATTTTCCTCTGAGTGTGGAATTTGTCATATTCCTTGGTTTTGATATATAGGATATTTATTTATTTTAATATTCTCCAGTATTTAATGTTTGGTTTTTCTCTTTGACCAAAATTTGGGAGTGGATTTTATTTTTTATTTTCAAGTTCAAGTGTTTGAGGTTATTTATGCATGTTTTTATTTATTAGTTTATTATTATTTTTAGATTTATTGCCTGCTAGTCAGAAATTGTGGATATATTATTTCTGTGTTTTGGAGTTTATTCCATTTTTCTTCTTGAAATTCTTTCTTTCAATATGTTAATATATTCATTCAGATCACAGAACTTGACAGAGAAGCTATTTCCTCTCTTTAGAGTGATTTTCCATATATCTGGTTAAATCTATTATATTTTTCTTTTGTGCTTGAACACCAGAGGGAAAGCTTATTTCCCCATTTTCAAAGCATTGGAAGGGAGGACCTGTCTGTTGCCCTATGTACTACAGTTACCTCATGTGTACAATGACTAGAATAATAGTAAATACTTTATACAGTTGTATCAGGATTAAATGCTTAGCACAGTGCCTCAATCATGGTAAGACCTCACTAATAGAGCCAGATATTATTTTCTTTTTTTCTGAACCTGCATTTTTGCTTTCCAATTTAAGAGAGATAAGGGTGGTTTTCAAATACCTCCAGAAGACACGAGCCAAGCTCCAGTTCAGCTATTCAACATTTACCTAACCTGCCTTAAGATTACCTCAAGCTCCTCTGCAAAACACAACCTACCTTAGGGGATTGTTAAGAGTTTTCAAAGAGATTAAGCACATAGAACTTTTTTTATTAAAAAAATTTTTTTTAAAGATATTTAGAGTAATACATAGAACTTTATACAAAGCACTTTTTCACAACCATCTCAAATTATTATCCCGTTTTATATATAAGCAAACAGCCACAATAATTGGCCAATAATAACTGGCAAAGGAATAGAGATTTACAGTACAAGATTTTCCCACTATCATCTCACATGTCACCATCAAAACAAATTATTATCCCTTTCATATGTAAACCACAAGGTATGATAAAAATGGCCAGTAATAGCTAGCAAGTACTGTTTGCTGATTAATTTAGTGAGACTAATTAAAACGTATATTGACTATTATTTACTCTTATTGTAGGTCTATCAAAAATAATTAATGTGTAGCATTGCATTCCCTCCTTTTCTTAGTGCTCAATTCACATATCTGAGTAAGTAAAATTTACCAACAACTTGATTTTTAGTATGCGGATTTGCATAGCATCCCTTCAGGCTTCACAATCACTGAAGAAACAAACGTTACCCATATTTAAAGAGATGAAAACCAGAACACTTTGGTTGTGAAAACAACCTGCCCCACCCCAACTGTTCCACACTTGGGAGTTTGTCCTCTGAACTCTCGTACGTTAGGACATTATAAACGTTTGGCGGAAGATCAAGTCACACTGTGGCAATAACTTCGTTAATAAATTTTACTTCCCAGTACTGGCCACTCTAAGACAGGATATCGGGAGGCAGAAAGGCCAGTCATACTCGTCCCGGAACCTGTTTTCATAAGTGACTTTTAGTTCTGAGAGGGATAGGGCAGCTTCTTGATACTAGGATCCTGACGCTGAGGAGTATTTGGGCCAGCCTTATCTCTCACTGTCATTATTCACTCTACCTTTGTGTTCGTATTGCTCCCAGCCTAATTTTGAACTACCTTTCACGATTAACCGGCATCAGGACACCACGACTATACCAATGCCACAGTAATTCCTACGCCCAGAGAACCGTGGCCCACCTACGCGGAATCATTCCATTTCCCGGCAACCAATCAGCGCTTCGCAGGCTGCTGCACCAGCCAATCCAAGCGAGCACCCATTCCCTCGGCCAACAGCTCCCACCAGCCCTTGGAGTCCCCGGGTCCGCGCCGGAGGGCGCGAGTCTGGAGGTTCGTCCCGCCCTGTTTAGAAGAGCTTGATGCCTTCCAATTGGCTGCGACTGTCAGTGGCTTGGTGCCCATTGGTTACCGCCGGGCTTGGACTAGGCGGGAGAGGAAGCTGACCCAGCTATAGCGCGGCTGTGTTGCGGCGAGATAAGAGGTTATCGCGCGGTGTGCTTGCGGTACCTTCACGGCCTCGCTTCACCTCAGGTACCTGCGGGGAGAGGCGCGGAGCCGAGGGAGTGGGGCGGTCCGGAATGAGGGCGGTGGGGATGTCTGGGACGCCCTGCTCGGTGCGTTTTCCCGGAGCTGCTCCGGCCGTGGGGTGAGGTAGGTGGTCGTGGAGTTCGGAGGTGGCGGGCCCCGGCGTCCGAGCGGGTGCGGACTTAACAGGTGAGACAGAAAACAGGCCCAGAGAGAAGAAGGCAGTAGCTGGTTGGATCCCAGAGCTTGCACCTCTCCTCTCTACACGGCTCACCAGCTTAAGGACGACTTTGACACTGACTGGGCTTCAGTTTCTTAAATGGGTCAGGAACAATAATAACCCCGCTTCCAAGGCCATGGTGAAGATTCATTGAGGTCATGTTCTGTGAATCAAGGTGCTGTGCTTCCTGGTTCTTAGTAGATGCACAGACAACGCTGGAACCATCCCCCACACCAGGCTCTGACTGAGGTGATGATAAGAGCCAATATTTTCCGAGTGCTTACTGTTCTCCAACTTCTGTAGTAAGCTGTCGATATGGATTAACTCATGTAATTCCTCAAGAAATTTATGTTGCAATGATCCTTAATTTACAATTGAGAAATATACCTGAAATTTTGGGGTTCAGAAGACTGGACAAAATTTGACAAATTCAGCGTGGTGTCAGGTTTTCTCTCCCAGCCTGAGATCAGCTTCCAGCGTTTTACAAGACCTTCAGGCGCTGCAGAATTGCTCTAAGTTTGAATTCTGGCTACATCACTTATTAGCTGTGTGATCTTGGATAAATGACTTAAGCTCCCTGTTGCTTATTTTTGGTTTCTGCCAAATAGGAATAATAATTGGATGGGCTCGAAGGATTAAATGAAATAATCTATATAAAATGTCCAGGGGGCCAACCACATAGTAAATGATCAATAAATGTTAGCTATTATATTTATTAAAGGATTAAAACCTTAAGAGCTTGAACTATAATGTGAACTTATACTTAAAGCTGTTATATCATTATAATTTAAATGTGTTGAAAAATTTAAGTGTTGAAGAATTTAAGTGTTGAAAAAGCCTCACTATAGTGAAGCTGTGTCCTAAAATAAACCAAGGGAAGCCCTTTAAACCTAGGGTGATTAGCCATACTGCAGAAATATGCTTCCCTTTTGTAGTCTTTTAAATAGTGAGTTTTTACTATCAGTTTCAAAGTAAGAAACTACTGTACTTGGCTGAGTCAGAAAATCTAATTTAACAATTAAAGCTATGCTGAACTTTTTATGTTAGGTAGGACCTAGGATTTGCTTTAAAAGGCCTTGGTTTACACAACATCTGGGGGAAAATCTACCGTGTCGTGTTAAAATGAAGTTATTCACATAAATGAAAATCATTATCAATTGGGTAATGGAAGATTAAACAGTTCTGATCCCTGGGCTTCTTTATCAAGTGAGTTCTGACTGTCCTACGTGAGTATGAACAGATTTTTTGGCATTCACTTTTTATTGGAGTTTAAGTTGCTTATTACAATCCACATTTAATATAGAGCTTATGACATATTTGAGAATAATAGGAGTTGGATTGGTCAGAGTATAGTGCTGATAGATGCCTCAAGATACTTTTCTTTTAACTTGGAAAGATTTCCCACTCTGATGGCAGCCACTGTCACAAATGATCATTTAAAAAACACGAAAGGGAAAAAAATAAATAAATAAATAAAAAAAAAATAAAAAAAAAAAAAATAAAAAACACGAAAGGTTAAAGTAAAAGAAAAACGGAGATGGTCATTACTCAGGAACTCAGCACTTGGCCATATGACCGATTAGAGTAAAATCTTTTGTCTGGAGCTGTAGGTTCTGATATGTTTTAAGTGGTGTCTGATCCCTGACTGTCTGGATAGTGGTGGAGATGGAGAGTTCCTGAAAATAAGGTCAAGAAAAGGAACAAAAGATTGAATTACTAGGAAGGAGTTCAGAATGTATTTAAAACATTATCCTGATACGCTCCACAGATAGAGATTGCAGTAGGGCACATTGTCTGCTTTCCTTTCAATTAATGTGAGTGCCCTGTTATATTAGGACAGAGCTGAAACCTTGATACTCTCATTCCCACCCCCTCCCCCTGGTTCTGGAATATATTTCCAGAGGTGCTCAGTCATGGACCTTGGGTCCAATTCGCTTTTGGACCCAATCTTGATTTTAAAAATCCATGTAAGAATTAACTATTAACTATTATGTTGGACTAAAAACTTTCAGGCCGCTTTGGGTCTGGCTGGCGGCGGCGGCGCGTGGCGGCGCGTGGAGAAGCGGCGGCAGGAGACAGCCCCGCCCCTTCGTAGATCTTGGGCGGTGCGACTCTCGCGGCCTCGGTCACCCGCTCAGCTCCCCTCCCCAGCGATGAGGCTGGCTTGTGGGGTTGAGTGGCTGGAGTGTGTTAACTGCGGCTTCAGCAGGCGGGAAAAATGAAAGTAGTCGGATTGAGCCGGGAGATGTGACACCACACAATATTAAGCAGTTGAAGAGATCAAACCAGGTCATCTTTCCAGTCACCCACATTCCACAAGAGTATGCTGGAGGTTGGCGAGCTAGCGAAACTAGCCTCTTTCAAAGATAATGTAGTAGGGTGGTAAGTTGTAGGGTGGATGATTCACAGAATCAGAAGAGACTTTACATCATGACATTAGGATGCCTGGCACCTTACTGAAGGCTAGGAATAGGAAGTAAAATGTTAAATAATGTCTGAAATATCTGTGTAAAAGATGGCATTTTTGACAACATATATCTGCATGTCCGGATCAACAATGAATCGCAACTGACTTCTTCAGAAAATTTGGTTTTGAGATCATTGAGACAAAGAACAACAATTTTAAGAGCATAGAGCCCACATATGCTAATGTGCTGCAGAAAAACCTCAAAGCCCCTTCTGGCCAGAAAGCAGATATGCCAAAACCAGACATCTGAACAAATTACAAATGAACTTTCTTGCACTTGCTTGTTGACAAATAAAAGAGAGACCCATTGATTTTTCTCCTTTCTTTTAAAGCCCTCTCCACCCTTATTCTTCTTTCTCTTTCTTCTTTCTATCTTTCCTTTTCTTCTAAAAGTTTTAATACTTTAAAGGAGTATAAACATTAATCATGTTTGGATTGTTTTAGTTTTCTGACTTTCGTGAGGTGGTTTCATTGAAGCAAGGAGACAGTATGGGTATGTTTAGTTTCACAGTTAAGATATATGGTATCAAAAATTGAGGTGTCAGATAATTTCAAATTTTTTAGCTAAATTTTTAAAATATCCTGCTTTCACGCTGAAGGGCAGAGCCTATAAAATATTGTATATTTCAAAAGGCAAAAAGAAGCAGCAATATCTTGTTCTCTAATTCATAGGCAAGTTTAGTGTGTTGTGGTATTTTGGGTTTGTAAAGACTATCTGTGGGGTACTAATCTCTAAATATTGCCTTCACTCCACCTTTAGTCCTGAGACCTGTCCTCAAGAGTTGGGCCATTATTATCCTTGTAAGAAATTTTTATGCTTATGTGTCTTTTTTCTTAAGCAGTTGTTTCCTCTCTTCTTTTCTGGTGGTTGAGGGTGGATAGGGCAGTTTGGTTAGGTAGTGTTAATACTTCTGTCACAGTATTTAGGTTAAACTGCTTTTTGTTAATGAATGGGTTGGTTGGTAGGTTTATTTTTCCTGCTTTTGATTGTTACTAGTGGCATTGACTTTTAGAGTGTGGGCTGGTGAGATTAACTTATTTTAATATCCCAGCTAGAGATATGGCCTTGTTTTTGTGATTTACTTTTTTTTCTCCTGTCTTTTTTCTTCAGTAAACCCAACAGTAGTTTTAGTCATTGTTTTTGAAAATAGAGTTTATGTCCTTATAGGTCAAGACTCCTAATTAAGTCTGAAACAGGTGTTTTCTCTTGGACATATTGTAAAGTACTTAAAAGGAAGTTTATTGTGACACAATAAATGCATTAATGTCAACTAATGCAGGCTGCTAAACCTTTGGCCACAGAGTGTTTGATTATATAGGACAGAATATCTGGGTAGTATTTTTGGGAACATAACTGTGCTATTCTTACCTGTTGGAGAACATCGCAGATTTGATTATGTGTTGTGCCTACAATGTTGAGTTTAAGGATTTGGGGAAGAGTGGAATTGTTAAACATATTGTTTCTATTCTTGGGAAAGTAGAAATCTAAAAGTGTTAATAATGCACATGTCACTGTGACCTCCTCTACTGACAGAACTGATTTATGCCAGAATATTTTCTGGCACCTTAGGGAAGTGGCTTTAATGGGTTGATTGATTTTTGTAAGATGGGAAACATCTGAAATTTTCTTGTTTTCCTCTCCTAGTCCCATCTGAATTTTTAGATTTGTTTAGACTGCCAGTACTGATGGCCCAAACAATGTCTCATTAGATTTTAAAACCTTGCACAAGGCTTAAGTTTTCTGTTGTTTGACTTTAAAGGAAGGTTGATTCATGTTTATCGTCTTACGTAAAATTTTGGTATGAAAGTCTCCTCTCTCCAGATATACAATTTACAAAATGTTTATGCACATTTTATAACCCTAAATTCTTATTTGAGAATGTGAAAGTACAGTAGACTTAAACAGTCTTATTGAGTGCCAAGAATGATATAGAAAAGGAAGGTAGTTGATTAGTGAATATATAGGGGTCTAATCTTAAGGTAGTTAAAACCTAGAAAGACCATGCCATTTCTTGAGCATTAATTTCTTAAGCAGTCCTAATTTAAGCTTAGAAGAAAGGCTTCACATTAAGCACCTTTAACTTTCATGGATATGCTTCAGCTTGCTCTTGACAAGAGAAGAGTTCTTGAATTACAGAAAGCATTTGTTTAAAGTTTCACTCCTTTTTTTCCCCCCATGTACGGGGCGGGGGATTGAACCTGGGACCTTGGGACTTGTATGTAGGAATCTGGTGCTCAACCACTTGAGCTACATCTGCTCTCCAGAAGTCACTCTTTTCGTAAACTTCGAGATTTTAAAATAGATTTTGATATGTAAATGAGTTCTCTGAAGTGACACTGCCTCTATTTCTATAACTATTTTGCCTGGACTATCTAATCAGTCCTGTGAATGTATCTCTAAATATAGTTATTGAAAACAGAATAGCTGATTCATGACAATAAAGTACATGTTATTTGAGGGAAAAAATTAAATTTTGAATTGATTATGTAGGCTCTCTGTCATTATAGTTTCTTTTCCCACACTAGTCCATGACTTAATCTAAATTGTAAATGTTTGTGAAAGGTTAATTGTCCTGCATCAAACTTGTATTAAATAATTCCATCCACTTACTGAGAAGGAGAATGTGCAGGAGGTGGAAGCTGGGCACTAATTCATATGCTTGTGAATCAGTAAAGACTGAACAAGTGTCTCAAGTTGAGTTGGCAATTTTACTATATAATAAAGACTTTCTTGTTGGAGGTAAAACAATAAATAATTCTATTAACTAGAAGATCACAGAATACATCCAACATATTTTTCAGTACAGATAGTTTTTACCGTGGTGTGAATAGGTAAAAACTATATGGTAATTGCATTTAGGTTCTAATGGAAGAATTTGCAGATAAATCTGTGCAGTATGTAAATTATCCAGATTAGTTTTCATTTGGGTAAGGGAGTTCTGAAAGATCCCCAAAGCAGTTTATTTACCAATTGAAAGTCCTCCAAAAATATAAATATTGGGAAATCATTGTGTGTGGTAGTGGAAACAAAAAGCTCCCTCAGTTTTTTGGAGGGAATAATCTTAGAAATACTTAAATAGCTAAGTTTACTTGGTGCAGTTAAGAATTAAACTTGTCAATTTTAACATTGCTGTTACATCTAAAAGTTATGTAACATTCTGGAAAAAAAAAAAAGAAGAACCTTCAAATTTTATATTTACTTAGTTCCCTTTTCCTACCTCTCAGTCTCCTACCCTTAAAGAGGGTCATAATAGAGTTTTTAATGTATTAGTTTTTGTTGTTACTGTTCAGAATTTATTTAAAGGATGGAATAAATAAACTTCGAGAGCAAAAATGGGTCACATTCATTCCTATAGTTCAAGCACCTGGTATACTAGATGCTTGGTAAATATTTGTTGGTGAACCTCCTTGAGAAATTGTGTTTTATTATGGTGCTAGATGGTTTAGTCACTCTTCATAAGCTTGAGGATGGGCATGGTTTAGATATCTTGAGTTCTTCCACAAATGAGAATAGTAGCTTTGTTGTCACACATTCTACCCTTTCCATTTCCGGGGTTCCTACTGCATGCTAGCTATAAGGAGTACAATATAGAACCAACCATGTCCCTTACCCTAAAAGATCTTATGGTTTAATGGGGGAAACTGACAAGTGAATAATTACTGTAGAGTTGTGGGGAGAAAACATTAGAGGGGAACCTAACTCAGTCTTTTTTTTTGGGGGGGGGGTGGTCCAAGAAAACTTTCTGGAGGTGATAACATCTAAATTAATAAGAGTAGAAATTAGATAGTGAAACTTGGCAAGATCATAAAAGGGCCTGTAAACCATATTAAAGCATTTGAACTTGATACATCTTAGTAGGAGTGAATGATTACTAAGGCAAGCACCTTAAAGTTTCAGATTTCCATCTTAATAGATAATTTATTGTTTACTTTTTCTGTGTTGGATTTTCACAAAGATAATGTTTGCCTATGATAACAGTAGCTTTGCATTTCACCTCCCACTTCCATCAAAGAGTTTTGAAAAAATATTCTTTATCTGCTAACCATAGGAACCTGGCAGCCGATCTTTGGGTTTAAAGAACATTATTTAATCATAATGATTCTGGTAACAGATAAATTAGATTTCTTTTGCAAGTCCTCTCCAAGAAGTTGTGCTTGTTTATAACATACCTTTGAATAAATTCCTTGTACTGGCTAACAAGTTGTCAGTCTCTTAAATGGAAATGGGATATATTTCTGACTGGCAGAGCTCTTGAATGAGCTCATCCAATTTCAGTCTATTAGTAAGATCTATACTTGTTATAAATTTTTTATCACTTATAGAGAACCAAAATTCTAAATTTTCTATATAGATTTTCCCATGTTTCTGTATAATTTTAATATTTATTTTAATGATCTGTATGCTCTGCTTTGTACTATTTAAATATTGACTAGAACCTTGATTTTTTTGGTCATCTTTAGTTTCTAGATCAATGGCTCTCAACCCTGGCTGGACAACAGAATTATCAGTGAGGCATTTTAAAGGACCTAGAATTCTGGAGTCTATCCCAGACCCATTGAATCAGAATATCTGGCAGTTGACCCTGGAATCTAGCCTCTAAAGACAGCTACAAAGTATGACAAAGGTGATTCCGATGTATGCTTTCATAGTTGAGAATTGTAGCCCCATTCCCATAGAAGTTCGAGGCTTAAGAGTTCATTTATCTTTTCTTCATCTCCTTTTTAGATGTATTTTGATGGTCTGTAAATGGGCACCTTTCCCTCAAAACTCTTTTCTCCTTTAGTCTTTCTGAAGAGTGGAAGGAATAGAGATAGAGTAGGGAAAAGTAGGAATTATGCTAAGAAATTGGTGTCCTGGTGCTAGAAAACAATATAAGAACAAATAATCCTTGTTTTGAAGCAAACACACTTTAAAAAATAATATTAAGGATCTGTATGCCAGGTATACAGTACCTAGGTCTTGTAGGTGGTGAGACATATAGTGATGAATAAGGCATACAAGGGCTTCTTCTCTTAAAGGGTAGAGTGATCAAAGAATAGAATAGTGATAAGCATTATTATCTTAACCTCAGATAGTGATAAGCATTATGAAGAAAAAAAAAATTATAATATTGGTTTGGAGAAGGCCACATTAAGGACAGGGTGCTTAAGCTGAATTTGGCATTATGAATTATTCTTAGTCATGCTAAGATTTTGGTAAGTTAAGGTAAAGTTTGGCATATTTAAGGACAGAAAGACAATCAGTGGGGCAGAACACTGTAGACAGTATGGTGTGGTGGTGCAAGAAAAGAATCAAGGGTAGCCCAGGGCTTTTGGCTTGAGCAGCTGGGTTCAATTACTATTTTAATGGCGTGTTGTTAAGATTAGGAAGACCAAGGCAGGTTGGGGGAGGCAAGGGAAGGCAAGAGGTGCCTCCTAGGCATTAAGTTCTTGGCTCTGGGACTGTGGAGCTCATTTGAGAGATTGGGATGAGAGGTGAATATTTGAGAGTTAGCAGAATATAGATTAGATATGAGATGCCTAAGAAAAATACAGATAGAGTACTGGGCCTTGCACTGAGCCCTGGGGCATGTCAGTATCTAGTTATTGAGCTGAAGAGGGGCCAGCAGCAAAGGAGAAGGAAAGGGTTAGTAAGTAGGAAGAAAGTGAACTATAAGTAGTATTACAGATGCCAATAGAAAACTATATTTGTTTAACTATGAAAAATGCTGCTGAGAGGCCAAGTAAGATAAGGATGGAAAAGTAATTATGAGGTTTAATAAAAATGGAAGTTATTGATGGTCTTAACAAGAACTGTTTCAGTAGGTTGGTGAGTTCCAACAGCTTCATCAAAATTTGTTAAAGGAAGACATGGTATATATTAAGTGTTTAAAGTGCATTTCTGGGGATGTGGATGTGGCTGAAGCGATTGGGCTTCTGTCTACCGTATGGGAGGTCCTGGGTTCAATTCCCTGGGCCTCCTGGTGAAGACAAAAGTAGGCCCGCACAGAGAGCTGGCGACCTGCGCAGAGAGCTGGCGGCCCATGCAAGAGAGCTGGTGCAACACGATGACTCAACAACAATGAGAAAAAGACACAGAGAAAAAAGACAATGAGAGACACAACAAACCAGGGAGCTGAGGTGGCTCAGGCGATTGAGTGCCTCTCTCCATGTCAGAAGGTCCAGGGATCAGTTCCCAGTGCCTCCTAAAGAGAAGATGAGAAGAGAAGACAAGCAGACACAGAAGAACGTGCAGTGAATGGACACAGAAAGCAGACAATTAGCGCAAGTGGCAGTGGGGGGGTGGGGGAGGGGGATAAATAAATAAATCTTTAAAAAAATAAAAGTACATTTCCATTTTGGTTTTAATTATTAATTCAGATGATTTGATTATGAAGCACCATTACTAATTTCTTGTTTTATTTTGTTGGGTTTTTTTGTTGTTGTTTTAATTAAGTTACATGTTACCATAATCACCACAAAGCAGTGGCCTAAACCAATACCAATCATTTATTTTGTTCATGAATCTGAGCTAGGCAGGCTCAGCTCAAGGCTTTGCATGTGTTTGCCCTCAGATGGTGGCTCAGGTTATTGCAAAGCCTTCTTCAAAACACATTCCTGGCACCTTGGTCTTTCCATACTTTAGCATCATGGTAGCCAGATTTCTTGCATTGTGGTCAAAGGCTCCCAGGGGGATTAACCCAAGAGAAACCTGCAGAAGCTGCATGGACTTTTCTAACCTGGCCTCGGAAATCACACAGTCATTTCTGCTATATTCTCTTTGTCGAGGCAGTCACAAAGGTCTGACTGAGATCAAGTAGAGAGGATGTAGAGTCCACCTCTTGATAGGAGGTGTGGTAAAGAATTTGTAGAAATGTTTTAAAACCACCACATTGCAAATCCCTAATTGTACTGAATTCATTATCTTTCAAAGTTAGTACTCAGTTCTCTTTGAAAACATTGTTGAACAGTAGCATATCTTGGAGTTATTAGTGGTACATTGCTTTTCTTCTTTATATGTTAAAATTGTTGACTTAATTATAAACCACTTATTTAGGTCGTACTAGTCCTGGCTGTTCTAAAGTCTTCATATCACCATCCCTTCCTGGCATAGACACCTCACAGAATCCTATAATACTTCATCAAATGAAATAAAATATTGAAAACAGAAGAGTTCTTCAAAATTGTGAAATTATTGAGAATTCTGTAGCCCTATCCTGAAAGGGACGTAAGAATTGATTTTCTAGTTGTGATTATCATAAGTCTGTTAGATGGTAAAATAAAAATTTTTGAAACAGCTGAAGCTCTGAGAGTTCATGCCTTTATATTATCTTTGTATTCTGGAAATAGCAATATGTTTTTTTTTCCTTAAATTTTCTGGATTTTCATAATTTCTTCCTTTTTATTGGATTCCAATGAAGGGAAATAGAATTGCATTTTATTTTGTGTGATAAAAATTGCATTTTATTTAAGTGATTTTAATAACAGCCAAACTGTGTGATTTTCTTCCTTGGTTATGTATTATTCTTCACCTTGAGAGCTTTAAGAAAAAAGACTATGCCCAGGCCCTACTCTCAGAGATTGTAATTAGTTGATTTGGGGTGAGACCAGGCATAGGTACCTTTTATAGCTCTCTAGGTGATTCTAATGGGAAGCTAGATTTGAGACCCACTACACCATATGTGGAATTTACTAACAATCTTGATCTCTATAACAGGAAAAAAAAATGGAAAGACTGCCTGATGCTGCTGCTTTTGCAACTAAACTTAAAAACACTCTCATCCAGTACCATAGCATTGAAGATGATAAGTGGCGAGTCGCTAAGAAAGTGGTAAATTAGTTAAATTACTTATATTTGAAGATATCTTCTATACGGCGAATTGATTAATGATTTTTAAAATGGTACAGAAAAGTATGAATGAGACCATACTTTGGGTAGATCTGCAGGTGATAGATGATTGCACTAATAGATTTGGTGATTTTTAACTTCTCATAAAGGAAGAAACATTGGTGGTAATCCTGCACTGCTCTCATTAATTCTTTAGATATTAAACATGAGAATAGACTCATGGCAACAAGAGCCTAAAACATAGGCTTTTTTTTTTTTTTCAGTAGGTACTGGAAATTGAACCTGGGACCTTGTACGTGGGAGGCAGGTGCTGAACCACTGAGCTACATCTGCTCCCCAAGAATAGGCTTTTAAGTCACATCTTCTACTTAAGTGCTGTAGATATTCTGATATTCAAAATGATTTGTAAAATGATCAGAAAAAGATATGGAGACTATTTCAAGATAGCACTGTCATAATGGATGTTTAATTTTTTAAAAGTTATGAGCAAGTTCAGAATGAAATAGTGAGTGATCCTTATGTCATAGTCTGAATGTGTCAGTAATGCTAAGTAGGTAAGATTGGAATGAGACAAATAATAGTGGCCAATAAGATAGTGACATCACTGTATCTTACTGTGTTTGGGTCTCATTAAGCTCCTGAAAATCTTCTTTTAAAGGTCTGTAATTTAGGTTAAATGTGAAGAACTTTGGGATAATGAAAAAATTCAAATATGTATCATTTAATGGTATAAATTCCTTTTATGTATTGCTCTGAAAATTTGTTTATTTTATTTTAATACAAGACAAGTGCTCTAGTCTTATAAAATTGTCAGTTTTGTATCTGGAGTCCCACCTATGTAATTGTCACCATATACTGTTTTTATTTTCTAGAAAGATGTAACAGTTTGGAAAAAACCTTCAGAAGAATTTAGTGGATATCTGTAAGTTAATTCTTGTAGTTTTATGTAGCTCTTAAGACATTGCTAAGCTTCACTATATACATGATCAATACATGGTTACTGGCAGTAAAATTTGGCTTTTATTTTCAAGATTTTAAACTTTCTGAAAAGCAAATTGGCTTTGTGAATTCAGAGCCTTTAAAATGTCTTTGTCCTTCTAGGCTGGTGGTGAGGGGCCTATAAATAGTGATGTCAAATAAATGATAAAATCTGAATTTCTTAGCATGGTGTATATATAAGACCCTGCTAATATTCTCTTGTATTTACTCAGTGTTCTAACTTTATCCTAAGAATTTATCTTAAAGAGTACATCAGAAAGATAATAGTGATTTAAGTACTCACCTGTTCCATTATAGCATTACTTATAATTTTAAAAATTGTAAATAACCCGAATAATCACCAAGTGGGAGGGGGTTATTAAATTATGAAACATAAAAGCCTTTAAAATTAATGTTTTCAAAGATCATTTAATAATATAATTTAATAAGAAAATGCTCATAATATAGTGCAAAGTGAATAAAGTTGAATACTAAACTGTATGATGGTACAGTTGCAAATTGATTTTAAGATGTGGATTTTTTTTTTTACAAAAATAAGAAAAAAAATGAAGAAAAAAATAATAAAAGATGTGTATTTTTATCTAGTAAAGTGTTTTTATTTAGCACCAAATATTCACCTGTAGATGGTGGTATTATGGGTGATATTTATTTCCCCTTTATAGTGTTTGCTTATGATGAACATGAATTATGCCTATAAGCAGAAAAAAAATATTGTTTTCTTAAAGCTAGTGTAAGTGAAGACAGTTGCCTTTGTAATTAGAGTAGGATGTTCACAGTCCTGGGATTAAGCCTTTTTTCAAAATGAAACAGTTGGCCCCACTTAGTATGTATAGACTGTTCTGAAGTATAATACCAAAGTTAGCATTTCCAGAAAGATGAGTTGTACAATATTTATGATAAGGGTAGGAAACTGGAGTTTGATTAAGTATTGTAGACACGTGTCAAAGTTAATGGTTTAGATCAGTGATTCCCATTGGGACTTGAAAAGTGTTTAAAAATTGCCAAGGGAGCACTATACTTGGGTTTTGAAAACATATTATAGAGGAGTTAATATTTGACCCAAGCTTTAAAGGAAGAGTGGGTGTTTCTCAGGGAATGAAGGGCTGGTCCATATTTCAGGGAAAGGGGATAGAATCGACTACACATACAGAAGTGTGAAACACTTTAAGTAGTTAGTTTGGGGAAGTAGTTGTGTTTGCATAGCTAGCACATAGAGTATAGGATTGGATGATCATGTGTATGAAGGATTTTTGAATGTTAATATAAGGAATTCAGTATCCTTTTTTCCCCAAACCCAACCCATCATCCCTAACCCTAGGTCCCCAAAGAATTTTGGAAGTTTAGTATAATAACATATGAAAATGACAATGGAGGGTTTAGAGAAGAGCTTTTACTCTGTGGGGCCCATGGCTAGCTTCTTGGCATTTCCTGAAATTATATAGAAAATTTTATAACCGTCTGTATTTTCCTCAGGAGTGATCTTTGACTTTTAACATTTTTTAAAGGGCTATGTGAATAAAAAAGTGCAAGCTAGAAAATGATGCAATGTTGAGTTGGACACAGAGTACCCAAACTAGTATATGGGAGTTAATAAAAGGCAAATGAATTTGTGAAAGAGACTTAATGATTTGTGAGGCTGGTGGTGAGGAGAATGAGGAGGATGATTATGTTGATAGTGATGATAACTTTTATTGCTTGCCAGGTATTTATCTAACCACTTTACATTTAGGAATTTATCTTGCTAAAACATGGTGACTGATTAGTTCTATGAGAGTGAGATTAAGAGAAAAAGAAGAGTCAATGTTGAATTTGAATCTAATTTAAGTGACTGGACTAATTTGTGTTATCCCTCAAGATAGAGAACACAGGAGAGAAGAGTAGATTTAGGGTGGGGGAGATAATGTAAGATTGGTCTTGAGATACTTATGAATAAACAGTTTCAGGTGCTTTTTTTTTTTTTTAATTAAAGAAATGTTACTGTTAGAGTTGAAGCCAATCTATTTTCCATCTCATTTCTTTTTCTTTTTTCTCTTCCCCAGAGGTAACTACTATTCGGGAGTTGTGTGTATTATTTCCATTTTATACTTTGTCCACATATGTTTCTCATATTCTTATGAATGTATATATATATATGCTTTAGTAATTTGCTTTAATTTTTTTTTTACTTAATACTGTTTTTCAAGATTTAGCCATTTTACACTAAATCTATTCTTTGATATTTATTTTATTTTATTTTTTTCAGGAAGTACCGGGGATTCTGAACCACTGAGCTATACTTGCTCTGCTGTTCTTTGACTTTTATACCATATTGTGTTTACCTATATTTGCAAATTTGCCTTTAGATAGATTTTCAGGTTGTCAGTATTTCCTATAAGGTACAATGCTATACATCTTCCATTATGTACTCTTGCTACATGTCTTCTTATGCACATGTGTGCAGCTTTGGGTATATACCTAGAATTAGAATTCCTGGGTCATAGGGATATACATCATCTAGTTTTACTGTAAATTGCCAAATTGCTTTCCAAATTGGTGGTAGCAGTTTGAGGGTTCTCATTTCTCACCATTCAGTGCTTGTTATTCAATTTTTAATCTGCTAATCTGAGGGCTATAAAGTGGTATCTTGTTAGTATTTACTTGATTACTTATGAAGTTGAACATCTTTGCTAAATTTATTACCTTTTTCGGTTTCCTTTTAGGTATCTTAACACAGCCTTTGCCTGTCTGTCTCTGGATTTTTAAAATCTTTTTATCATTGGTTTATAAAAAGTATTCACATATTTTCTAAAATAATTCTGTGTCTGTTTATATATTTTCCCATTCTGTGTCTTATTTTTAAAAGATTTTGCTCATGTTGTCAATTATGTTATGTGTGTTTTAAATTGCAATCTTTTGAGAAGCGGATTTGGCTCAATTGATAGGGTTCCCGTTTACCATATGGGAGGCCCCAGGTTCGTTTCCGGGGCCTCCTGGTGAAGGCAAGCCAGCCCATGCGGCGTGGTGAGCTGACGCAGCAAGATGACCCAACAAAGGGAGACAAGTAAACACAGAAAAACGCACAGCAAATGGACACAGTGAGCACAAGCAGCAAGGGGGGATAAATAAATAAATAAATAAAATCTTTAAAAACAAACAAACAAACAAATAAATAAATAAATAAATTTCAATCTTTTGTGTTCTTTATTTTTTTAAAATTTTTATTTATTTTTTAAACAAATCAACTTTATTGATACAATTAATAAAACATACAGTTTATCCAAAGTATACAATCAGTGGTATTTGGTATAATCACATAGCTGTGTGTTCATTACTTCAATCATTATTAAAGCATTTTCATTATTTCAATAATGATAATAATAAACAAAAAACAGACAGAAAATTCCTCACCTCTCAATCTTTCTATTTTCCCTGCTGTACATAGCTGTTATTTCTGGCTATTCTTGCACATTATTTATTTTTTTATTAAACAGTTTTATTGATATATTCACATACCATATGATCTATAAAAAAAAGTATATAGCCAATGGCTTTTTTTTTTTAGTAGTGAAAAAGTACTTTATTTTAAAACTAAAATAAATAGAAAAATAGATTGAAAGAAATCACAAATTTTAAATGAGTGCAAGGCCAGGTTAAATTTAATATAATCAATTATAAAAAATAGATAGCATAGCAACATTTATAAATGTAAATAATAATTCAAATATAATAGAAATTAATTATAACATAATTCTAATTTTTATATTATAGCTCTATTGGACATAATCTCTAAGAATGAAATAAATTATTGATTTAGTTATTTAATTTCCATTTAGGCTGTAATTCTTTCTAGATAATCAATTTCCTATTTGGGAATTCTTCACATCTTATTGGAATGAATTATAGCAGATAACAATTTGCCAACTCATAATTTTACCCACCACGCGGGCTTGGTAACTCACCTTTGTCATTTTGGCTTCTCCATCTCTTTGTCCCTTACCCTCCTGGGAGTTGTATAGAACTGTCCTGGTCTGCTGACCTCCCAAAGCAGGTCCCTCAGACAGCTTTTGGCATTCTCCGTTGTTTTTGTGAGAGCATTTAGCTCTCCCTATTAGTCTATCGCCATCTTCCCACAATCCTATTACGTTTTTTTTGTATTTTATATATTTAAGAAATGCCCTTGCTGACATCACAAAGTTGGTCTTATATTTCTTTCCTAAGAGTTTCAAAATTTTGCATTTTACATAGAGGCCTTTAATTTTTCTAGAATTAATGTTTTGAACAGTGTGAATTATGGTTCCAATTTTTACTTTTTTCCATAAACTGTTGGATCCAAGTGCCATTTATGGAATGGTATATCCTTTCCCCACTGATTTGTAATGCCACCCCTGAATATGTCAATTCTGATGATTTCATGAATCAGGTCCTAGGTGTTCTATTGTATTGGACCATTTTTCTGTTCCTCATAAAGTTTTTAAAAGGGTAAAAATAATGTTTATGCTAATTACATGGTAGAGGATAACTGAGCAAAGAATTATAAAAAAATAAATGGAAGCATTGCAGTGTTCTGTAGACTGTTTTTGGCTATATTATAATGAAAAGGGGTTTTCATAGGTTCATAACAAATAATACAGCTTTCATTTCTCCCATTAGATTTGAGGACAAAGTATACATTTGAAAAAAAATTGTTAGAATTTAATTTATCAAAGAAGTTTTTGAGATTGATTTCCTTTACAATATCTCTTCATTTACTTTTACTCCTTTCTAAGTTAGCTCTGAACTATGAGAGCATGCTAAAATTTTCATCTTAATAGCATTTGACTTTTTCTTTCTCCAGCTACAAAGCCCAAGGTGTTATAGATGATGTTGTCAATAATGTAATAGACCATATACGCCCAGGGCCCTGTCGCTTGGATTGGGACCGCTTAATGACTTCATTGGATATTTTGGAGCACTTTGAGGAGGTATCAGTTTAGAAACTTCACTTCAGGCTGTTGTGAGTGTATGTGTATATGTGTGTGTGTGAGAGAGAGAGAACATATACACACTTGTATTCACTGTATTCATTGTTTTGACAATAAGTAGTCATGGCAGAGATCTCAGGGGAATTTTGTGCTATTAAAAAACTTGAGTTTCCTCCTATTAATTAATGAGTGTTAGAACCAAGTTTGTTTTCCACAGTAGCGCTATCCCTGTTGCTTAAGGTCTTCTTTAGCATCTTTAAATGTCGAACTTTTGTTGAGGTTCTGAAATCTGAAATTCTAAACGCCATCATACTTAAGTTTCTAGGTAAATGTATATAGATATTCCATTAATATTAAACTAACATCAAAGACCAAAGATTTTAAAATGCCACCTTAGACATTAGAGAGTTATGTACCAAAGTGCGTTGTCCTCTTTTTCTATTTTTCTTAATTTATTTCTTACCATGTGTGAATTTCTTTATGAAAACATTTGATGTTTTAGTCAAAGTACTAGTGCATTTTTATCGTAAACATTCTAAAACAGTCTATACCACCTACTTTCATGTGAGATAGCATATATATAGGATACAAGTCAACTGTATAGAATTAGACATTTGGATACTAAGTTGCCTCTCTGTATTTTTATTATTTATCCTGTTTGTGTTTCCTCAAGTAATAACAACTGTCTTCTCTTTCCTTTCTTCCAGAATTGCTGTGTGATGCGTTATACCACTGCTGGTCAGCTTTTGAATATAATTTCCCCAAGAGAGTTTGTTGATTTTTCCTATACTGTGGGCTATAAAGAAGGGCTTTTATCCTGTGGTAATAATCTGAAAACCTTATACTTTATTTTAATTTTGTTTAAATACTTGAGTGTTCTGGACTAAATAGTTTTTTCCATGTGAGATATATTTTCAACCCTTATATTTACTGTGTATCACTAAGATTTGTTTGCAAATGCTAAACCCCATTTAGCATTTTATTATTTTATCAATCCCTTGATAAAATAATATCAAGAAGGGTTTTATGCCTAAAGAGTTATCTAAGAGTAAAATAATATCAAGAAGTGTTTTGAAATAGTTCTGGTAAGTTTTTGGCCCTAGTTACATGATATTTTCGAGTTAACTGCTAAGAAATATGGATCATTTGACTGCCTCCAAGAAAGAGCTTCAGTAACTAAATTTTCTTCTAAGTCACTCTCAGAAAACAACTTCTTGGTCATAGACATAGGGAAAATAGAACTGGTATATTTTTGAATATTTTTTCCCTATAAGCTATGTAATATATTTCTTTTCAAGATTAAAAATACTGTTATTGAAAAGTTCCTGTTTTCTAAAATATACCTATAGGTAAATTGATCTTTTTTTTTATGTATAGTAAATACTTGAGTTGGCAGTTGTAGGTATACTTCTATATGATTATTATTAATCAGCCTATACCAAAGTTGGAAAAGGTGATACCTGTGGGGAATAGTGGTGGTACTGTAGGTTTGATCATTGGTACCTTGAGGCCTGGCTGCTACAGTAAAGATGTATAGTTTCCAAGGAGTTATCAAGATGATATGATATCATCTACTCTGAAGGGATTAGAACTTTCCCCATTACCTATTTTCCAGCCCCACCCCCCCGTCAGAATTCCACTTGGTAATTATCTTTTTCATTCTGCCACTCTTGGGGCTTAATTTTCTTCTACATGGACAAGAAGAAAAATATTTAAACAAGAAATCTGGTAATAATTTTTGAAGAGTTTTAGACAAATGTCCATCATTGTTATTAATAGTGTTATTTCTAAATTGCCTTATAGGGATAAGTCTTGACTGGAGTGAAAAGAGACCAGAATTTGTTCGCGGATATAACCATCCTTGTGGTTGGTTCTGTGTTCCACTTAAAGACAGTCCAAACCAGAGTCTTTTGACAGGCTATATTCAGACAGATCTGCGTGGGATGATTCCTCAGTCTGCAGTAGATACAGCCATGGCAAGCACTTTAACCAATTTCTATGGTGATTTACAAAAAGCCTTACAGAAGACATAATATGTCCTGTAGTCCTGTGGTCCCCCCAATCAAATCTTCCTTTTTTCTGCTTAGACTGTAGAAAAACTTGAGATGTTTTTTATTTAGTAGTACAATATATATTTTTTTTATTCCTAAAGAGTTATCTAAGAGAGGACATTTCAATTTTATTAAATTGTTATTTGTATATTGTTTTGTATCATTGTGTCTAGGAATGGAGACTATGCATTGAAATCTACAAAGGAGTGGATGTATTCTTCTGATCCAAACTCTTAAGAAATTGAGTAATGCCTCAGTATGTCTATTTTAGCTACTTGGAAATATGGAGAAAGCACAAGTTTTATGCTATTAGATTAAAATAATTATTTTAGAGCTTTATGAACACTATAAAATTTTAATTTATTTTGAAATTAAATGTAAGCACTTTACTTTTAGTGTGCTGTATGAGTTTGGCAGTAGCTTGGACAAAAGAGAAAATTTCTATTTTTTTTTTTTTTTTTTTTTTTATATATATAAAGATAAACTTCATTGTCAATTGACTTGTACTATTTAAAATATTGAAAAGCCAGGAATATAAAAAAAAATCATAGTAACTACCAGTACAATTCAAGTGCAACTACTTTTGATATTAGATAGCATTCTTTTGTTCACATCTTTAAAAACATATTTGTATAATTATGTATATTTATTTTGAGAATCTTCAAAACATTTGTGTATGAATATGGCTGAACAAAAAATGGGCACATATTTTCTGGGGATTTCATATTGAATTGGGCAGTAGTCTATACTCTTTGAAATGGCTGGTGGTATTATAATATAATCACCAATACAGAGTCCTTTCTTTAGAAAGTCAAATTCAGTGAATGTTCTGTACATGTTTCAGTTTTAAAGGTATCACTCAACTCTTAAAGTATTACAAATTTCATCATAAACATTCACAGTTGTGATGGAACTTTGGTCTGGAGCAATAACAAATGTATTCTTGCATTTATCCAAATGCCTAAGCAAGTCATTTTATAACAATTTGGGCTTAATTCTGCAATTGCTTTAGATTCCTAAATGAATTTACCTAATTCTTTGGCTATTGAACTCTCCACCTAGTTAACTTCTAAATTGAGAACTTGAGGCAACTCAGTGTGTCTGTGCAAGTCTTTGTGTATATTTATATGTTTGTGTACATACACAAAGCTTAATACCTTAAAATGATTTTAAGTGTCAGTTCTTTTTTCTTTGTTTTTTTTTTTTTTTTTTTTTTGACATGGGGTAAAGTGAACCTGTGAGCCTTGGAAATACTTATGTGTTAGGCCACAAAAATACCCAAAAGTATATAGTGGTTCAATTGTATGAAGGCTTGATCTGGGTTTTAGTTTATTGTGTTATCCTGAATGTAAAGAAAGAATGCATCATAGGCCTTCAGAATCATTTTTATACAGTAGACAGAGTAGAGCTGTTTTTTGTTTTAATTTTTTTCTTTTTACTGGAGATGATGGTGTTCAAAACACAAAAGATGGCAGCACCTCAGTATCATTGGTGAAAAAATCTCAGTTTTTAAATAAAAAAAAAATTGTTTCAAGATCTGACAAAAGTGATGCATAAATCAACCTATATTAATTTGAAGCCTATTAGTCACCAATGTCTTTTTCTAAATTGTCTGTAACTTTTGAGTTGCTCAATTTCCCTGTCACTTTTTTTGTGTGTGTGTAATAGGGAAGGAAAACTAAACACTATAGTTTTCTGTTTCCCGTGGAAATTGTTAAATATTAGTTTGTTAAAAAATTGTTAAATATTAGTTTTGACTTCATTGATTTTCCTTCATTTGCTTTTATTAGTGTAGAGTAAATGGTCTCTTGTATTCCATTATTCTGTCTATGACTAGGTGGTGAAATACCAGCAGGTATCCAATTATAGGGTACCCAGCTTGAGTGAGGTATTTGCAACAAGATTATGTATTACTATATGGGCTTTTACTTCCTGAACTGGGTGCCCCTTAAAGGCAAATAAAGTGCCCACCTTCACTTACTTAAGTGTTCTCTCTATCCTTATCAACTCATACTTCCAGTAAGTATAGAATCCACTGTTGATGACATATAATCTATTGTCGAATGTGAACCCACTGCAGATAAAATGACCTTTAGGAGAAATTTTTCTTAGCAATATTGAAGCATGTGAGGATTTAAAAAATTATATTGAAATAAAGTGAAATATATAAGTAAAGAAAATGTGTAGTCACTTCTAGATGACACTTTAGATCTCCTGCGTTCTAGCTGTGTACTTTAAAAAAAAAAAAAAAAAAGTTTTATTGAGGTATAGTTTGCATACCATAAAATTTAGTCATTTTAAATATACAGTTCAGTGTTTTTTTTCCAGTACTTTATTAGTAGTGCACCCATCACCGCAATCTAGTTTTAGAACATTTCCATCATTCCAAAAGTTCCCATTTGCCTGTTTGCAGACTCACATATAATCAAAGTTTAGCACAATTGCCAGTGTACAGCAGATGATGAAAGGTGACTAGATTTTGCTTGGTTTTGTTTTTAAGAATAAAGGTGTGCTTGATTTTAAACTCAGGAATGTTTTGATAATGTGTTAAAAATGTTATCTCAAATACTATAATCATATAAAAATTTATGTGCATTAGGAATGATATTAACATTTAATTGAGTTTGTTGCTTCTGTAGCAGTGCTGTTGGATAAAAAAATAACGTGAACTACATATGTCATTTTAAATTCTCTAGCAGCCACATTAAAAAATTAAAAAGAAACAGGTGAAGGAAATTGTAATAATATATTTTATTTAATGCAGTATATCCAAAATAATATCATTTCATCCTGTAATCAATGTAAAAAAATAACATTGATTAAATTGAGATAGTTTACGTACTTTTGTACTCATTCTTTGAAGTCAGGCATGTATTTTACCGATATGGACTAGCCCCATTTTAAGTGCTCATTAGCCACATGAAGCCAGCCACCACCGCATTGAATAGCATAGTTCTATGCAAATGTATAATTTGTCTTTTTATAATATGAACTAGGAGGTTTCATGGAATTACTCTCTTAAGTAGAAATCTTTTCTGGCCTTTGGAACATTCAGTGTTGCTAAATGGTACCTTTGAACTTTAGAAATCAATCAGTAGTAGTTGTCAATAAAATAAAAATTACAGACAAAAGATATTTCCCTTAAGAGATAATTAACTTTTTTGCTGAAATGAAAAGAATATAATCTGCGTTGTATTTCCTTTAGCTTATAGCTAGTTCATATTAGAAACAAAAGTGAATAGGAAATACTTGCCATAGTACTTTTTAGTACGTGGTCCCTACTTTTTTTAAAAAAGGAAATTAGTTTTATACAAGAAAACATAATTTGTCATAAGTGATATTTTTGCTTAAAATATTAGTTTTTTAAATAACTTTTAATTAACCAATGAAGGTTAACCTGACACTCAGTAAAAATAATTATGAGAATTTAGTGTTCTGCAGTTATTCATATAAAAACTGCTAGAGTATTAAAGAGATTGGAACTGATGAAAATCTCTTCAGTTCAGTTTCATTTAGGTTGGATATCCTTGAAATTGGAGATGTCTTTGTGTAAAGTTATCTCCCAGTTAATAGAATTTTCTTTCTTTTCCTTCTTCTCCCCCTCCTTCCCCCCTGCCTCCTTCTCCTCTCTCTCTTTTCTAACTAAAGGACATTTTATCACCACTCAGGTTGAGCTAAAGTGACATTTCAAGCAAAAAACTCTGTAATTGAAGTTACCTCTGGAGAAGATAGGAAAACATTCTACAATTTAAGTCCTTAGTTTTCTATTCATCTTTTAAGTATAAGTAATTCCCTTTAATAGATAAAAGTTTACTCAAAAGCATACTAGCATCCTTAGAATCAGTTGTTACAATCCAGTTTCTTTTAGTTAAATGGATACTGAAGCAATCCTAAACCTATAAATAAATGAACTGAACCCAGAGAAGTTGAGTGACTTGACCAACTTTCCATTAAGACTTATGTCTTATTGACTCTAATTCAACCTCTGAAAGTCGGGGATGGTAGAACCTGAGCATAGAAGAAACATTAGATTAATCCCAGGGCTGGAATTATAGTTTCTTCATTTATTTTGTTGTTTTCAAAGATTTTACATATGTAGTTAAAAAAATTTCTTGCAATTAAATAAAAGCTATAATATATAGTTTTTATTTTTTAAGACATTTATAATTGTTTTATGAACCAACATGTACAAGTAAAATATTTGTAAAACTAATAAGAGCATGTATTGATATAAATACAATGTGTATTTATTTTTAAATTCCTATGAAATATATCAGAATAAAAATTTCTATATACTATTATTGTTCATTGATATTGTCCGTGTAAATTGCTTTAAGTTTAAATACTGATTAAACATTTAGTTTTATGTATCTGGTTTAAAGTATATAATTTAACTTTCTGAGCTCTTAGAAAAGAAATGTGTAAACCTGGAAAACAAAGCACATGCTACCCTCTTGCAAGTGTCTTATATAATACTTGCTACAATACCACTGAATCTTGATTTGCTGTTGTATAGCCAAGGCACTGATGAATGTATTCTGCCCTTTTTATAGTAACATATAAACAGGATTTCGTGTCCACATGTTTAAATAATTATTTCAATTTGATAAGGAATTTTGGTAATAGTTTCATTTGGAGTTGAAGAAACTGGAAGTAATTATAATGAAACCTTTGCTCTATAAGAAAGCAGTTAGGGTGCCGTGGATTGTAAGTAATAGCAAATAGGACTATTATGTGGTTTGAACAAATAGGGAGTTATTACTACTTTTTTTTTTTTATTTAACACAAAGTCTAGTATAAGTAATATTAGTGTTTATCACCTCAGTTCCCTCAGTTGAGAAACCATTGTTTAGGAACAATGTGTCTTCTCAACAAAGTGGGGGTTTTGGACCTAATGGTGGTTCATAGCAAGCTGCATTTCTGAGGGTAAGCCCTACTAGCAAATTGGTCCCTTCCCTTCAAATATTTCATACAAATATTTGCTAATTTGAATGGCCAAGCTCAAGAAAGACTTTCAGATCTTTTTACAAATCATACTGCCAACAATCAGCTTCTTAACAGTGAAGTGCAATCTTTCTCCTTATATCAGGTCCTGTAGGTTTGAAAGCATTATTTTGAAGTGATCACTTAGTATCATCTGGCCCAATAATTCCACAGTAGGATTATTTCCTTAGGATAGATTTCCTCAAACACAGAAAAGCTTCATGTAGCGTTACTGAGAAAAAAGAGAGAGAAGGAGCCTGAATTATTATGCAGCTACCATAAATGTTTGCAAAGATGCAAAAATGCTTGTGCAGTAATGGTAGGTAGGTGTTATGGTAATTTACTTTTCTGTATTTTCAAATTTTTATAATGAAAACTCATTTTTTATGTGAATTCTTGAGATTAACTTCTGCTCAGTGAATTGACTTTTCAGTGCTGAGAGCCCTGTACTAGAAGTTGGGCAACATAGGACTCTTCCCTTCTTGGCCACTAATTGTGACATCCGGTAAGTCATAACCTCTCTGGGTGCCAGTTTTCTCATCAATAAAATGAGTTTATTGGATTAAGTGATTACTAAAAGTCCCCATTTAATTTTAATGATTTTCTGATTTTACTGTATAGGAAATAAATATTTGGGCACTATGTTAAAATATGCTGTGAAATTCAAAGTATAAATTTATCTGAGGATTGGAAAAACCCTTAAGAAATGATTCAATTCCGTATTCAGATGTAAGGAAAATATTGTGTCTTGAATTGCAAGTAACATTCAAATCACAGAACACCAAAGTCTTGGTGGGCTTTTAGATGATTTATTATTTACTGTACATGCACATTGCTTTATAAATTTCCCAGCAACAACAAGATACAGGCTTCTCTTAGCATGTTCTCACATGTCTGGGTGAACTTACACAAAGAAACATTGGCCCTCACCAAGACAGATTTCAGATATTAGTCTACTAACATCCATTTTGCCTCTTGTCATGTATCCTTCACATTCCTGGGAAACCAAAAAATTAATGCGTCAAATCATTTAATCAGATTGTACAACCAGAGCCCAAGAGGAAGACACAATGAGCTATCATGGGTTCTGCTCCAGGTTTTAGACAGTTGAAAGTGCCAATGACTGTTGTGTCCTATGCATATGTCACTTCCTAGTGGGAACTTACTGCTCACTCACTGCCACTGAAGAATGTGGTAGCTCAACCAAAAGCAATGGGCATGATTTAGATGAATTCTCTACAAACATTTTCTCTATTTACATTTATGGCCAGGTCATATTTGTATGTTTACCTAAAAAATACTGTAATATATCTTGTATTAAGAAGTCAATAGCACCATTTTGACAAGTTCTAAAAATGAAATGTTTATATTTCAGTTTTACTTTTCAGTGCTTTTCAATCAAAGGGTGGGAAGTAGCCTGTAATCTTGACTGTGTAAAATGAAATATACCTTTTTTTTTGTCCTCCAAATCCTTCATGCTCTTGTTTTTGGCTGATGATTTACAGTCTAAACAACTGGACATGTGGGTTTTCTATATATAACAGTACCCCATTAATTAATAATATTAATCTAATCATCTATGCTGCTATTGAGCTGTTCATATCCTTTTAGTCCAGAAATCTTTAAAAAATCCAGGAATACAAACTTCCCCTATAGAAAAGACTAGAAAAGAAATACCAGATGATGTCACATTAGCCCAAAAACCCTAGTAGAAGTTTTCCCAATGCCTGCTAGCCTGAGTTTTCTGTAACCTTACACTATCTCTACTTCTTCCGTCACTCAGTCAGCCTTTGTCCCTTTCCCTTCATCTCATTTGCATTGTGGAATAATGGAAACATCACAAAAATTATCTGAAACAAGTAAAGTAGCAAGATGACTAAAAGTATATTTACTGTAATCTGATTCTAATTGGTAAATACTACCAAATAAAATATTTCTTGGAAAATGGATGTAAAAATACTGCCTGCAATGAATGATCTAAAAAAATGAATTTATAAAAGGGTACGTGGAGGGACAAATGGGAGAGATGAAGAAAGGATTTGACAGAACCAGCTTGATATTTGGGGATAGCAGTTCTGATTTTTTTTTCTGAGTCTTAGCTTTATACAGGTTATCTTTTGAAGTCTAAACCTTCTGGTGTAATTCTATCTCAAATCCTGTGGGAATTGCCCTTCAGATCAGATTACTTAAAGGAGTGAAATAACCATGACAGCAATAACCTTGATTTGATCATCTATTGGTAAAGCTTTAGCAGGTAGTTGATTTTCTAGAGTCACAGGGAGTTAATCAGAATTTAGACTTTTGTAAAATTTCCTCAGATATTCACTATCCTTTACTTTGCTTTGTCAGTGGAGACCTGACATTTTGCTTTCAGTGACTGGGGCTTTGCTTCAACTGGTGATTGCAAAAATGTCTTTGATGTGTTGGATGATTTTATTCTGTTTAGGGGTGCTCAAAGTTAACCAAATGTGTAGGAGGTTACAGAGGGCTGTATGCTCTGAAAGAAAAGGCTGCATATCTGTCTATCCAGAATAAGAAAGGAGCAAGGAGGGCTGTCTAATTTAACTGCATAAGATCTAAGACTCTTCTGCAGACTTATCAACGCTTCCATGTGGATTTCAGTCTTTCGCACACATTATTATTCCTTTACTGCTTTTCTTAGCATTTCTCCACTGTCTATGTGCAAGCCATTTTTCAACCAGACATACCTCTTCTTCCTACCTTAACTTCCTCCTACCTAATTCCCCCCATCCTTCAAATCTAGCCCATATTATCTTTCCTTGATCATTCTAGGCAGAATGGAGCTTTTCCTTCTCCATTCCTACAGGGCTTTCTGACAGCCTAGATTTAGCAAGGGCTGTGTTTGTACATTTGCCTTTTCTCTACAATTACAGTGCTCGCTGCTAGAGGGCAGCACTGGTTTAATTCATCTCTGACGACTCCACTGCACAAACTAGGTGCTCAATAATAGTTGATCAGGCAAATAGGTTCCTGGAATGGGCTGCTACCAGGATGTTTCAAAATTAGCAGATCATTTTTTTGAAATGTGCTTGTGACATAGGTCTAATATTCCTTATGCTACACTGTTTAACTTAAAGTTCTGGGAGAGAATTTGATCTGCTGACTCTGGCCTATTTATTTCTAAGGCATTTAAGCCCAGCAACAACTGCCTTCAAACTTTGAGCAATCAAGAGAATGGGGAAAGTTAGGAATGTGGAATCCAAATCTACATTTTGTCATCTTTTCCCTTGCCCATTCCAGTAGTCTCCCCACTATAAACACTAACCATGAGGACCTGGCAGAAAATTCACTTCTTTTGTGTTTAGGTTCTGTAACTATAGCATATAGCAACAGTTTAAAGAAAAGAGTAAATTATTTAATTAGAATCATGATATAATTTTAGGCATTCCTAGTAATAAGCCAGTAATGGGTTTGATACTCAATATCACTTTTGTAACCATTTGGCTACAGATGCTCAAAGTCAAATTGGCTGAAACAACAAAGATCACAAATGCCCACATCTCTCTCATCTTGGTCACCTGCTTTCATTAAGACAGATATTTTAGGATGAATTTCTCTGTGACTAAAACAGACTAAGAGAGGGTCCTTTGATTTCTAAATATGTATAGAAAAGGAAAGGAAAACAAATTACTCAAGGGTCCTCAGTTTTCAAAGAAATGAAATACCTAACACAGAAAAGCATGGAGATTAGAAAGTAGAACACTTAGCTGTTTGGCTCTTCCCTGATTATTGATGAACAAGTCATTATCATAGACTCCACAAGGTAGAACACATTCATAAAAGTGATTAAATGAAAATCCAATTGATATAAATAACTTGAGAATATTCTAAAGGATCCAGAACCAAAGTTTCTCTTATTTCTTAGCTTACTAAGTAACAGTTGTGGATTGGCTTCAGTGTGAGCAAATGCCAACGTAAGATTTCATTTACATGATTTTTAATATAACAGTCAAATTTCTAAATCATGCTCAGAGTGCTGCAAATCTTTTTAATTCCTTTCCCTAACCAAGTCAATCCATACTCTAAATTTCTTTTTTAGTTCTGTAGGGCAATTTTACTAAGTTGTACCTCTAGCACAATTACTGTCATGAGAGCACCTGCAAACAGAAACAAAACTCTCCTAACTTTCTAAATGGAAAATGGGAATAAGAACTTAGGCTAAAGAGAAGAAAAATGGATTACAGGCATCTCTCTTCTTAGCAGTCACCAAAAAGGCTCCTTAGGTCACCATGTAAAACCAGAGTTATCACATTTTTTCTGTAAAGGCTCAGATGGTAAACATTTTAGGCTTTGTGGGCCACTTGGTTTCTGTTGCAATTATTCAGCTCTGCCTTGGTAGTGCAAAAACAGCCATAGACAATACATTAACAAATAGGCATGGCTGTGTTCCAGGAAAACTTTATTAATAAAAATAGGCCTCTAAAAAAAAAAAAAAAAAAAAAAAAATAGGCCTCTGACTGGATTTGGTCTGTGAGCTATAGTTTGCCTGACCTCTGAAAACTGTTCTTTGGAGATATAAATTTAGTTCCTTGGGGAACTACATAGAAAATGCTAAAAACAAAACAGAAGCATGGAAGACTTATATGTGTATTTCAAAGACCAAATAGATAAAGATGATTGGCATTCAAATAAGTTAAGAATATAAACATTACTGTAGCTCTTACTAATAAATCCCTTTTGCCTGTTACCCTTAGTTCATTAGGCATAAGAAATTACTTAAATCCTTGTCTGCTGTTCCAATTCAGTGAACACACAGGATAGTTTAAAATGCCAAGGAAAACAGCAATATCTGTCAGGCATGGAATAAAGTACTACTATTAAGTTGTTTGGACCTAACTATTAGGTATTTCTTTTGACTGAGAGGGGTGGGGGACAAGAAGATACTATTGAGACCAAGGGTGTCATGAACAGAGGAAGCTTGGAAATTTCCGACATTAGTAATAACCTTAATAATAGAAATAAAAGAAACTCAAATTATGAATATGCTATTTGTGTTACTGTAGCTAATGTATTACTGAACATTAGCTTTCAACCTGTCCTGTTTGAATGCCTACATTCAAAGGGCACAGCTATGAGATAACAGTTTTCAATTTATAGTCATACTTAATTGTATCCTTTACAAAACAGATGAACTATTATCCATGTATCAGACAAAGAATGAAGAAAGGGCAAACCTAGTAAGTTTTTATTCATCAAAATTGTTCGAGTTGTGAGAAAGCTAAGGAAAACAATAGCTTTCAAAAATTCTAGTGTGAAACCTATTGTGTTCAAGTGGCTCAAAATAATCTTCCAAAAGGAAAATAAAGATTTAATCTCACTGAAGATTAAATATCTGCCACTTTTACCACAAATCATAGTAAAGATTACAGGGATATTCCTTTTCTTTGGGTTTTCCAGATCAATATTCAAAATGTGCTGAAAAGTATTTAGAAGAATAGTGTGATTTTGTCGTCTTCGCATTGCTGTTTAGATTTTCAGACTAAATTCTGGGCTACTAAGGACTCCATGTTTTTCCAGCCATTCTGAGTTTCTCTAACCAGGGCCTTACGGGGATCTCTCAGCCCTAGAGGGTGAGCCTGATGACCAGAGGGATGGAACAAGAAATTATATGAGGCAACTAATAGCAAACCAAGATAAGGAAAGAGCAAAAGATTGCTGGAATCCCTTTTTTATTACTGACCAGTGGCACTATGCCAATATTCTAACAGCATCTCTTTCAATCAGAGCATGGGAAGAGGTTTTCTCCCATTTGGCTCATTTAAGCTCATCAGGTCAGATGCCTAGTGTCTTCTCCAGAGCTGTATGATTCCTGTCAAGGAATCAGATCTCACCACTTTCATGGCTGGGCTTCCATCTTGCTCTGAATGTACTTTGGAGCCAGATGGCAGGGAACAGACTGGACCTTGCATGGAAGTTAAAATCACACAATCAAGCCCTTCTGGAGAACATCACAGAATGTTCATGAAAATTGAAATTTTAATCAACCAAACATGAAAAATATAATCAAATTTGTTATTGCTCTCCAACACAAGTATATAATGGCTGGGCTTTGTGAGCTGAGATTATTTGATCTTAGGTAATATCTGCAGAAGCAATAGTGGCAAAAACTGGCCCTTCACAGGTCAGAAAATAGAAAGATAATGCTGAACTTGGTTACCATGGGTGAGTAGCTGGTATCTCTCAGTTGTCTCCTGATTTTTTCTATTTGTCAAGGAGCCAGAATTTCACCCTGAGTTGTTCCAGGGAATAAGAGGTCTTTGAAAAAAAATTTTGTAGAAAATTATTGGGTATATTTCTGCTTATCATATGGCTATACATGCTAAAATACCGATATTGAGAATTACATGCACAGAAAATGTTTCAAAAAACACTGAAGACACCATAAAATCTGTTCAATAAGCAGTGTTTAACCAATAAATGCCTAATGTTAGCTATGAAAACTGATTAGGAACATATCAACAATGAAGGTTAAGGAAATTGGAATATGACCTAAGAGGCCATAATTAGAAAAGTACTACAAATCCTATTACATAGGTAAATGTCTGGAAACTTCACAGCAGTTAAAGGAGACCCTAGGTAATCAGACTGAATACTCTGCAATGACATGTAAATTACATAATAGCATTGTAATTATGTAATTACTGTGTGCTTAGTATATTTATGTCAATTATGTATGGAAAAATCTAGTGCTGATTCACTTTGTTGACTTTTTTTTTTTTTTTTTTTTACGCATTTGCTTTGCAAGAACAATCCTAAGACAGAATAAATGGTTTACTAATTTTATCCTTTGCCTTACTGACGTTTACTTCTCTTTTTCCAAACTGAAATGCAACCAGCTGCTTCTGTGCAATAAATACTTTGAATTATAAACAAAATGGCTCTCAGCCTGTAGGCAATCCACCATTGGTTACTTTGCATGCAAATCTAGAAATAGGGATTGTTAAACATCCTAAATTACAAAATATGTATAAATACCATGTAATTGAGGTCTTGGTAAAAGGCAAACTGCTCCTTTTTTCTTAAGTCTGTCACTAAAAATGACTAAACCTTGGAGGGTTATTCTGAAATAGCAGGATGTAAGAAATTTCTAAGTCTTTTCTTGAATCCGTGTGTAATGGCAGTGTTGATTAAACCCTTAAAAGGAAATTTAAAGAATGCTGGTTGACTGTCATATTGCCATTTTGGGGGTAATTGGGATGACATTGTCCTCATCTTCATATATTTGTCATCATGCAAATTTTGTATGGGTCAGATTTCTAGAAGAAAATACTGCCTGTAACAAATACCAGCTTAACCAGGTCTACAAAATCCTATTAAGATTCTGTGTGAAATCCTTCCTGAATGGGAACCCGTGGTTCACTCACACTAGATTTTGGTAAACAAGAATACCATGGTGGGACTCAGGAGACTCTTGCCTGTGGTCAAGATTCCAGGGCCCAAAGAGGGATGAGAGGGGCTGTGGCCAAGAGACTATTTAATGATGTTCAGGAAAGTGTCATTTCCTAAAAATCATGTTGGGAAGCACAAGAATGAGCAGAAGTGGCCGATAAAATTTTACTTATTTCGGTCTGCCACATTTCTGAAAATATATTCTCTGGCTTCCCACTGAAGCCTAAACTGAGGCAGCTCAAATGTAAGCATAGAAATTCCAGTGTCACTTTTATTATTAATGTAGACCAGTGCTGTTAAATACAGCAGCCATTTGCCACATGTGGCTATTGAGCACTTGTACTAAAGGTAAAAAACAGCCTGGATCTTGAAAACTTAGTATAAAAATAAAGAATGCAAAATATCTCACTTTTAAAACATTGACTACTTGTTGATATAATATAATGTGAATATATTGGAATAAAAATATATTACTACAATGAATTTCACCTGTTTTTTACTTTTTTAAATATGGCTAATAGAAAATTTTTAATTGCATATGTGGCTTGCATTATATTTATTTTTGACAGCACTTGTTTCAGACTATAACTTCTACAACTATACTATTCTGATTTCTACCATATTCATGTTTCTCTGGGAAATTTTGAGAAAAACACTGGGGTTCCAAATTTGACTTTTTATATGGGAGAAATAAAGATTTTCCTTCTTCATGGTAAAAGAGTAATTTATGCTATGTACCTGAACTTATCTCAGAAAAAAAACCAATAATATGTAGTAATTGTCGGTCTAAAATGCCAAATGCAATTTATTGTTCTTTACTGAAAATTCTTTAATTCTTTTGCTTTGTGAGCTTATTGTCAGTTAGCAGTAATGTTATGAAGTAGTTTGTGAAATTGAGATTCTATCTGCAATAGTCTACCATTATTTGGCTAAGTAGGATTTGAGATAGGCAGTGATCCCATTTTAGCAAGATGCAGAAATGTTGGCTGTTCTTTCATAAATGTTAGCATAATTTATCCTAATTTAAGTTGTAGAATGAATCATTTCACTGAAGTGATCAACTTTTGTGTAAATTTGAATTTTTCCCAACAGAAATGACAAATGAGTGACTTTAGTAGACTTAATATTTAAAATAGCATTCAGAATTTAAACTCTCCATTGATTTTTAAGAGTACAATTTACAGGTTACAAAAACATGTTTTCTTTGTACATAATGTACAACTATAGCCTATAACCATCTTCTTGTAAACAGATTGAACACATTTATGAGTACTCACCAAGGAATGGGTAGGTACACTCATTTAAATGGGTAAATTATAAAAACTGCATTGGCTCTAACATTTGCAATGCTTTTCCTATAGCCGTAGGGATAACTAATGCAGTCAGCCTTTAGTCTTGAAATGATGTTAAGAACTGCTTTGGGACAACATAGGGGTGGGCTGAGAGGGACGATGTGTTCTGATCTTCCAACTGTCACTTTCTACCGACACCCTTTTCCCACTTTTCTTCCCTTTGCCGATATATCTGTTAAGTCTCATTGGGAAAAGTCCACCATGAAATAGGCTCTTCAGATGATGGCTATTTCCCTTGATCTTTTAAGGCATTCTTAAAGATAAAAAATAGTGAGCCCTTTTTAATAGCTGAAATGGGAATTCTCAGAGGGAGTAATTAAAAGGAAGGAAAGAGGTAAGAAGAAGAGAAGTACTTTCTACTAGTTACAAGAGTAACTCCTGGGACTCTTGTCTTCCATGTCAGTGACCTGTCAGGCTCCTAAACTCTGGAAGATAAGAAATCCTTTTGTATTTTCTTATGAGAATAATGGAAAAACAAGATTTCCACTTGGAAAGCAGAATGTCTACTGAGGCCCAATAGCCTCCAGAAACCAAAAATTTAATTTAATTTTCCAATTTAATAGTTTTCAGGAAAAGCCAACAAAAACTTAAGATCTCCTTTTGTGATGAGGATTTTTATGTGGTTATTTTTATTGTCTATCATTTTGTGTTTGAAAATAATCCTTTTTAAAAGGAAAGATAATAAAAAATGTGATTCATAATTAATTTGATAAAATGTTCAACTCAAACTAGAAATAAATCTGAGAAACTTGGATTAGTGTGATTGTAAGGGGAAAGTGTTGATATAAAAGTCAAAGATTCATTCAGAAAAAAATATAATAAAATTTAGGTCTAACGGTCTAGCGTCTCAAGAGTCTGATTTGAAATAAGTGTTGGTGTGTGTTTTGAAGGCAAATAAAAAGTTGCATTGTCCTTTTCTTCACATGGAAACTTTCAAAATGATATAAAATTTGGGCACTTTCATTCCAACTATGAGAAAAAGATACACCAGCTTTTCAGAAATATCTTTAGTTCATCAGTATATCTAGATAACCATAGCTGAAGGGAGAAAAAACTCATAAAAATGTAAAGTCAATAATCTTATCTTGAAATATTATCCCCATTCTATTCAGACCTGCACCTGCCTGTGGAGTATATTTTTCTAAATATTTGTATCTTTGTGATCAATAAAAATGTTCCTATGTGTAAAACTGTACAAACTCATGAATAAATACAATTTATCTAAAAAAATGACAAGGGGTTTATCTTATTTTTAGTCTAAATCATCATCTTATCTCCTCTTTTTCTCTCCCTGTTTTTTTTTTTTTTTTCCATCAGAAGGACATCTTTTTGGAGGAGTACATTCCTCAGCATGAATTTGTAAATGCTTTCTCCAGGATTGTAAAATGGCAGAATCTTATGAAAGAACATTTTTGGTTATTAATATAGTGTACATAACAGATAAAATAAGACATTCTCTATACAAGCTTAGGGACATGTTGTTTCATCATCCTTAAAAGTCTGCTTCATTATCTTTTATGAGTGGAATGTTTTCTTTGTACATAATGTACAACTATAACCTATAACCATCTTGTAAACAGTTTGAGCACATTAATGATGAAAAGTAAAATGGGAATGCCATGGGAACTCATCATTTAGCACTACTTAGCATTAGCTAGCCGTTCAAAGGAATCACTGCCTTGAGAAAAATTCAAAGGATAGTATGGCTAGTTTTCCAGAGCAAGACCAATTTGTTACTATTCACTTCAAATGTGCTGCCACTGGTGTTTAAAAATGTATCTGTGTTTAAGTGTGTGTTCTTGCAATTTCAAATTTAACTCATCTGTATTAGGTACCCATTACATGCCGTAGAAGACACTATTATATTCATAAAGCAGTCACATGCATTGAAGTTAGGATTGCCAACTGATACATATGTATTTTTTTTTTCATCTCGAAACAGAATCACTATAGTTAATATCATGCTTCCACATCTTTCAAAGGACAAAGAGCATAAGATGCCTGGGTTTGGCTTCCAGATCTGAAGGAAGCTGGCTTAGTATTCTGGCAGGATCACATCATGCTGCTGAGCTCCAAGATCCAGATCGGGGTTTTCTTGCCCTTCTTTGGGGGCTGCTGCTTCTTCCACAGTCTTCAGCTTCTCCCCCATTAGGTCCTCCTCTATTTCTGGCTCAGCCACCTTTTTCACATCTTCCACTGCTTCAGGAACCACCTCAGTGGCCTCGGTAGCATTTATATTGGCATCTTTAACTTCCTCTTCAGCCTTCACCGGCTTAGCCTCTGCCCCCTCAACTGCCACTTGGACCTCATCTCCTTGAACTTTCTCTCCTTCTGGAGTAACTTTGATGTCCTCATTGCCATCTTGGATTGGAGATGGGTCTCGGCTGGCCTTATGGCTCTCCTGGATGCTGCCGTGGCTGCTGCTGGCACTTCCCAACCGGGAAGAGGCCACCACAGCCTTCACTGCTGCCTGATCGGGAAGAGAAAAGTGTCAAGTGTTACCTCCTCCTCCAATTGTCAAATCAGAGCTCAACCCCAATTTTGCTTTTAGGGAGTTTTAATCAGTGCTCAATCTTTCAAAGGGTATTATTCCAAGTTTGTAGAATTAAAACTTGTTTGGAGAATGAACAGCAACCCTCTTTAAATCCAAATTAGAGTACTTAATCATTAGAACAGTTGAAAACCCAAGAAAATGGGTTTGTTGATTACCAGTTTTCAAAAAATTTTGATGGTGTTTCCCAAAGATTTAGTTTCATGGAACATTTAGTTCCATGGATGGAAAAAAGTATATGGGAATAAAAGAGTTCCATGTTCAAACTAGTTTGAGAAATGCCGGCTTAAGTCAAGTTTATTTAATCCAAGGTATTTAAAATTAAATTGACCACAGAACCCTCCTGTGATCAATTGGCAAATAGAAGAACACTATTTTTGAACCCCCGCCCCCCAGCCATTCTATGCGATCCTCTGCTTACACAGTCAGTCCTAAACATTATTATGTAATAGAGAGTATTCCATAAAATTAGATATATTTTGGTGAATAATTTTCTATATCATTTAAATCATTTTAATTTAGCCAAGTATAGTAATTATTTGCCTATATTACTAAATGTAGTTTTAAAAAATTGATTCCCAATTTTCATGTATTCAGAAAGAACACAACTTTCTGAGTAAATATTGGTTCCTGAACAATGCTGTTCAAGCAGTTCAGCCTTAATTAGATGAGAAGAAATAATTATTTGTTCATTTGGTCATAAGTAAATCTCAAAATACAACACATTTCCCTTTTTAATAATGAATTTCTTATGAGTGGATTACAAAGTTGTAAGAAGATTTATTCTAAGCCTTGTCAGGATTTCAAAGAAGGATTTTCCCTGGTATGATACAAGACAAATAATATTATTAGATGAAGAATGGTGGAACTGTCAATGATAGTTTAAGGGAAGAAAGAAATCTTTTTTATAAAATCAAAAAACAAAACATTTGCCATCTTACCTTCAGCTTGCGCCGGGCATTGAATTCTTGGAGTTTCTTTTGAGCAGTATCCATGTGTACAAAATTGGCTGCTTTACCTGTGACCCACGGGTGCTGTAGAGCTTGAAAGGTAGTCAGCCGTTTCTTAGGATCCAAAACAATTAACTTTCTCACCTGAAATGACAAAGAACCATAGACTTCTTAGGGAGATTTTAGCTTGTGAACTTCTAGGTCTTGTTCTGTTTCCCTAGCAATACCACTGAATATACATTTATAAAAAAGTTTTTAAACCCTCAGAAGTCACAATGGGTAAGAAAGACTCTGGGGAGTAGTAGCTGAGGGAATCTGAGAAGACAGTGGTATTCCACCCAATACCCCAAACTACCAGACTTCTTCCTAGCAGAGGTAAAAGAAATAGGTCTTGCTTGCCTGAGAACTGGAAGCTCTTTGAAAGCTGAGCCAGCAACTGAAGAGTTCTAGGGTGTGCCTCGCAATCATCTAGAATTCAGAACTTAAAATACATCTCAATGGTAATGGAATCATTCATGTAGCCATCATTCTCTGCAAGGAGATTAAGTGGCAAACAAAAAGGGTAATATCCCAGCCCTTATGAAATACCATCCCGTGATTATATCATGGGGTTTATAGTTCTTACTGTAGAATCCTTTAAGGATACTTGAAAGAATAAACAGAGAACTGGAGTAAAAGCCTATTTAGAGTCAAAACAATGGTGTCAGTAGCTTTGGTGATTTCCTTAAACTGAATTCAATTGAAGACAGCCCTTTCTGGGAGGTTTACCCCTGCTTGTAAGGATGAGGGGAAAACAAATTGTCAGGAAGGCCAACAAACAAAATAATCCCCAGCCCTCAGAAGGGGTGACTTGGTATGATGTTAAGACTTGGAGTCAGGAGATAGGCTTAAGCCCTGGTTATGCCTCTAAATACTTTTGTGACCCAAGACAAAGATACACATATGAATTGAGTGCCTATGAAACTCCATTAGACACTTTCCTTCAATGATCTCATTTCCACATTAATTCCTTTGTAAATGAGTCCATATGTAAATTTTTTAAAAAACTCATTTAATCCTTTCAGTAACCTTATCAATTTGGAATTGTTAGCTCTAATTCACAAATGAGGGATAGAAGGAAGCTCAGAAAGATTTAATGACTCATCCAAGGTCAGACAACTTGTAATTTTTGGAGCCTGTATGCAAACTTGGGTCTATCTTACCCCACAATTCATCCTGTAGCTACTCCACTCGCTGGCTCATGTGTAAGATGAGGGGCTTTGACAATTTAAGGTCTAAGGTCTATGGGAAGCGGCTGTGGCTCAATCAGTAGGGCTCCCGTTTACCATATGGGAGGCCCCGGGTTCGGTTCCCGAGGCCTCCTGGTGAAGGCAAAGCCCGCCTGCACGGCGTGGTTAGCTGACCCAGCGAGCATAAGCAGCAAGGGGGGGATAAATGAATAAATAAATAAAATCTTTAAAAAAAAAAAAAAAAAAAAAGGTCTAAGGTCTAAAAACACAGCCCAACAAAATCAGATAGCAAGTTAAATGAGGAATAAATATTATCTGGCTCTCCTTTCACTTCTTTTCTGTAATATTTTCAAAAGGTAGAGAATTGACATTGGACTTATAGAGGACAGAGACATGTGGCTGCTTCATTTAAAATCTGAGAGGAAGTAGAGGAAGGTAGGGTGATTAAGAGAAAGAATACATGGTAGTAAACAAAAATCTGATAATAGTCATAGTCATCCTCTGTGGAACCAGTGTACTGGTAATTTTATATAAATAATACCTAATCCTTTCAATATCCTTGACAATATCCCCCCATTTTCCAATCATTCTTCTCTTCTGTCTCATCACCACCCCCTTCCTTCTCCTCCTCATGAAAATATAAAGAATATATTGAGTTGATATATACCAAAATCTGCATGTGTAATCTTTAATCCTTACATTTGAAGATATTGATGCACTGAATTGTAAATAAACTTGCTGAAGGTGAGAGAGATCCTCATTTTTGAAGGACAGTTTTGCCAGATACAGAATTCTTGGCTGGCAGTTTTTCTCTTTTAGTACCTTAAATACATCATACCACTTTCTTCTCGCCTCCATGGTTTCTGATGAAAGGTCAGCACTTAATCTTATTGAGGCTCCTTTGTATGTGATGCTTTTCTTTTCTCTGGCTGCTTTCAGAATCCTCTATCTCTGATATTTGCCATTCTGAAGAGTAGGTGTCTTGGAGTAGGTCTATTCAGATTTATTCTGTTTGGGGTGCATTGTCCTTCTTGGATATTGATATTTATGTCTTTCACAAGGGTTGGGAAGTTTTCAGTCATTATTTCATCAAATATTCTTTCTGCCTCTTTTCCATTCTCTTCTCCTTCTTATGCTTGTGTGTTTCATGTTGTCATTCAATTTTCTGAGACTCTGTTCCATTTTTTACATTCTTTTATTTCTGTTCTCCCATCTTTTCCAGTTCAGATGTTCGGTCCTCAAAATCACTAATTTTGTCTTCAAGCAATTCAAATCTGCTTTATGTCCCTCTAACATGTTTTATTTTTTGAGGTACTGGGGCCAGAGATTGAATCCAGGACCTGATATGTGGGAGGTCAGCACTCAACCACGGAGCCACATCAGCTCCCCTGAGTAGTTTTTTTGTTTGCTTGCTTGTTTTTTGTTTGTTTGTTTTTTTAGGAGGTAGCAGGAACGGAACCTGGGACCTCCCATGTGGAAGGCAGGTGCTCAACTGCTTAAGCCATACCTGCTCCCTCTAATTTTTTAAAAAAATTTATTCCCCTCCTTGCTGCTTGTGCTCACTGTGTCTGCTTGTCTCCCTTTGTTGCATCATCTTGCTGTGCCAGCTCACTGCGCCACGCGGGCTGGCTTGCATTCACCAGGAGGTCCCAGGAACCGAACCCAGGGCCTCCCATATGGTAAACGGGAGCCCAACCAGTTGAGCCACAGCTGTTTTCCCAAAGATATATATTTTTTTTACCGGGAGGTCCCGGGGATCAAACCCAGGTCCCTCCATATGGGAGATGGATGCCCACCAGTTGAGCCACATCCGCCCCCTCTAATGTATTTTTAATCTCATCCATCATGTCTTTTATTCCCATAAGCTCTGTTACTTTTTTTTCAGGCTTTCAAATTGTTCTTTATGCTCACCCAGTGTCTTCTTTAATATCCTTTATTTCTTTAGTCATATTTTCCGTCAATTCTTTGAATTGATTTAGGACATTTGTTTGATTATCATTGATTAATTGTCTTCAACATTGTACCTTTTCAGGATATTTGGTTTTATTCCTTTGGCTGGGCCATCTCTTCCTGTTTCCTAGTATGGCTTGTAATTTTTTGTTGATGTCTAAGCATCTGAATATATTGGTGAGTTTACTCTGATGGTCAATTTCTCTCTCTTGCCTAGTGTTTTTTTTCTCACAGCTCTTCTTTGATTTTTGGTTCAACTTATTCTAAATATTTAAAATTGTCCAGTTTAAGTTACCAAAATCATGCCAGGGACTCTCTAATGGGGTGCAGATTTTCTCCCAGGAAAAGGGCTAAAGAGAGATATAAAATCATTAATTTTATTAGAGATGAAAAGAAATGGAAGGAAAGCAAAGTAAGGGATCTCTTATTGAATTACTTGGTGCTGGCTACTTAACATGGACTATATCAGTTAATTCTCATAACAACCTAGAGGTAGATGATATTATCAACCCAAATGAGAAAAGTAAAGTATGGAGAAGTTAGATAACAAGCTCAAAGTCATTGATTAGGTCATGACAAAGAGTGACTTGAATCCAAGTGTATGCAACTCTAAAACTCCATAGTCTTCTCACTAATTCATGGTTTCATTCACTAAATGGTTACTGAGGCAGCACTACATGAGTTTATGGTACAATGATCTGGGATGCATGCCTCATCCTCTCCCAGAGATTTCAATCTAATTAGGGATGAAAAAATCGTTGAACAAATAAATATAAATTATGACTATCATAAAAGGGGAAGTCCAGGGAGCAAAAGAAGAATATGGCAGAATGAACTAATGAATTGTGAGAGGGAGGGATTGAGGAATGAGACAGGCCATGCCTCTCAGAGGATGCCAAGGGGCAGCTAGGACTTAGGGATAGAGCTGCCCAGGCAAAGATTAGAGAAGGAAGGAGGTGAGAAAGGCTGAGAAAGAGAGAGAGAAGAATAAGAGAGGCTGGGAGAGGGAGAGGGAAGGAGGGAGAGAAGAAGAATGGGGGAGCATGGAGAGGAGGGAGGAAGGAAGGAGGAAAGAATATTACAAAGCAGAGAAAAGAACAATGGCCAATAACCAGAGCAGCACTGATGAGGAACTGGAAGTCTGGTGTGCTGAAGTGAAGAGAGATCAAGGGAGAGTGATGTAAAATAAGTGATTGGCACTGGAGGGGGAGTATGCTCCAGACCAGGGAGTGTCTTGTATATCCTGTTATAGATTTTAGATTTTATACCTAAGCCTTAAAGCTGAAGAGTAACATGATTTGATTTACTTATAAGACCATCACTCTGGCTCCTCTGTGGAAAGTGTATTTGAGAAGGTCCTGAGAAGAGGCAAGGAGACCAGACAGGTTGTTGGAGCGGTCTATATGGGAGAGGATGGTGGCTTGGGTGGACAGAGCAGGTGGAGATAGAGAAAAGTAAATGGATTCAAGAGATATTTAGGAGTGTGGGCCTCACGTGATGAGGGAAGAATTGAATGACATGGCCACATACCATACACAATGCCTCTCTCCCCATCACACTGGAAAAACTATAGGATCTGTTCTATGAAAAACATGACAGTAAGGAGGAAATGTCTGGTGGAAAAGAGCACTGGGTAGGGGGTCTGAACACCTAGATTGTTAATCTGCTACATCTCTCTCCTGGGAAGCTGCATGACATTGGGCAGATGTTTCACCTATCTGGACTTTATCACCCTCATCTTTAAATAAGAGGAGGTCTAGGTCACTCCTAAGATCCCTTGGAAATATAACCTATGGTCAAAAGTCAGCTTTTCATCATTTCTGCTTGGATTTTTCTCTAGAGTATTGATGGCAAATGTTTCAAACCCATACTAGCCTCCTCTTTATTTTTGATCAGGTGGGTATTCATGTTTTCCTGAATGCAAACAATCTTCAATATTAGCTTAAGTGAGAAGGAATGTACAACACAAACACAAACAAAAAGGTCTTTTAGTGCTGTGGAACTTGTTTATAATGCCAATGATGCATGAAGGAACTTGTGTTAATATCAGGATAGTTTAATAAAGTTTGAGAGATATTTCGGGAAACATCATTTTATTTGAAGTAAATATGAATCTAGGTAATAGTAAGCCATAAATTACACAGTAAACAAGATTTTACTGTGTAATTTAGGTTTGGATTCTCCCAGCCCTGCTTTCTTCATAAACACGGTTCTATGTTCATCAGGTAGTAAAAACACATTAGTTAATATTGCAGTAATTTGCAATTTTTGATAATTCAGTTAGCATGGAGTCAAATATATTTATATTTCATTATCTATAAGGAAAAAGCATTTGCACGCACCTTTTATTAAAATACTTTAAAATTAAAAAAAAATAAGATATTAAGACAAGAGGAACAAATTTTAAAAATGGTATTGCCCATTAATTAGTTAGAAAAGGATGTGAGGGCTTTATTTCATTTGTTTCATTTTGTTTTGTCACACTTACCAAGTCCTTGGCATTTAGAGATACTTCATCCCACCAGGGGGAGATAAAGTAATATTCACAATTCAGAATTCTTCTGAACATGAACTGATCACCTCTTTCATCATAGAATGGTTCAAATCCACAAAGTCTAGGGAGACAAAAGATAAGGAATACATGTTTTTAAAAGTTTAAGTATATGTCATCAAATTTTGGCAGAAATTCAAAGCAGTCCTTTTTACAGCTTCCTGCTATGAAAGAAATCTACTAAGCACAAGTGTATAATCGCTTTGTTGTATTTCACTTTTAGTTATGTAAACACATAGGCATGTCTTCAGGAAGCAAAAATAAATTAAAAACCAAATTATGATTTCTACACAAATCTCTAATAATAGTAATAATTTTGACACTAAGCTACAATAATAGCAGCTAACATTATTATAGGCACTGTGATAAGCTATGACTTTTTTTCCACGAGGAATTGAGAAGATAGATAGACAAACAGAGAGAAAGAGAGAGACAGTGATTAGAGACTCAATTAATTGCAGAATGGAAGAGGTAGGACTTTGAAAATGAAGAGATTGAAAATAGAAAGAAATTTTTTTTCATTCACTTTTATTCAGCACTGTTCACTGAATTCCTCCATAGAAATGAGTAAAGTACTGTGATATTTCCATCTCACTTCAGTTTTGATTTCAGAGTGAACAAAGATAGGAGGCAAAAACTATTGTCAGGGAATGGGCTCAAAAAAACTTTCCACAGTGAACAGATGCAGCCACAGAGGTGATCTCAGCCTGTATGTGACACTTGCTTTGGTACATATTAAAGACATCCCACTGCGTTCACCCTCATCTCACTACAAGGTCAATATAAAAGTGGATGGAAAGGGGGAGAAAAGGAACAGAGAATCATTCTAAAGAGAGAGAGGAAAAGTGAGTTGCTGCTACAAAACCAAGCCACCACAGTTTATAGATGGGTGGAGGTTTTGAAATCATTAGGGACCAAAAAGAAACTGTAGAAACAAAGTCTCTGTCAGGGCATGTGTTGTATGTTGTAGCATTTGACAAAGAAGGGCAAAATAATTAAATAAGTAAAAGAATGAATAAGCTAAAGAATATCTCGCAAATTCTTCCTATAAGTTGGCCATGTTGGTTCAGAGTATGAAAAGTTCAAGTGCATCCTAATATGCTTGGTTTCTAGGAAGAAGCCACTCCTCCTCTCTTATCGCTCCAGGAGTATCCCTTTGGGAGAGACCTAGTCTTTTCCAAATACTCGGAAGCCAGCCAGAAAGGCTCGGAGGTGCTGAGGCCTGAGCCAATGGATCCTTCCGTTCCCTATTGCAGCAGTCTGCACAAAGAATCCTGTTCCCAACCTACCTGTGGAAGGGAAGCATAAGGAGAGAAGTGGGGAGTACACCTCCACAACCTTGACAAGGAAGGAGCTCAGTCTTGGCTGACTCTCCCCTGTGCTTCATGATACTAAAAAAGAATGGCCTATTGCTGATTAGTCATGAGAAGTTAGCCAACTTTCCAGGCTTACTTTAAGGAGCTCCCCATGCTTCCCCTTCTGAAATTTTTTAGAAACAAAAATGACAGTTCAGAAGGTACAGTGCTTGAATGTCTTTTCTTTCATCTCAATCATGTCAGTGACTTTGTGTTTTGGTGACAGACATAAAAAGTTTATATCATGTCAACTGGAAATGCCAAAAATGGAAGAAATGTGACACAGAGCAGCAAACACACACACACACACACACACACGCGCACACACACACACACACAGTGCCAGAACCCTTCAGAAACTCTAACATTTTAACGCTAACAAGGACAGCTTTGGAGGATATTGGAATTATACAGGCCTGAAGGGTGGATGCATAATTCAAGGTAGCCTTTGGGTAGAACTGTAGTGCTGAGAGCTGAGAAAGTTCAAATCTCTAACCTTTTCTGATTCTGATCTAATCATTGTACTAGTCAGAGGCATATCCCTATAGCTTTTGTCTGTTGGGACATAGGATTTAGGTGTAAAAGGTAGAAAGAACAGAATTCTTGGAAAAAGTAAGAGAATAACCCTCATTTCTAGCCTAATGTCATCCTTAGAAATAGCAAGGCCATAGGACCACATAGCTTGGTGGTGACAAGATAGAACTTTGCAGAGGGAGAAAGAGAAGTTCCAAAATGCAGCAACAAAAAGTGGGCAATAATAAGAATCAAACTTTTTATTCATGGGTTTATTCAAGAATAAGCCCCAGAGTTTACATATATATAGACAAGTAGATGTAAAACAGGCCCCTCAACATTTGGGAGATAAAAGAAAGAATTTGACTGAATGTTAATAATGTAGCCTCATTATGACATTTACTTTCCCAGACAGCATCAACAAAATGCTGATCCTTCATTCTAACTCTTCATTCTGTTACTTCTGCTTCCTTTCTGCTTTCAAGTCACTGCCATGCAATGAGTCAGGTGTGTAGAGGTCATAGTCTCAGGTCACCAGTAGGCCACAGGGTACATATAAAAGCTGTACCCTGGTACAACAAAGGAGATATGAGGTCCAAAAGCACAATCCACTGGAGAAAATGTTCCAGTCAACATTTGCCATGTGGACTTCACCAATTATTAATTAATTACAGATTAAATAAAAAGTTCCCAGACTTAAGGGTGACAAGTCAGTCACCCCTTAAGAACCAAAGGCCATTAGTTGTAAAAAGTACTTTTATTTTTATTTGTCAAGCTATTATTGCTTACTTTCAACCAATATTTATTAATTAACATACATAAGTATATGAAGGTGTGTTTTAGTTTTCCCATTGCTAAAGGAAATACCATGTAATGGGTTGGCTTAAACAACAGGAATTTATTTGTTCACAGTTATGAGGCTAGTAGAAGCCCAAATCAAGTCATCATCAAGGCAATGCTTTTTTCCCCCAAACTGGCATTCTGTGGCTGGCAGCCAGTGATCTTTGGTCCTTGGTTCCTCTGCCACATAGCAATGCCCATTGCAGCCTCTCCTGGCCTCTCCTTTCTCTTCCAAGTTCCATTGGCCTCCAGCTTCTGGCCTCCTCCCTATCTGCATGAATTTCATTCTGCTTATAAAGGACTCCAGTAACAGTATTAAGACCCACTCTGACTGAGGTGGGTCACACCTTAACTGAAGTAACCTCATAAAAATTTCCTACTTAAAATGGGTTCATACCCACAGGAATGAGTTCAGTTTAAGAACATGTTTTTTGGGGGAACACAGCTCTAAATCACCATAAGGTATAATAAATATTTGCATAAGTTAGAAATGGGCTAGGAAGAAGGACCTTGACAGATTTTTAAGATTGTCTTCAAGTCTATAAATAAAATATTTCTCAAATTGTCACAATTTTTCCTTCATTGCTTTCAGTGACCAGATCATAGAGTTTTTTCATTCCACGTTTGAGTTTTTCAGGGTGAGTGTAATTTGGTTCCCTACTCCATCTCTCCACATTCTTTTACACCCTTAATACTTCAAACTCTACCAGCATATTTCAACATGAAAATGTAATTAAGCTCATTCACTTTTCAGGAGCAAATCCAAATCCTTATTTGTATAGTTCAATTTTTCACTGAGCATCACTAAGAATGATGCCGCCTACATAATTCAGGAGACAATGTTCTTTCCCCAGTACCAAGTGACCTCAGATATAAGCAAAAGGAATTTTATGATGTGTCCTTAGGAAATTATTTTAATGAACTAAGCACATAGTGTGCCAATAGAAATTACTTTTATAAGAAAAAACATGGTTCTCTACCTCTCCAAATTCTTCTTAAGCTTTAATACATTCAGGAAATATGTGGAATTAAACAATGAAGTCTCTTTTGACATTATGTATTAGCAAATTGATATTTTACAGGTTGCTTATTAAACCTATTTATCTTAGGTCCTGACCAATGTACATATCCAGGTGAACTCAGAGTTGGCTAACTTGCTTGGGGGTCCTACCCCAGTTAAACCCATTCCTAGCCATATTTCCAAGACACCACAGTTTCTAAGCTCACTATTACATCAAGAAAGGAAAAAAAAAGCTATTTCTTTTCACCTCCTTTCCCAAAATATCATTACAAATTGGAATATTATGGGTTCCAACAATTAACTGCAGTACCTTCTGCAAGCTGAACTTCTAAAGCAGAGGTATTGTCTGATTTGCTTCCTTTCTTTCTGATCTCCTTTAGTGAACAGTTATCAAATTACTTGCAGCTAACATCACTGTCTGTTCATGGCTTTGTTCTGTGCCCTTTGTCTGACCACTAGATAGTCCACTCTCATAGATTAAAATCATATAGAGATAAATGTTGACCAAATCTGCTTGTTTTGAATTAAACTCTTAAACTCATTGATATCTTGCTTTGCAGTAATCTTTCTTCCCAAGTGTTCTTCTTGCTTAATTCTCTCATCATTGTCTGTAATTCCATCATCACTTTGACTAATTTCCTGGAAAGTCCTGTTTATTATTAGACAGGAGTTCAAGAAAGGAGATGGCAATACCAATGAGTGAAAGATTTAGCCCAATATACCCTCAGAGAAATCTTATTGAGCCCAAGGACCCTAAAACTAACAGGGTAAGAAATGAAATTGACAGCCCAAATGCATTTTAAATATTCCTGATTAGAAATGCACCAGTTTGTGTTTGCTTAAGAAATCAAATAGGTATTTGCCCCTTAAGAAGGATTAGCACTTTAAATATTTTAGACAAAATGCAAAAAAGTAAAATAAGAGCGAGTTTAATAGTGTACCTGAGTTTTATATTCATTACTATCCTCAGATACTGAATTCTTACCTAAATCTGCTGTGCATTGAATAGCAGAATGAGACCAAGATATGTCCTAGGTAGAAGTTCTGGCTCCAAGAACTCCAAGAACAAAATAAAAAGCAAATGTTCATTCCAGAAAATTTGATCACTATACATTTAGTATGTAATGAATAAATCACAAAAGGTCAAAAAGTAATCTTGGACTTGTAATTGGCTAAAATGGTGGCATAAGATGTTCCAGAATCTTTCCCAAAGCTGTTATCCCCAATAATCTCTGAATAACTAGCATAAAAACTGGCAAAGCCCACTTCCACAAAACTCCAGAGAACAGTTAAAGTTAACTTAGTGAGTAACTTGCTGAACCAAGAAAACACAAATTAAATAGATAAGGAGAAGCTTATTTTGCCCTTACTGCCCTTACTGTCCCCTCTCTCAACCCCTCCCCAGCACAGTGTGGAGCCAGCCTGAGCTCCAAATGTGGGCCCCTGGCCCTGTTCTGGAGAGAGCAGAGTAACCCTTATGCATATTCTGCAGTGGCTCTATGTCAATCGGGTGGCAGGCAGAAAGACTGACCAGGACTTGCCTACTCAGAAGTTGAACTGCAGGTAGAAGCAGTTTGTGGATAACTACAGCAGTGGAAGAAACAATTGAGCCAAAGTTGTGTGGGGTAAAGGATTACCTGCTTTAAGTCATGCAAAACAGCACATAGGAGGGGGAGAAAGTCTATTTCATAGGAGTAGAGAGAACATACAAATTCCTGTAAATGAAAGAATTCCTAACGCCACGAGCAAGCACACACTCAGGAAAAGACAGGCTCAGTAAAGATGGAGAGGACCCTGTACTTCACATTCACCTTTTAAAAAGAAGGGCTAAACTCTGAAGGAAATCAACAGCCAATGCAAAACCAATTTGCAAAGACTGTGAAAGGTGTCTTTTCACATTGATTTGTTTATTTTTGTTAGCTTCTGGCACTCAGTGAAATATACGTGATATCACTAGCTGCATAAAAACTTTAGGAACAGATAGCTCAGGGACTAAATCCCAGAGTTAACACTTTAAAATATCACAATGTACATTGTGCAGCAAAAGATTACAAAACAAAGAAAAAGGAAATAATGGTCCATCCAAAGTAAAAAGATAAAAATCCAGAAGCCATCAAAAAAGAGGACAAGACTTTTGGATATCCTGGATCAAGACTTCAAAAAAATTATCTTCAATATATTCAAGGAGATAAAGGAAAACACAGAGAAAGAACTAAATGATATCACAAAAACAAGGAATGGACAATATGAGAATCTCAGTAAAGAGAAAGAAACTTTAAAAAGAAACAGAAATACTGGAGGTGAACACAATAAATGAAATGAAAAACTCCCTAGAGAGTGTTTCAACAGCAGGTTGGAGCAGCCAGAAAAAAAAGGATCTGGGAACTGGAAAATAAGATAGTTGAAAAGATTCAGGATGAGAAGCAGAAAGAAAAAAGAACAGAAAAAGTCAATAGAACCTAAAAGACCTATGGGATACCATCAAACACACCAACAATATATGAATTATGGGAATTCAAGAAGAAGAAAGATAAAGGGGAAGAAGGAATATTCAAGGAGATAATGGCAGAAAACTTCCCAAATTTAATGAAAGACATGAATATGAAAATTCAAGAATCACCAACAGGATAAACTCAAAGATAGATAGTAGTCAAACTTTCCAATGCCAAAAACAAGTTCTAAAAGCAAGAGAAAAGCAACATGTTTTGTACAAAGGAGTCCTAATAAAATTCTCACCAGAAACCATGCCAACTTAGAATTTTATATCTGCCAAGACTGTCTTCCAAATCCCATCTGGGCCCTGGATGTGAGTGATATCATCTGAGACCATCCTGACCAAAGCTGCTGCTCACTGGGCATCACCTAGGAACCCAAGCCTACCCAAGGTTTTACTGAGAAACACCCAAGTGAAATCCTGGCTCATGAAATCTTCAAGGGCAGCTAAATGGTATTGTTTTAAGTCACCAATTTTGGGGAATTTTTTTTACATGGTAGATAACTGGAGTACTGTTTCACCTATCTTACAATAGAAATTAAATTTTCTACTTGTTAAAAAAAAATAGGGGCAAGATTAAGACACTCCAAGTTAAACAAAAGCTGTGGGAGTTTGTTACCTTTAGATCTGCCTTATAAGCAATGCAAAAGACAGTTTTGTGTGGCAGCAATGGAGGGCAGGGGAAGCATAGAGAGACTGAGAGGTGGTGAGTTTTGTTTGTTTGGTTTTTGTTTATTTTATTACTGGAATAATGAAAATGGTCTAGGATTGGTTGGAGTGATAAATGAGCAACTATGTGATTATACTGAATACCATTGATTGTACACTTTGGATGGATTTATGCTTTATTAATATGTATCAATAAAATTTATTTGTTTTTTTTTTTTTTTAAAGACAGTTTTTCAGACTGAAAGGAAAAGACACAAGTGGATCAAACCAGCATAAAGAAATGAAGACCTCTGGTAAAGGTAAACACATGGGTAATTATCAATGCCAGTATGATGTATTTTGTGGTATGTAACTCCACTACTTTTTAACTTTTTATTGGATATAAAGTAAAAATGCATAAAAAGTAATGTTAGATCTATGGTTTTGAGCATACATTGTACAATGATATAATCTGAAACAAGTACAACAAAAGGTAGGGGTATGGAGGAGTTCAGGACCAGTGCACATATGCCTTTGAAGTTATATTGGTATTAAATCAAACATGATTTCTATAGATTTAGGATGTTAAATTTAAGCCCCATGGTAATCACAAAGAAAATATCTGTAAAACAAATACAGAATGAAATGAAAAGTGACTGACACAAGTGGTGCAAAAATAGCAAAAAAAAAAAAAAAAAAAAAAAAATTAAATAAATGTGAAAGTAGGCATTAAGAGGAGAATTGAGGAACAAAAAAGGTATAAGACCTACAAAGACCAAATAGCAAAATGGCAGAAGAAAGTCCTGCATTATCAGGAGTTACATTAAATATAAATGGATAAAACTCTCCAATCAAAAGACAGATTGGCAGATTGAATATTTTTATATTTTTATATTCATGACCCAACTATAAGGTGTTTACAAAAGACTCACCTTAAATTCAAAGCCACAAGTAGGTTGAAAGTGAAAGGATGGAAACAATGTACTATGCAAGCAGTGACCAAAAGAGAGCTGGGGTAGCTATACTAATAAATTTTATGTAAAAAACTGTTACTAAGGACAATTCACTATATATACTGATAAAGAGTCAATTCAACAACATTTATAAATATATATGCATCTAATGGCAGAAATCCAAAACATATAAAGCAAATATTGACAGGTATGAAGGGAGAAATACACAGTTCTACATTAATAGAAGACTTCAATACACTGCTTTTGATAAAGGATTGGCCATTGAGACAGAAGAGCAATAAGGAAATAGACTTGAATGATATTATAAACCAACTGGACCTAACAGACATATAGAGAATACTTCACCCAACAGCAGCAGAACACACATTCTTCTCTACTGCACATGGATAATTCTCCAGGATAGATGAAATGTTAGTTCACAAAACAATTCTCAATAAATTTAAAAATATTGAAATTATATGATGCATCTGCTCTGACCAGAATGAAATAAACCTAGAAATCAATAACAGAGGGAGAACTGAAAATTCACAAACATGTGGAAATTAAATAACACACTCTTAACCAGGGGTCCAAGAAGAAATCACAATGCAAATCAGGAAATATCTTGAGGCAAATAAAAATGAAAACATAACATACCAAAACTTATGGGATGAGGAAAAGGTAATGCTCAGAGGGAAATTTATAGCTCACATTGAAAAGAGGAGGAGGGTGGCATCATCAACATGGCCATGAAAGACATCTCCTGGAGAAATCTGTCCTCAGAAACAATTAATTAATAAAAAGACAAATCCCACTTGTTTGGAACTCCAGAAGACATTGGAGGCTGAAGAAGGATTCCACAAATGCTGAATCAAATAAAAAGACATTTTAAAAAACAAAGTAGAAGATCTAGGACCCAGACCTGTAAGTCCAGAGCCTTCTCCCTCATTCAATCTCAGCTTAAGAGTTACAAAGAGGCAGCAAGACCCAGGGACCTTCTGCTGTGGATTCAGACCATACAGCCACTCGCAGCAGTGAGTTAGTACCTCACACATATCCAGGCACATGGACTCAAGTCCACAGAGACCCAGGGCAGGACACAAACAGCTGGCAAGCGAATACATACAAAAGGGCCCCCAGAAAATAAAAGAGAACATGGCAGAACTGTTGGCAAGACATGCACACACAACCCAGTCTCTGATTGCTGTATCACCTAAATGGAAAAAAAAAAACAAAACACAACAACAACAACAAAAAACACACAAAAAAGCAGACTTTTTTGACTATCAAGATATCCTAACACGGAAGTAACCAGAAACAGAAAAGTCTCACTAAAAGGGGGGAAACTGAACTGATGTGAGGCAGGACAGGACCCAGCACTGAAAAGAGTAATGAAAAGTGGGCATTGAGTGAATGAGAGAAATTAAACAAATTATAGGAGTTGAGGAGAAAGTTTTGCACAAAAACTAACAGAAGAGATCATGATTCCTGGAGAAGGAACAGAGGAAAGAAAGCTTTCTCCTGGAGGTGAAACAATTGCACATAAAAGTAAAATCTTAAAAGTTGTACTGTATGTCCAGGGCAAGAATCAGGTGCAGATGACCTAAAAAAAATCTGAACATTTAAACAAGGACTACTCTAAAGGTCCAGTATAAGTTGGACCAAGCATCAAAGAAGAGCCTTAACACATACCAACCACAATAAAACTCTCGGAAAGAGGGAGAAACTGACCTTCAGAGTTAGCACATAAAAATAATCAGATGCCTAGGCATCAGCAAAAACTTACAAGCCATACTAAGAAACAGAAAGATATGACTCAGTCAAGGGGAAAAAGGGGAAACTTAAGAGGAGACACAGAATTTGGACCAACCAATTAAAGAAGAGAAGTTCAAACAAATCTCCGAAATAAATTCAAGGAGATGAAGGAAAATATGGATACAATTAAACTAATATGGATACAGAGATAAATGACATTAAAAAGAAAAATGGGCAAAAAGAATTCCAAAGTTTAAAAAATAGAAATATGAGGATGAAAGGCACAATAAAGGAGATTAAAAATATACTGGAGATAAGGACAAATACTGTATGGTCTCACTAATATTAACTAAATATGAAGAATAAACACATGGGGTTAAAACCTAGAGTATAGGTTACTAGGGGATAAGATGAGGGCTGAGAAGGTATACTGATGCTTAATTATGTAAAATTTTTAATTACCTTGACTATAAAAGTGTAGAAATGTAGAGCTGATGATAATACATTATAGTGAGTATAACTAACATGGCTTGTTTATAAATGGGATTGTGGATGAAAGGGGTAGTTTAGGGACATAAATGTCAATTGAAAGAAAGCTAGAGAATAATTTAGGAACTGAATAATATAGTGAACTCAGAGGTAGGTGAGGACTATAGTTAATAGTAAAAATATAAGAATGTTCTATGAACTAGAACAAATGTATACCACTTTTACACTGTGGTAAGAATATGGTGATGCACAGGAAAATACAATTAATATAACTTATGGATTATAGTTAACAGCAATATTGTAATATTCTTGCATCAATGATAAAGAAAGTACTATATCAATGCTAAAGGTCAGTAATGGGGGTATGAGATTTTTTCTTTTTGGCCAAGGAAAATGTTAAAAAATTTACTGAGGTGATGCCTGTACAACTCTGTGACGAAAGTGAGAGCCACTGACTGTACGCATTGGATAGACTGTACAAAGCAAGGGACTGTATACTTTAGTGAAGAATGTGGTAGAAGATGCACTGTGGTTAATAGTACAAATATGAGAGTGTTCTCTCATGAACTATAAGAAATGTACAATAATAATACACGGTGTTAATGGTAGGGGGTGTGTGGAAAAAACATACCAAATGTGAGGTATGGACCATAGGGGTAATTGTTTGATGATTGTTCTTTCATAATCTATAACAAAGGTTCCACAACAATGCAAGGTGTTGGTGGAAGGGTGATGTATGAGAATTCTGCACATTATGTATGATTTTTCATAAGCTCATAATTTCTCTCATAATAATATATATTAAAATAAAAAATATACTGGAGGCAAACAACAGTAGATTTGAACAGGCAGAAGAAAGAACCAATGAACTAGAAGACAGGACAATCAAAATCATATGGTCCAAAAGAGCAGATAGAGAAAAGAATAAAAAATATTGAGCAGTGTCTAAGGGCTTTGAGTGACAGCATGAAGTATACCAACATATGTCCCACGGGAATCCCAGAAGGAGAAGAGAAAGAAATTTGGCAGTTCCTGAGAAAGTTCAGTATAGAATTACCATATGGCCTAGGAATTCTACTTCTGAATATATACCCAATAGATTTGGAAGCAGGGACTCAAGCAGATATTTGCATACTGATATTCACAATTGACAAATGATGGAAACAACCCATGTCCATCAACTGATGAATGGATAAACAAAATGTTTTAATTTTAATATACACAATGGAATATTATTCAGCCAAAAAAAGGAATGAAGTTCTGATATATGTGACAACATGGATGAACTTTGAAAACATCATGTTGAGTGAAATAAGCCAGACACAAAAGGACAAAATACAGTATGATCTCACTGACATGAAACTATCAAAATAAGCAAATTCATAGAGTCAGAATGCAGGTTAATAGTAAAAATAGATGGGTTACTCATGCTTAAATGGTATAGAGTTTCTGTTTGGGGTGGTGGAAAAAGTTTTGTAATGGCTGGTGATGATGGTAGCTCAATACTGTGAATGTAATTAACACACTGAATTATTTATTTGAATATGGTTAAAAGGAGAAATTTTAGGGTGTATACATATTACTATAATAAAAAATTCAAAAAAACACACAGGATGTTACAACACAAACTGTAAACTCTAATGTAAGCTATGGATTTTTCTTAACAGTTTAATTATAATAATATTGTTTCATCAATTGTTAAGAAAGGCGCCACACTAATGCAAAGTATTACTTATAGGGAAAGCTGTGTGTGTGAAGGGTGGTATATGGTAACTCTGTATTTTTTTGAATGATTTTTCAGTAAAACCACAATTTCTTTCTCTAAGAAAAGTAATCTTGCTTTTTATGAAGACTGTAGGTACCTGAAAATGTTACAGCAAAGACACACAGTTTGCACCAACAGTGCTTTTCTCCACTTACAAGATGTAGGTGATTATTCCTACAGACCACATGTCCACCTCAGGTCCATAGGCACAGCCTCTAAGAATCTCAGGTGCTGCAGAAATAGTGAGAATTGTGTTAAATTGGAGCTTAAATTCAACATTCACATTTTAATAACAAGCAATTGGGAAAGACCTAATTCATCAATAAAAACTTCAAAACAGTTGTATAACTAATCTTCTCTCCCCAATCCAATGTATGAGACTATAAGTTCTTCTGTTGGTTTTAGTAGGAAAGATTATAGTCTGAGTTTGAGGTGCATTAAAATAAAGTTATTAACTTTCATTTTCTACATTGAACATCATGATACTGCTCAAATAAGGAAGATAGAGATATAGCTCTGCTACCAAGGACCCCTTCTGTAAAAGGGGGCTTTGTACATAGGAAGCAGGAAGAAATGAAATGAGAAAGTTTAGCACAGTAATGGAAACAAGGGAAAGGGCACAATTCTATTACCTGGACTTGTAGAACTGTTTGGCGCCAGGGCGTCCGTGAATGTGTGTCTGACAGTGTGCAGGGCAGGGGCCCGAGGCAGATGGTGGGAAGGACTGGGAAGTTGCTAAGGCTGGGAGGGAGTCTACCCCTTGTCCTAGTATTGACAGCACATGTGGGTCCACAGAGAGCAGCTGTCCCTCGGGCAGCCTGGGGGTTTTGAGGGGAGCGAGCTCTGTGCACAGCGAGGCTGCTCAGGCTAGTCGTCCACGGTTGTGAAGGTCTTCTCAGTCAGGAAAGGGCCATGCAGTTTTAACATCTTTCATTTTCTAGTACTTAGAGCTATGAAAATGAGGAATTAGCTGGGCCCAATTGTATGCACCGAGGATTGGCGGTATTGTTTGTTTGCCTAACTAACAAGGGAAGGAAACTAGAAGTGGGGGCTCCACCATCTGTGGAGAAACAGGGCTCAGGCCTACAGCCCAGAGTAGCCTATTTTGAACGTAAGTGTTGTGGGTGCTGGTGGGGTCCCAAGGAAGGAGCTGACTGATGAATGCCAAGGGCTGTTAGCGGGAAGACTTGGGGTCGCTGCACTTCTCTCAACTGGGTGCAGGAGGGCAAGTGAACTGGATGCCTTGTCCATGCAGGTTGGAAAGGTCATATGCAGTATAGATTATCAGAGAGCTCCATGGGGCTCTGTATTTAACATTTGGGAAGAAATACAGTGGATTTTCCACTGAATCTTCCTATACTGCCCCTACCACCCCCCACTTTTTCAATCAGGACTTCCTCTTTCCCATAGAAATTTTTACATAAAATATAGGCCATGAAGTGTCTGTAAGATGAAATGAGGGTGTGTATTCTGGGACTCTAAGCAGGAATTTAGCAAAGTCCAAGATACATCTTTTCCCTTAAAAAAGAATACAGTCTGCAATCCAGACTGCACCTGGAGTCAAGAAGTTTTTGCTTATCTACAGGTGAATTCTTCCTAGAAAATCTTCTTTTTAAGATTTAATTAACATAATTAAGAAAAATGCATGCTCTGTGCCAAAACCATGCACTCAGTCAGGTTAACTTTCATTTCCTGGGACAGTCTGTACCCTGCAGAAGTTTCCTTTGAGCCCTAACACTGAATTTCCACTTTCAATGGCTTTGCTCATCCTAGTGCAAAGGGAACACGGGTTAGGCTGCTCCATTGCAGGAGGGCTGCTGCCTGTGTCTTCCTGTCAGGAAGCCCATGGATGCCCATTTAACTCCTCCCCACTCAAGTCTTCATAGCGGTTATTCTTATCTGCTCTGAAGGGCTAGCAAGTCCCACATTAACATTTAAACGTAAATATAGAAATGTGTTGGGAAAAGTCTTTTACATTTTCTGAGTTTTGGTTTGCATTTCTAAAAAGTAAGTGAATTGGACTAGCTGTTTCTCAAGTTTACTTTGCATTTTAACCTGCTGCCCACCTGTGATATTAGTAAGAAGATAGTTCCTAGTAGTTCAAGCAATAAGAAGACAGGACAAGCATTCTACCTACAGATCCTGCTGCATTACCCATTCCTCCTATGAGACTGCTTTGTTCTTTGTGGGGACCTATTCAGCCAGCTATGGTCAAAACAATCCTCCCATCCTGTGCTACCCAGATAGATCCTGGCAAAGGTAGCCAACTCTGGCCATTTCTCACAGATCCCAGCCCAAGAGTCCCACATGAAGTGAATACTGTGGAACAAAATTTGGGGGGATCCACTTTATAGGGCATCTGGGTTTCTTACCTGACATGGCACTTTGACTTTGCTTCACAGTACTGGGTGTGCAACCCTACATGCCCAAGGCTATTTATTTCCTTGTAAGGCAATGTGAATAAACGCTTGTGTGAAAAGCTAAACTTCCCACACAAAATTAGCTGAGACAAAAGGCATATAGAATTCTTTTGCCTTCCATAATGAATTTCTCAAAAAAAAATTTTTTTTTAAATAACATATTTACTAATTATAACATAAAATTTGGGAGAAACAAAGTCTAAACACATAAGTACAGTTAGATATCATCCTCAACACCCTTTATTGCCAATGAGTAGTTAATATGGCCTTGAACTTCAGAACAAGCAGAACATACTCTTGTAATCTATTTGAAACCTTCTGGAGAGCCAAAAACCTTTCTAGAATAAGTCTCAGGCTCTGGCACTCCAGAGCTTCAAGTTTCCTAGGTATAAAATGTCCTTGTAGGTGATATTCTACTCATTTGTAGTCTCCTTAGAATGAGAGACTACTTCCAGTTTAATTTAAGAAAAGATATCACCTTTTAAAGCTATATGGACTCCCTGTAGTATTTCATATCTTTTCTCATTGCTTTACCAAAACAAACAAAAACAGGAGGAAGAGGAGTTCCGGTGAGTGGTAGACTCGAGTTCAGCGCGCGCTGCGGGAAGGGAGAGCCGCGGCCAGGTAAATTTGGAAGCAGACTGTTGAATTCACAGCTGGCCTGTAGTTTCTGCATCTTATTAGGAAGCACCTCCTTACACAGGTGCTCATATATTGAATCAGCATGTATTGCGCACCTATATAGAGAGTTATTTGCCTAAGCCTGGAAGAGATACAGAGATGAGCTACTTCCTATGCATTACCTCCCTAAATACATACACCATCCCCAACCAGTTTGTTTCTGCAGGTGGCATTTTTCTGAAGCTCTTCATTGAGACTTCCCAGCATTCCTGTAGGATATAAATAGGACTTTTCTCTGAATGGGTCTTTTTGCTGAGGCACCTGTCTGACTGGTTGTGTGTGGACTGTTCTAAGTGTCCCCTAAAAGAGGCATCACCCAATTGCGCGTTTCATGTGAAGAGCAGCCTTCCCTGCAGGTGATTTACTCAGAATAAGAGTTGGATGGATGGATGGGGCCTCCAAGTACTTGGAGAAGTGCTAAGGGTTGTGTTCTCCAGGAACTGTCTCATGATCCCTTGGAAAAACCACCCTTTCTGATATCATCACTTTTTTTATTAATTTTTTTTTTTATTTTTAAAGGAGCTTTAGATTACATAAATGTTACATAAAAAATATAAGGGTTTCCCATATATTTCTACCCACCTTCTACCTCTCCCACACTTTTCCACATTAACATCTTTCATTAGTGTGGTACATTTGTTATAATTGATGAACACATATTGAAGCATTGCTACTAACCACGGACTAGAGTTTACATTATAATTTACACTCTGTCCCACATGATTTTGTAGGTCATGACAAAATATATAATGGCCTGTATCCATCACTGCAATGTCATGTGGGAAAACTCCATTCCCCGAAAATGCACCCATATTACACCTATTCTTCCCTCTCCCATCCCTCAGAACCTCTGGTGGCTGCTGCCTTTATATCAATGATAAGAGTCCTTCCATTGTTAGACTATTAGTAAGTCTACAGTAGAATAATAATGGCTACTTTAGTCCATTGTTCATTGCCCAGTTTTCAGGATTTGGGGCTGGTGATGCCCACTCTGCTTCTAGTTGGGAGGGAGCTTAGATCACCTGATAATCATCACTGTTTATGTCTTACTCTATGGTATATTCCAAGTTTCAGATGTAGCCTCATTTCCCATTTCCTTTTGTGGAATGCAAAGAACTAAAACTTCACATGGAGTAGTCCTGGGACCCTAGAAGATGGGCTTTCTTCCTCTATACTCCTCAGATGTTGATGGTTTTTCATTCCAGCAAACTTGGTCAACTTGAAACAAAATACCATTAATGCTTTTACGTTTGTGCCATGGACTTACTCAAAGTAGAGGGCGAAAAATAATATTCTTAAAAAACTTTAAAAAACAAAACAAAACAAAAACAACAACAACAAAAAAAAACAGGAGGAAGAGAAAATCATTTCAAAGTATAATATATATATATATTTTTTAATTTTTTGAGGTAGCTGGGGTTGGGGATTGAACCTGGGACTTTGTATGTGGGAAGCCGGCACGCAACCACTGAGCCACATCAGCTTCCCTGAGTTGGTTTTTATCATTGCTTTGCTTGTTGTTTGTTTTTGTTTTTTCAGAAGGCACCGAGAACGGAACCCGGGACCTCCCATGTGGGAGGCAAGTGCTCAACTGCTTGACCACATCTGCTACAACATGTTTTTTAATGCATTTAAAGAGATTTAGGATGGTCTTTTCTGAATTATTCAATAATCATTTCTTGATTTTCCTGGGTGTCTTCTAAGTAGATCCACATTTTCTGCCACTACCTAAAATTACCTTATAATTCATGCTATTGATCATTAAACATTAAATGCTACAGAGCACCTCAGTCTCCAATCTCCAATAGAGAATAATTTTGGTAAATGACCTTGGAGTTTCCAAGATGCTAGATTTACCTTTAGAAAAAGCAATTTTAACCAACCATAAAAATTAAATAAAAATTCTAACTGTAATTATATTTATTCACCAAAATACCACCTAAACCACAGAGTGCTGATTATTTTTTTTTATAAGATGATAGCACCACTGAAACAGCTAGAGATTGGGATGAATTCCTTTCTATCAAAACAAATCACTGCAATCAGTTCTGAAAATGCACCTAAAGTAGGTCCATCAAGTACAGCCTGTGGCACACTTATAGGGATCATTGGTGCCAGGTTTTCCCTCTTTTCCTAAAGCCATAGGAGAAAAATAAAGGGATATTTTGGTCATTGACTGAACCTTTATTTTACTAATGCCTTAGATGAGCTTTTTGATCCTTTCCTATCTATTGAGTTAAAATAACAGAGTGGCATTCTTTGCCAGAGAAATTTCTCTAAGTGTTTTGATAAAAACAAATCCGAGAGAGACTAAGGTGAATGAAATAAATAGTTGCATTTATTCACTCATTAAAGAAATCATCAAATATTTATTAAGCACCTGCTGTATGACCGGCACTGCACTGGATGGTGCAGGGTGAATATCAGGGAGTTAAAGAGAACAAGTCTCTCCATCATGGAGCTTACAGTTTGGTGGTGGAGGTAGATGTTAATCAAATAAGTACATGAAGAAATACAAAGTAGTAACTGGAAGTTTTTGGAGGGAGAGTGTCTCCAACAGGGGGTTGATCTGGTAAAGGAAGACAACCTGAGGAAGGAAAGTTTGATCTGAGCTGTGAAGGCTCTGGAGCAGTTGACTAGGCAAAGGGGAAAAGGGCTGTGAATGAGGGAGGGAAGAGAAGAGGGATCCAGACAGAGAAAACACATAACTGCAAAGGAAGGCACAAGGGACATTCAAGGACCCGAGAGAAGCCAGTGTTGGCTGGAGCCGTGGCTGCAGGCAGCATGGCCCAGGATAATACGCCTATGCAGGCCAGGCCAGCCTGCAGACTGCAGCAGATCAGGGCTTTTGTTTGTTTGCTTGCTTGTTTTTAAATTCCCTCCTATGCTTTTTTTAAAACAATTCCAAACATATGGAGGAAAAAAAATCTATTTGCCTGTTAAAATCTGACTTTACAGAACTACCCTCCCTTCCAGAGCTGAGAAGAAGACATTGTGGGATTGTTAGGCAGTAGAAAGAGGCTTGTCTTGAACTCAGGAAGGTTTTCTTAGCGCCACGAAAATCAACTGCATCTAGATATATCTCTAAACTTTGCCTCCAGTGACCTAGCAGTGTGGGGGAGGAGAAGGAAGGGAGTGCACCTGCTAGCGCAGAAGAGAAGCTGTTGGAAAGTCTCTACCTCTTCCTGCTCCTAGCTAGGCCTAGGAACCTAGAGGAGTCCCATGTGCTCAGGGGCAGCTTCCTGCGGTTACAGAAGTGCCTGCCCTCCCCAGAGCAGGGCAGCCTCCATGCTGGCTGCTCAGCGTAGCATCTGTACCTGGTCTGATCCTTTGCTAATTTGTCACAGACATTTGCCAGAAACAGGGTAAAACCTCCTGTTTTGAGGCTCAGGGTGTGCGTTCATTTCAGGCACATAACTAAAAGCTGAAGAGCTCGGCTGATGGAATGGAAAATCCACACGGCTAGGAGGTAAGAAACTGGACTGTCGTACCAGCTCTGCCAGGAATCATCCCTGTAAATGTGGGTCAGTCATGGCCCCTTCCAGGGTGCCCTTTTCCTTCCAAAGGCAGCAACCTTCTAAGGTCTATTCTGGCTTATAAAATGAATTCAGGGTCATGAGCAGAGAATTCAGTGGTGGAGACAGATAAGCAAGGCCCCATCCCCAGGGCAGTGTGCCTAGTGTTATGACAGAGGGTGTGGGGGTGTGGGGGGGCGGGGGGGCTAGTTTGAGAGTGCCGATCAGACTGGAGTCAACCTGAAATACATCCCGAGAGCGTGATTCTTTTGACAAGTCTTCTAGGATGAACAGGACTTAGCCACATGAATAAAAGATGGAAGAACATTCCAGGAAGAGCCTGTGTGAATGCATGGAGGGTGAAACAGCATGGCCCACTTGGGGAGTGTTAGGTTCCAACTGGCTGGAGAGAAGGGAAGAGCAATGGAGGAAATGATGGAATGAGGCAAGAGGAGGCAGGAGCCAGATCACAAAACCTCCTATGTGCTAAGCCTGTGAATTTGGCCACAAACTTGAAAGGGGAGTGATAGGAATACTTTTCATGGAGTCGTTCATCATTTGTACATAATAACATTACATCGATAAATCCCAAAGAAATAGTGTACTTTGTGTGAACACATTCTAAAGTTAGACCCATCTCATTCTAGAGAAGCACTGGCATCCAGAGGTCTCCAGTATACTCAGGTTGATGAAGAACTGGCCACAGTCCTGTTGTCCAGGTGTCTCGAGTAGCCTCCTGGCCTCTGAGCAGCAGAAGAAACCAAGCTGTGCTGCCCAATAGACTAGTGCTTTCACCATGTTCAGACAAACCAAAAGTGAGGAAGACTCCTAGAAGACTCAAACAAAGGTGAACATGCATTTTCCCCCACAGTCAAGTAAGCCGGTCACTGTTTTTGATGACGATACAGAAAAAGATGGCAAGCGTTGTCTTCTCAGGATACTTCCTTGAAGGAAGGCTTGTCTTGAAACCAGGGGTCAGGGACAAAGAGCTGATTTGTCGGTTCACCTGGCCAGAGCTTCCCAGCCTGTAAGACAGCCTACTTCGGTGTGCCAGAAAGACTTACAGGTGTCCTGACATGCTTGTCACCTCAGTCCCAGTTCCCCTGAACTTCCTGACCACTTGAGATGGTTGCCTCTGGCTAGGAGCAGCCTTGTGAGTTACAACAACCAGCCTCACCATACTATCAATTTTGAGTTTGCCAGGCTGTGAAAAGGTAGAGAAGGATGAGGTGGCATTTAAGTCTCTGCTGCTATGACTTGGTAGTGTAGAGCAAGAAAAAATATTAGAAAGATATTCTAAGACACAAGATATAAGCTTTCTGCTTTCACTCTTTCTTTCCACTCTCCAGGGCTCTTTGCTTTTTATACTGCAAATATCAGTGAATCCAACTTCCACTTAATGCTTTTCAGTTAAGCTGTTAAAAATTTTTGCCTCATGAATTGTGCACTAATTCTCTTTGTATAAATCTTATAAATGGAAGGATAGCCTATTTATTTTCCTCAACTTAATTAAAAAAAAAAAATCACCTAAAGAGAAAATCAAATATTTGAGAATACCTAGTGCTTTCAGAAGTGGAAATACTAAACACCTTTATTTTTATTACCCTGTGAAAATTTCATGTCTATGAAACTTACTTTTCTATGATTCCATTGAGCCCTCCCATCCTGAGGTAATTGCTGTTTTTTCCAATCAGACTGAATCAGATCGAAGCTCCTGGTCACTCCAAGTTGTGAAATGCTGACCCAGAACCCTCTAGGAGGATTAACCCTTCAACTTTTTATGGGTTGAGGTGGAGTACAAATAAATAAGCCCAACTCATCCTAATATTAACAGTAAATTAGAACTCTTCTGTATATGGAGATGCAAATATAAAGTAGTGAACTCAGAATTTAAACCCCACTTTATATTTTAAGTAAGTCAAAGTATTTTTTCCTCTAGAAGAACTATATACTTTCTTGCTTATTATTATAAAAAATAATTCTTTTGAAACTTTTGGGTTTTTTTTTATACATATTCTTTCTGCAGTCACATTTCTAAAATGGGAACATTTTGTGGGTGTTGAGGGACAAAATAATACATCTTAAACAAGTCTTCTACCCACTTGCCATCAATCACCTCTTCCTTTTGACCTCTTTCCCCCATCATTCCACCCTCACATATGTAATAATAGAGCTGAATCCTCACAGCACTGTGAATTCTCTGGCACGGCTAGTTCTGTTCTTAAGTAGTCTCTCACAGTTACATAGATGTGGGCATAGAAAATGATTGATGCTGTAGGGGCCCAGAAGTTAAGGATTACCCTTACATTAAAAGACTTTCTAAACTCAAGAAGAACATGGGAAGTAAGAGAATGCTGCTGGTGACAATCTCTTTAGACTCAATTTTATCAGTTCTCTCAGGCCAAAACTATATTTGATTAACTTTGATTGAACTAAGCTTTGCCAGACTCTTCCACTTAGTTTACACATATAGACAGCTTTGTGACAGTACCATTTAATACCATCTACTATATATCTGCTATCCACTGAGTAATATAAAAATGAACAGGACTCAGTTCCTCACCACCCCTTGCTGGCAGCCCTGGATCAAGGATGAGAAAAATCAGCTTTTGGGAACATTTTTCAAGTCAGGGAGTTCACTACCTAGGGAGACCTTTCTATTGCTCATGGTTTTAGTCCTTAGAATATTTTTCTGCATATCGAGCCAGAAATCAGGGCCTTGCAATAGCCGCTCGTAATTCCTACCCTTGTCCTCTAGAGCTCCCTTGTTCTTCAACAGTTCTTCAAATCATAATTGTGGTTTGCTCCCTTTTACCTGGTGCTCTAATGATGGTGTGGCCCAGGGATCGGTCTGGGGTACTTTATAACCTTAGTGATACTAGATACTATTACGACTTTACCGTCTATATGCTGATAACTCCCAATTTTATATCAACAGCCAAGTTTTTGTCCCTGAACTTCAGACACACAGACTCCTCTATTCACTTGTCACCTCCACTTGGCTATCTAACAAGCATGTCAAAATTAACAAACCCTGAACCTGGTTGCTCCAAAAGCCTCCTCAATCTGTCTTAGTTTTCAAGGGCTGCTAAAACAAATATTACGGACTAGTTGGCTTAAACAACAGGAATTTATTTTCTTACAGATTTGGAGGCTAGAAATCCAAAACCAAGGTGTTGGCAGGATCATGCTTTCTCTGCAGTCTGTAGTGTCCTGGTGGTGGTTTGTTGGCTACCTATACCTCAATTTCTGCTTCCACCACATGGCCATTTGTTTCCTCTTTCTACTGCCGCTGGGTCTGAATTTCCTCTGCTTATAAAGATTCCAGTCATATTGGATTAAGGCCCACCCTGGTTTAATTTTGCCTCCCTTTAACTAATAATATCTTCAAAGATCCTACTTACAAGTGGGTTCACATCCAAAGGAGCAGGGGTTAAGGCTTGAACAAATCTATGTAGAAGACATATTTCAATCCATAACACCATCTAAATAAATGTTAAGTGTAGCCTTCTAGTTGTTACCTCTCTGATCCCCTCTCTTACCTATTTTCCTCCTTTGTCACTGCCTCCAAACAACAAGCCTCCCTGCTGTGCCTTATCTTCCCTAGATATCCACCTTCATTATCTCTTTCAAGTCTTTGCTCACACAAATTGCTTTCTCACATGAAGTCTTCTGTGATCACCCTGTTTAAATAGCAATCAAGGCTCCCAGCACCCCAGAATCCTTTCCCAACTTAATATTTCTCCATAGCAGTTTTCATCTTTCTATATAATTTACGTATTTTAAAATTTATTATCTCTTCTCACACTAAAATATATGATACTTAAGGAAGAGGTTTTTTTTTTGTTGTTGTTGTTCCCTGTTTCATCTCTAGCACCTAGAACAGTGCCTGGTGCAAGTAGGTGCTCAAAAAATATTTATTGAATGAATAAAGGACTGAATGTCTTCAGAACTGAAGTCCACAGAATACACTTTGTTTAGGGCAGCATCAAACCAAGACGAAGGCCCCAAGAAACCCATTTTCCTCTAAATTTCTTAATTCCGAGAAAGCCTAAAACAAGCCCCAATCCAACATGCAGAGTCCCTTGTCCATTCTCAGGTCAAGGACAAGATGAGCTGTGACCTTTCCTCATGACTCTGCATCTTTAAAAGAAAAGCCCACTTTTCCTTCACTTAGCACTTATGCGTGTGGCTCAAGCACTGCGGGCATATCTGTGACACTTATGGTACAGTGGCCTGCGGACACAGCTGAACTCAGGGAGGAAGAAGGGCTGTGTCAGGAAGGAGGGATGGGTCCTGGGCACCCTCTACCTACCTGCTTAGCATTCTCTGCCTTTCTTCCTCACACCTCTCGTGCTTCCTTTCCTACTGTCAATAAACCCCACCAGAACCACGCCCCCACACACACCAATCTGTCAAGGAGAAAGTTAAAGGCAGTGCAGTTGACATTTTATAAGAAAGTCACCTCTGTGGGTATAAAATTAATTCTCTAGTGAGATTATCCCTTACTTTATTAGATTACCACTGTAATAGAAATGAACACAAACATAAAGTCTTATGAAATTATCCTGAAAGCCTGGGTTTTAGATTATTAGACTTCTTTTATTTTTATTTAAATTTTCCTATAGTTTTCATATAATGTGAATTCATGTTATAGAAAATGTAGCTTTCTGGTTAATTTAAATTTATGTTTTTCTAAGAGTTAAACAGAACTCTTTTGTTCAATTTTTGGCTGTTGAAAATTTTTCTTAAATTTTGGCATAGTGAACCTAGTGTACTATTTCTTTAAAAAAATAGCAAAAATGTGGCAGTGCCATGGATTATCCCTGTAATAATAAACTGGCCCTAAGAGAGGGCAAGATTTGCCTTATAGTGGTATATAATCTTGGAAAACTGTTCTATTAACAACATTTTAAGAAGTACTTGAAATGATAATATTCATATGACATGTTCAAATGTTATGAGTACCTTATATTTTTCAATGTTCTCTCTAAGAAAATTTTCTTAAAGAAGCTTTTCATTTTGGGAAACTTGAAAAATGGTTCTGCAGTGCGTGTGTGAGTGTGTGTGTATGTGTGTGCGTATCTATGGTGGGGGGAGAGTAGATTATTCCGTTTATTTTTAATAAAATACTTTTCAATTTACCCTTTTTAATCTATTAAAATGTTGGACTAAAGCTTGGTCCTTTTTTTCTCTCTGACTGTAAAAACTTTAGAAATCTATGGCTCCAACAGCTATTCAAACAAACTCGAATTCCTTTGATAAAAGCCTGACAGAACACAATGTCCTCTCTGATGATCAAATACAATGCAATGAACCCCAAATACCGAAGTAGACCTAATAGTTTCATATGCTAAAACTGATTCAATAAACTTCAGCACAGTTTTATGTTGGATTCAGAGTCTAATCACTGAGGAGAACTTGCCTTTCTGCAGTTACAAAACTAACAAACAAATCCCCTCTTTTGCCCAATTATTTCCAATCACACAGGAAAGAATTTTTCTGTGTAGCCCCATATTTACCTAGTCACAAATTACCACTATTTGGGAAACCAATAGAGTTTTAGAAAAGATTGTATTGGTTTTCTCTACCATTTTCTTATGGTTTACCTTTTAAAAATCCACCCTCTATTCTCAGAAAATACCATTAATATTCATACCCAGTACATTTAAAAATCTAGAAAAATGTTAAACACTTTCAAAAACCATAAAATTCAGAGAATATCAATATAGGTTAAATCTTAGGGGAAAGAAAATAAATGAATATTTCAAAACCAAAAGAATTGTGGCAGAGACAATGTAATTTCAAAGACCTGAAACACAAGTCCCCGAGTATTAGGAATTACTGTTGCAGGCAAAAACTAGGGAAACCATTCTTCCTAATCTGATAGTTTTAATACTAATAATTATGAGGATAGTATTGATAATTACTATATTTACTTTTATAAATGCCTAACCTATTACACGTTCTATGTACCAAGGGCTGCGCTAACAACTTTATATACATTTGCTTATTTATCCTTTATGATAGTCTTGTGGAATTGATGTCGTTATTATTCTCTTATACAGTTGAGGAGATTGAGAGTGAGAGGGTTTAACTGCCATGCTCAAGGTAAAACCCAGAGTAGCACCCAGCCATCTGACTCTGCATCCCATTTTAGCATGAAAATAACAACAGCAACACCACCAGCACAACAACCAGCAATCCATGCCTGGCCTGTGCACAGTAGGCAAACAGGGCCAAAATACGGCCAATCCATGTCTCTAGCCATCCTCACACTCTGTGGTGAAGGTAGGACATGAAAGACCTCTGAGGTGCTGTAGTGTGGCTGGCTGATGTTTTGAGTTAGTGACATTCACTTCATGCTTCTGAGCCCACCACAATGTGTTGGTTCTTGAGGAGGTATCATTCTGGAATATTTTTTCAGGGCTTTAACGTGAGGTCATCTCTATTTTACCTGTCATTCCACACTTTCAGCAGGCACTGGTGCTCAACATATTTTGGGGATTGAATTGTGTGTCCCGGAGAAACATGTTCTTAATATCAATTCATCCCTGTGGGTGTGAACCCATTGTAAATAGGACCTTTTTGAAGATGCTATTTTTAATGTGTGACCAACTGAATCAGTTTGGGCTTTAATCCAGACTAGTGTAGTTCTTTTTATGTGGAATGAAATTCAGGCAGAGAGAGAAAACCACCGGAAGAACAAGAAGCTGGAAGTCAATGGAACCTGGAAGGGAAAGAAGAAGATGCCTCCACATGCACTGCCATGTGATAAAAAAGCCAAAGACTGAAGGGTTGCTGGCAACCAGCCCCAGAATGCCACAATCTTCAGGGAGAAAGCCATCACCTTGCTGATGCCTTTATGTAGATTTCTCCTAGTCTCAAAACCTTGAGCCAATAATTTCCTTTTGTCAAGTCAGCCCATTTTATGGTATTTTTGTTAGCAGTTAGGAAACTACTATAACATTTAACCAATTTTTAGTTGCACCACCTCCATATATAAACAATACTGATAATTATGGCAGAATCCATCATTTGAAAAGCACTATCATTTTTCAAGACTGAGGCAGGCCCAGTCTGTTCACTCACTATATATGGAAACTCCTAGAATATGATTGGTAGGAATAGGTACCTGCAGACTCACTGCATACAGTGGGAACACGTTCCTCAATTGTTAATAATAGCCTGCATTTTGGTATAAAGTTAAGCACAATGAGTATTTGCCATTACTAAACTTTGCATAATAGTAAAACAGTGTTTCCCTAAGGGACATTTTCATGTAGTAATATTTCATCTGAGTTATGCCAATAAGACTATCTCAGAAATTAATAAGAGATCTTGGCAAATGGCAAAAGAAAATAAATTCTTAACAGCTTCTGGATCATGAGAATAAAATTTAGATAAACAAGTAGTAATGTGAAATATAAATGTATATAGTTTAGCTAATTTTATAAATAAGTTAGATAATTGGTATTAAAGAGAAATATTATTTTATTTAACCCATTACCATATTGGATTCTTTCCTATTCTTACAACTTGTACTTCTTTCTGTGATTGGAGTGGGTGGGGTTAAATAATCCACAAACCTTAAATAGCTAAACCAGTGAGAACATTTTGGTAGTTAATGTTGCCTAGTTACATTTGCACCACATTTATTAGGAGCCACAGCTGGACGGCTTTTTTTGGAAGGGAGGAGGGGCTTATTTCTTTTCCCAACAACAAGATGTTGAGAATCTCTTCAACACTGAACTCTTCATGGACTATTTTGGAGTACTGGTCATTTTTTTTCATTTATCTGGACCACAAATTCTAATTTTCTGGCCTGGAGTTTGGTTTTGACTGGGCATCCTTCCCAGGAAATAATGAGTATTTGCTTAAACACACAGCGTCTGTGAATTTTCTTTTGTAATTCTCTTACAGGGAAGCCCTCTGTTATTAATAGCTTAGGGCAAAGGCTCTATGAATGAGATCAAATGGGTGGCTTTCCTGTTTTTTTTTTCCTTTTCTACCCTAAGAAATGATGGAAGCTATAACAGAAGCACCCACTCCATCAAAAGATGTAATTGAAAAAGCCTTCCATTAAAAGTAGAAACTAAACAACAGTGTAAGTATGTATAATGGACTTTGGGTGCAATTGCCCTTACAACAAACAAGGAAACAAGCTCACACCTCTCCTCTCTGTCAATTATTTGGGTCTCAGAATTTTTTTCAAGTTAACTGTAAAGTCTCTGTGTAAAGTCGTGCTTTCTACAGCATGATAGTGATTCCCATCTGTCAAGCTCTTAGGTCTCAATCCCATCTCATTCTATAAATGGATGGTTTTCTCCCTTCCTACCCCTTCTCAAGTCTCTTTATTCTATGAGTTTGGATCTCCTTTTTGGAACTGAGAAAAAGCCATCATCTTTCCTTTGTGGAAGGACAACACATGCCCACTTCCAGCTCCTCTATAGAGATCTACCCCTGTTGGTGGTGGGGAGGGGGCCATTGCGATTACCTCACACGTCAATATTGGACACTATCATGTTATTTAACATAAAGTTCAATATTTATAAGAGCAAGGTGACTTTATATAAACTAATAATGAAATGAAAATATTGAACAAGAAAAGGCAAGTTGCAGAATGATATATTTCATGTCAAAAGCACAAACACATACCCTTTGACTTTTTTGCAATTTATTCCATATGTATTATCTGTTCAGAAAGCAAGAAAGGCTATGCTCTAGGCATATGTGCAAGTGTGGAGAGCTAGAGAAGCTGGTCAGACTGACCAGAGGAGAGGATAGAGAGACAGGACAAAGACCTGTGGGACAGGTGCCAAAGACAGAGGAACTTTGGAGAAAGAGAAATTTAAAGGGATTTTTAAGGAGATTTTACTGCTTGGTGAGAATGTAACTACTCTGTGACCTTCAGAAAATTTAAGTAAAAGTCTGCAGATTTCTTCAAAGCTTTTGGAATAAGATTTATATTCACTTTGGATACAATAAGAAGCTGTGATTGGTCTGAGGCAAAAAAGGCCAAAGAGGTATCTTTATGATGTATCTGATTGTGTCATAATGTGTAGCATGGAAAATATGTGCCACGGGGATGGTGACATCAATGTCCTATCAAGAATTGAGTTATGTGACCTGATTGGAGGCAACAGAGATTGTTCTGGAAAATGTGGAACCTGGACTCTTCTCTGTGTCATCTTTTTTCTGTGCCCGTGTTCTTGTGACATCTGTTTTCCTAGAACTCAGTTTTCTTGGTTAGTATACATAGGTACATTCTTAAAATCCTACCCCCTCCTCTACTTCCACTGTGAGGTAATAGTTGAATAAATTTCCTTTGGCTCAAGAGTATGTATGAATAAATATAAGATATTTATACACAATTTTGAACATTGCTTTTGTAAATAAACATATTGAACTCACTTGTTGACTTCCAAGCCAGTCTCAGGCTATGTAATAGTAATTCCACATGCACGTTTAGCACCATAGAATTCACAAAGTACTTATATTTTCCTTCTCAACCCCCAAAATCTTCCTCTAAGGTAAGCAGAGTTCTTTCCCTCCTCTCTTCCTTTCTGCTTTCTTCTCCTCTTCTAATAATATGGCTGATCATTCCTTCTTGGTGAATCCTTATCTAAGGCAGGTGGAATGATTATCTCTTTCACTTTTAATCATTTAACTCCCACTTGTCTCATTAAATAATAAGTGATACAGATATCTGGCAGAAAAAAAAAAATGGAAAATAAGCCTCCATTAAAAGATGGCATTATTCTTAGGATGGACCTGTTTATGGTAAGGGGGAGAGTCTGAAATAATATTTTTACAATCATATTATGTGTTTAAAAAATAAATTATTTGATTTAGGAGTGGACTGAATACTTTATCCACTGAGAAGCTGTTTGGCAGTGACAGCACCATGTGTGCAGGTGTCATCAGAAGATAGGAAAGAGTGCAATAGTTTTCTAATTGGTCTGTCTTCTTTCAATCTCTTTTCCCCCTCAAATCCATCTGTCTTAATATCATTATCAAGATGCTTATAAAATACAGACTTGATTTTAAAAATATTTTCCTGATTAAAAATCTCTGCTAGATCACTATTACCCTAAAAATAAAGTCTGAATTCCTTAGCTTGATACACAGATTAAAAAAAAAAAATATATATATATATAAATATATGCTCCATCTCATCTCTCCAAGTCCATCTATATCCTCTATACCAAGGATTATGTTCCAGTCATTCAAAGTGACTATGTGACTAACAGCCTCTGAACTTGCCAGAAAATATCTGTGGCTATCTCTTCACTTGTTAAACTCCTACTTATCCTTCAGTATCCAGCTCAAATGTCCCTCCTTTGTGACAACCTCTCCAGGCAGGATTAACCATTCCCTCCCCTCTGTACTCCTCAGCCCTTGTCTCAGTTCAATATCACAGAACTCATCACAACAACCAGGGATTTACTGTGTACAGGTGTTTCTTCTTTTATAGCCTTGAAATTCCTTGAAGGGTGAGACCACATTGTATCCATTCTTGTAACCTCAATGCTGAACATGGAGCCCATTATACATTCAATGTTAGTTTTATAAATGAATGAATCATTCATTCACAGAATGACCATATTGAAATGCTGCAAGAATAGTGTCATCACTATTATTAAAGCTCTTGAAAATGAGCTACTAACTCTTAATCATGGAAGGCACTGTGAGAGGCTACTAGTTTAATCTCTTCCCAATCCTCCCATTCTGGGGCAGCACAATTCTCTCAGAAAATTGTTCCAACCTAATTATCTCTTAGGAATGCTTAGTGTTTGGTAATAATGATTATTAAATTATCCATCAGCTTTCTTCTTGTGGGAGAATCTTAATTCCTTTTATCACTCTTTTCTCAACTCTTTCCATCCTTCTCTCAATTGGTTAGAAATTATTAATCATAAATGGATAATCCCCTTTGGGACCGGGTACTAAATTCAGGGTTCTTTTCCCCCCCCATAGCCTGGGAGACCTGGAGTCATGGAAGAATTACAGGAGAAAGACAAATAAGGACATATGAACTAGAGGAAGGGAAAGTGCTTACAGCACCATTAGGAAGGAAAAGCCATAGACAACAGTTTGTCAGTAACAGGTCTAAGGCAAATAAAGCAACATGTTAAAAAAAAAAGGCACCTGTGATGGTTAGGCTAATGTGTCAACTCGGCCAGGTAATTGTGTCCAAGTATTTGGTAAAGCAAGCACTGGGCTAATTTGTAATACAAGAGCATTTATGGACTTCAGTCACCAGTGAGTTTACTGGATGGCTGATTACATCTGCATCAATCAGGGAGATTGCATCAGCAATGGATGACGCTTTTATCCAATCAGTTGAATGCCTTAAAATGGGAAGTGATTTCAACATTCAGAGGGAATTTTCCAGCTCATCTTTGGACAGCCAATGTCTCCTGGAAACTCATCAAGGACTTTCATTGGACGTTCATGGGAGCCCCTGGTTTGCAGCCTGCTTGTGGAATCTGAACTTGTGCATTCCCATGGTTGCATGAGAGACTCTTATAAAATCTCATATTATTGACAGGTATCTCCTGCTGATTTTGTTTCCCAAGAGAACCCTGATTAATACAGCACCCAAGAGGATGCTCTAGGTAACATGATATGGTGCAGTGGTTTTCACATTTTCCCTCCCTCGATATGGGACTCTTGCTTTGATAGAGTGAGTTGTCTAATCCACCTTCCATCCTTAGTAACAGAACACTAAATTCACTTGGGGCAGGAACATGTCCAGCCAAAGGGCCACACAGCCAGCTTCCCTTACAGCCTGCAGGCTGTGACTGGGTAGTGGCCAAGAAAATAGAAGTGGAAGTGACATGTGGAGCTTCAGCAAATCTACCTAAAAGGGAGATGGTACATCCTTCTTTAGTTTTTTTGCCTTCCTGCTGACTATAATACAGATGTAAAGGCTGAGTCCAAGCAGCTTTCTTGGACTATGAGGAAATATATGAAGGAATAGCAGAGCAACAAGAAAGAAAAAAGCCTGGATCCATGACACTGAGACCCACCTTACCAGAGCCATAGCTGTGGAGCCCACAAGGACTGCTTGTCTCTAGACTTCATCTAACACTAGAAAAATACATTTCTATCAGGTTTAAGCCACAGCTATTTTGAGTTTTTTAAATTTACCGTTAACTGATAAACTATTCTTGACCTCAAGGAGCTTAAAGTTCAAAACAAGGATATTTGGCACAAAGTAAAGAACTAGAAAGACAGGTGCATCTAATTCTATGCAATTATTGGAATTAAGAAAAATTAAGCTGCCAGAAAATCATGTTTTAAATCCATCAGGGAAACTAATTAGTTAAAAGCAAAATTAAAAATATTTATATGAACTTTGGGTCATGGAGAAAGGTATGGAAAGATGTACTCCAGGCTATGAATATTGATTACACATCTTTGGATTTTCATTTCTTACAATGACCAAGTAATTCATTTGAGGTTTAAAAGTTGCAATAGAAGAAATTTTAAAATAAAAGCAATACCTGATCTATCCTTTTGTGAAGAAAAACATTCTCCCAATTGTCTACATATTTTTTAAGGGGAAAACTTACATTTTTAGACCTTTGGATACCCAGATTCTGGTCTCCAATCCACTGACAATTAGATTTGGAATCTTGGGGAAGACATTTAAATAAATTATTTGGATTTCAGTAAAATGAGGATGGAAATGAGCATTAAAGTTCCTTCCAGCACTAAATATCTGTGGATTAATCAATGAATAAATGAATACCTTCAGTGAATATTTTACTGCACTTCTCCAACCTGATTTCCATGAATTCAAAACTGGTTTAAATGAGTTAGTTATATAATTCTTAAGTATCTATTTTTGACGCAGTGGAGACTAACAACTATAAATGTTATAGTAGAACAAGATGGGTATCTCCAAACACCACCCTTCTCCTATGATTCCAAAATGGTCTTTCTATGCCCATAGCATTGCATTTCTCAAGGTACTATAATTTTTTGATCTACATGTCTGTTCCTCATGGATTGTGAGTCCCTGGCGTGGTGATGGGGACATGAAACGTATCTTCCTGGAGCCAAGTACTGCCCTGACTACACAGAAGGTGATTAATAAAAATTTGCTGAAAAGATAAGTGATAGAAGATTTGGAAAAAAGATTCTAGACATAAGGATGGTTAATCTTATAACAGATAACTTAAAATCTTGACTATTTTCTTTGTAGTTCTGATTAGGATTTTAATTGATTTGTGACATATTCAATAGTCACAAAAATTCCTTGATAATTTTTGCAAACTTGATTGGTTTTTAGGTTGTTGCCAGATTAATTTAGCCATCAAGAATAAAAGGGCAGGTTTTATGCCAGTGGGGATCAAGAGCTTTTCTTCTGTCTCTGGACTGTGGACTATACTGGGGGTACCTTTAGTTCTTTGTGGGAGACTAGGAAAGAAGATGTAAAGACCTCAGCACAACCCATCTCCAGGGTCTGGGAAAACTCTGGAAAGGAATCTCTACCCCCACCCCCAGAAGCACTTGTTTTACTGGGGCTAGTCCAGAGCCATGGATGAGAACTAAAGACTACCCCATTCATGCTGGTCTCTATATTACTAAAACACATCCTCCTCACACACCCTCCAAGGAAAAACACATAAGGAAAGCAACGACAAAGGGCTCATAGCTTTGATTCCAACTACAAACTCAGCCCTTTCCCTGCCCCCAGTGACTGCCTTTCAACTCTGAGTAGGTCCGAGAGTAACTACTGCCCAAAAGGCTGAAACAGGAGATCCTGGTCCTGCCTCCCTGGCCCCCTTCACCCCTTGCTGTTCGAATAGGGGTGCCCTAAAACTGATGGCATGTTCCCTTTCATGCACAACACCACCAAATGTTAAGCAATGTAAACAGAGGTATTAGGATTTAAAATAAATTCAGGTTATTAAATCAAAATAGATTGAAAATAACAACCAAAGTAAAATAGTGTTAAAGAGCATACCACAGTAACCTGGGGTTCCACATACTGTCTTCATGAGCACTTGATGTTCCACAATTTTAGAGAGTCCAAAATCAGCTAAAAACAGGGGAAAAAATTAAAACAACTCTTTTCTCAGCTTTTATAAGAAGACAGAATACTTTTTTTTTTTTATATTGTTTTATTATTTGGATGCTTGTTTTGTATTTGATGGTGGGGTAGGGGTGGGTGGAGACAAGTGACAGGGGAGAAGAAACAAGAACAAAAGAATTAAATCTTGCTTTAAGTTGGAGAAAAAAAATTGAATCCCAGATACATTTTACACTTTTCTCTATATTTCCCATCTTTTAGCCAATAAGCTATTTTTTGAATAGTAGTAATATATTTTGTCTAATGTTATTAGTTCCAATATTTATGTAACAATAACTCTAAAGGATAATATAGAACAAGCTTCAGTACAGTGTGAGAAAACAAAATAAAAAATTAGGCTTTCATAAATGTCAAAGAAATAAAGAGAAACATCAAGAAGCTTATTCTGCTTTAGTGTATTTGACAGGTAATTTTTTTTTTAATATATATTGCAAAGATCCTTTTTATTTATTCCTCAGAATATTACCTAGGAAAAATATAAGAAGTTGCTACTCTTATGAGCTATTTGCTGGGCCATATCTCACTCAGAAAGCATCACGAAACTCTCCAAGGACATTCTTGTAGAGGCAGGTGCAGAATGAATGCCGTTTTAAACTTCAAAGGTAAACCCACATTTCCAGAGGTGCCTGCTCCCTGTCCATGAAAGCAGCAGGAAGCCCTTCAGAAAGAAAGGCTCTACTGCCTAAATTAGCATCTAGTCATCCATTTAAAGACCTTTCTTTAAGGATAAAATCTTTGAAAGTGATGTCAAAGGAAATGGAGCCTCCCTGCTCTCCAGTCCTTGCAGGATGAGTATAAGAACAAGCTGACTGCTCAGCAGGACTTTCAGTATTTTTCTTTCACTTCCTGCATTCATAAAGCACATTATGTTGTCTGAGCTCTTCCATGATATGTACAACTTAATTTTCAAAGGGGTTAACATGTGTAAATGCAGTGAACTCATCAGATTAGCATTATAAAGGACAGCAAAAGAAGAAAAATGCACTTCAGAGGATTTAATACAAAGTCCTCAAAGGGGAAATCATTGAAAAAAAATTTTATTTCTGTTTTTGGAAATGAGGACTTGTTTTGGAAGGGACATCGAAAGTAACATTCAATGTAATTTTCCTAAAATGCTGATTTAAGGTCTCTTTGGGTAGATTAGAATTTCCCAGCATTCACCTTTGAGTAGTAGTTCTTCAAAATGCTTATGGAGTGGAAGGGGGGAATAAGGTTTCAAGGGTCAAATAAAGTCCAGGAAAGCTTCATACTACACTCTATAATGCAGTGTTACAGGTTAGCATTTTTAAGTTTCTGGAAAGTCCTCCAGAAATAAACATTGTATTTAACTTAAACGTTGGCATTTCCTAAACTTATTTGACCCACTGTGGTACCTCCACAAACCATTCCCAGATCCACAAAAAGAAAACTGGACTCACACTCCTGAGGAAATGTGGATCTCAATTTATCTCAATTCTTATAAATAGATGGCTCAGAGTCTAGCTTCACTGACATGTATGGAGGCATTTTGTGTCAAAGTTCCTGATTATCTAAAATTAGTCTCCAGCTAATTTTTGTAATGAAAGTTAATAACCAAAAATGAGGTTTGGTTATCTGTGATTTTCTTCTGTATAAACCTATCTACAAAAATACAAAATCATCTCTGGAGACCTCCTTCCACTTCCAAGAGCCATGATTCCTTCGTGTGCTCAGTCAAGTAGCACCAACTTTTAGCCACTGCTCTCCTACTAATTAGTATTCCAAGACAGAACACAAACTTCCAAAACAATTTTACAGACGCCAAATAGTCAAGAAATTGGATGGTGGTAAAACTGGATGAAGCAGTATTTTTTAAATCCTACAGAATAAATTTCTTCTGCTGCTCTGGGTAAAGGAGTCAAAGGACATTCGGAAATGTTCTCACCGATTTTGAGTGGTGCATCTGGGGCTGGAGTTGCATAGAGAAGATTCTCTGGTTTAAGATCACGATGGACAATCCCATTTTCATGTAGATACTAAATAGGAGAAATGATGGGGTGACATTTGTGTAATTATATTTATGGTTCCAACATCTATATTTAATTTTTTATCATGATAATAATCTTTATTAAGTAGGTCCCTCAAAGACTCACATATATTATGATTGAAAAATAAATACCATAAAGGAAAATATGTTTTAAACAATACCTCATTGAAGAATAGCTTATACAGTTACCTAGAGGTGAAATGCAATTTAAGTTGAACAAAATCGATTCCCAGAAATGAAATTCTTATGCTTCAGGGAATAATTGTTGCAGTTCTCTTTATGCATATCACCTGAACAGTTGGAATCAGTTAATTATTATTATAATAAAATCAAGGTACCGTGTATTTAAATTTGTCTGGTTTATTATCCGAAAATCATAATTTTATTGTGATCTTAGAAACTCAAAACCATAGGCTAAGACTTCATAATTATTGTTTGAAAAGACATTTAGATGTGAATAGTTATTTAGAAACACTTTTCTTAATATGATAAATATGCTTGAGGACAATGACTGCTCTTCTGAGAATTAGTAAATCCAACTATCACTATAGATATAGAGGGTTGTATGTGATATGAATCTTAAAGGTCACCCCTAACAACCCCACTAATTCTATTGTATTTTCAATTAATTTGTGAAGATATGTTTAATCACACATGTAATATATTCTTATTGTTAATAATAAAGTCCTACCTGACCCCACTTACCTCAGTCCCAGACCCTTCTCCAAAGAAAGGTAATCACATACTACTTTGTCATGACTGGAATTTTTTTCCTATGCATTTACAACATGAATATATGGACATAGAGAGATATCTCTGGTTTTCTCCATTTTCTTATATAAGTGTATCATTCAAATGAATTTTTCTTTATTTTTTTCCCACTTAAAAATGTCTTTAAAACCTTTCACATATCACTTTGCTTATTCTATCCAATTCTTGCATCCATTTTGAAGGATGTATCATAATTTATTTCACTTTTCCTTTATTGGTGGACATTTAAGTTGCTTTCAATTTTTTAAAATTGCAAAAAACACAGTAATAAGCATTCTTGCATTTCCATATTTGGTAATTTTGTCTCGTATTTCTCTAGGACAGGTACTCAGAAGTAGATCTGGTACAGTCACAACTTTCACTCACAGTAAGTGTATGTGTATATATTTTCTCAATATCATTACCAAATCTATATTTTAATTTTTTAACTTTTACTGTGTAAAGATTGTTTCTTAAGTTTGGTTTAATTTGTCTTTCTCCTATTCATATGCTTACTGGTCTATTGGTTTTCCTCTTCTATAAATTGCCTTTTCATATCTTTTGCCCATTTTTCTGTTGGGATAAGAGAAAAAGCTGCCAGTGTGAGGTAGTCTTCTCTCCTACTTCATGGGGGAGGTGAGGGAGTCTTTCCATCTACTCAGGCTGAGTAAAGGGAGAGAAGGTGGTTTCAAGATCACAATTTGTAGAACTTGACGTGTAACTTAGATATTTGAGGACACAGGGACTGATATCTGGCTCGCTCATGAAAAATCGTAAGATGAGGGGCTGGTTGGAGCAGCTGGGTGAGGAAAGAGGGCCTCACTGAGATGCAGCTGCCCTCAGACGAGAGCTGAACAAAGGCACACTTTTTTGGTGGGATTTTGCAATGTAGACTCTGCATAAGGGATCCAGGACTGAGTCTCCTTGAATATGCCCCTGTTCGGGAGTGTTTCCTGCCGGGGGTGATGCCAACACCAGCATCACAAGAAGCAGAACCTGAAGGTGGTCACATCAGGCAGCTGAGGAGGCATCAGCTCCCTAGAGGAAGTAGGGGGAGAAAGTTGCTCTGCGATGGAACCATAGACTATAGAAACCATAAGGAAAAGAACAATAAGCCTTTTTTACCTGTCAGACCCAGAGAGCATCAATGTCAGAAAGCAACCAGCCAGGTGAGGACTTTCCCAACCTCCTTTCCCCCCTGTCCTGTCCCCATTACTGTCATATCCCAACTGTGGAAGGACCACAAACTACATTGAACTGGTTGGAAAAGAGCAATAAAGAGAGAAGAAATGAACAAGTATCTCCCCTTTCCCCACATATTCACAAACTATAGATCATGTTGGAAGAGGGGAGAATTTTAAAATGGGATGAGAGCCTAATAGTTTGGTCTTTTTCTTACCTGAGTGACTGGAAAATCTTTAGGAATGACCTAAAATTTTATTCATGAAGTAAAAGAAGGGATTCACAGAGTGAATTTTCCAGGATGGCATAAGAAAAAATAAATTAGATTTTGTCCAAGTCTTAACAAGTCTAGCTCACTCATTACAGTAGATACTAACTACACATAGATACAAACACCTTATATATTTTAAGCACTTGCCATATTCCAAGCACTATTGTAAATGCCTTATACCTACTAACTCATTTAATTTTCACAACAGCTCCATGAGGTAAGTCACAAATATTTGTTTTGCCGATGAGAAAACTGAGGCACAAAGTGACTAAGAGATTTACACAACATCACAACTAAACATGGCAGGGCTGGGATTCACACTCAGTTTTTGCCAGAAGAGCCCATATCCTTACCCATAATATGATCCACATGCAGATGCTCAATACTTATTTGTTGGTTGACTAAGGAGGGGATGAGAGAAAAATAAAAATGAAGGGGCAGAGGGGAGAATAATGGAGGAGAGGGCAGGTACTGAAGGTGGGAAGAGAAATGGGAGAAAAACAGCCTTGAATGCTACCCAGAGAAAACCTGCCATATCCCGGAGGAAGGACATACCATAGCTTGATAGAAGATGCAGTTTGAAGAGGAAGATAGGGGTTTAATAGCTTTGGAACAAGAATTGTATAATCTGGGACCAACAGAAAATACTGATTTTTTTCTCCCATTCTAAACTAATTTAGAAATCCCATTGCATTGGGAAGAAAATGACACTGAAGACAACAACAACAACACAATTACAACAACAAATGAAATGGATGGGCAATTTTTGGTTTAGCAAAATACTAATTATTTGAAATCTTGTTAAATGTTGTTCTGGGTTTCTTAAACAGAAATGGTGGTTATGTGTTCTAAGACCAAATTAAACAAAACAAAACACCATTTGGCATTCCAAGAAGGATAACCAGAGCAATGAAAGAATGAAAGTCTTAGAGAAATAATAAATTAGGAGCTATATATTACCAGAGGAACAAACTTAAAAACAAAACAATGAAATGTTAAAGGTCATGATCTTGACTTTAAAAAAGTATATAGGGGCAATTTGCTCTAAATTACTAGGTGGAAAAAATTTATCAAAAAGGCATGGAATATTCATTTACACTTTGGGGGCATTTAAATGTATTTGATTGCCAAAATGGCAGGAGCCTTCCACTTGCTTAGATCCACTGATTCCCTTTGATTGATTCAAAGTTGGTTTATAACCTTGACACCCTTTCTCAAATGAAGAAGGAAAATATGGAGTATCTTTTATCTACCTCCTCCACTCCCCCCCCCCCCAAGAAGATACAATCACTAGGAGTAGCAACACTCTCTTTTAGAGTAGCAGTTCTCAAGCTTTCTGGTCTCAGGACCCCGTGACACTCAAAACAATTACTGAGGACCTCAAAGAGCTTTTGCTTATGTGCACTATATCTAACATTATTTACTGTAGTAATAATTAAAATTGAGAAATAAAAAATACTTCTTAATTCTTTAAATAAAACAACAGGGGAAGAGGCAAGATGACGGCAGAGTAAGGTGCTCCTAGAGTCAGCTCATCATTCAAGGCAGTTAGTAATCACCCAGAGCTATCTAAAGCACCTGTTTGAGGGCTCCAGGAGAGCCGTAGAGCACTCTGCAACATCCTTGAAAGTATGGAAGTATGGAAGGAGACTGCCCATCTGTGGAGAAGATTCATTAGTAGAGAACTCCATGCTGTGGGGGCAGGTGCCCACGTCAAAAACCACCTCAGGAGCTGTTCTGTGGCTGGAGTTAGAAGCTCCATTTCCCATAAGCAGGGAAGGAAGACATATTGGCCACTGACTTCAGCTACTGATTAGTAAACTCGACTGGCCAAAGTATAACCCTAAGAACAGCTAAAGTTTGAACCTATCCAAGTCAGAAAGAGACCAATAGTGGCCATTTTAACTCTGCTCCCGGCACAGTGCAGGTAGGGACTGGTTTCTCTCCACCAAGATTGGATTGCAGCTCTAGCCTAGGCTCCAGCCTCACCTCCAGCAGGAAGGAAGCTGGGGAACCTGCACCATTCTATCTGGGTAATTGCAGGTGGTTTCTGCCAGCAGAGACTGAATAGTTGGACACCTGGGCTCCATCCCCGCCCCTAAGTAGGATAGGAGGGGAGTTGGGTTTCCTCAGCCTTTCTGGGCAACCTGGACCAGTGGGTATCTGTGGCTCCACTCCCCATCTCCTAATAGGAAAGGAGGGGGTTTGTGTTTCCATAGCCTTTCCAGGCAACAGCAGGCACTTTTAGCCTGCACAGACTGAACTGTTGGGCGCCTATGGATCCATCCCCATTACCCAGTAGGATAGGAGGGAGCTTGTGTTTCCTCAACGTCTCAGAGCAACAACAGGCACTTTTGGCCTGCACAGACTGGCCTGTTAGATGCTTTTGGATCCACCCCCAACCCTTATTAGGATAGGAGGGGTCTGGTGTCTCCATAGCCTCTCCAGGCAACAGCAGGCACTGTTGGCCTACAGGGACTGAACTTTTGGGTGTCAGTTGTTCCATTCCCACCCCCTAAAGGGCAGAAGGGACAGTATTCCCTCAGCCTTTCAGGATAATTTCAGGTGTATTCAGCCCACACAGATTACATTGTTAAGCACTCCAGAGGGACCATCATCACCCTTGTCAGGGAGGGGGTGCCAGTGCTACAACAGTCTACCTAGGAAACTGTGGTCATTTTAGACCTGCACAGCACGGATTGCTGCCCACACATGCAGCTCCATCCCTGCCCCAGGTAAGGGAGGAAGGGGTGTGAATCTTCATCAGTCTCTCTGGGCAACTAAAGACAGTCTTGTTCTGCACAACTTGGATTATTACACACGACTGCAGCTCTGTTTCTACCCCTGGTAGAGAAGAAAGGTGAGAGAAGCTCCATTAATTCCCGGGGCAATACGGGCAGCTTCAGGCTCCACAGCTTATAGCACCAATTACATCCTTGGCTCCTACTACACAACCAACAAGGAAGAAAAGGCAAGAAAGCCCTAAACTAAAGAGAGAAACTGCACCCAGAATAAATACATCTAGTAAGCCAGGTGCAAAGACACCAATAAAAAGTTACAATCCATACCAAGAAACAGGAAGTTATGGCCCAGTAAAAGGAACAAGATAAGCCTCCAGGTGAAATAAATGAGTTGAGACAACTCATCATAGATGTTCAAACAAATCTCCTTAATAAATTCAATGAGATGGCTAAAGAGATTAAGGATATTAAGAAGACACTGGGTGAGCACAAAGAAGAATTTGAAACATACATAGAAAAACAGCAGATCTTATGGGAATGAAAGGTACAATAAATGAAATTAAAAATACACTTGTGGGGGGCAGATGTGGCTCAAATGGTTGGGCATCCGTCTGCCATATGGAGGGACCAGGGTTTGATCCCTGGGACCTCCCGGTAAAATAAAAAATATATATATAGAAGGCGCATGGGCTGCCAGGCTCTGTGTGCTGGTGAGCCACCAGGCCCCGGGCTCCATGCAGTAAAATGATGACATAACAGGGGAGAGACAAGACAAGATGCTCCAAAAGCTCTGAAAACCAGGAACTGAGGTGGCGCAGGTGGCAGAACACCTCTCTCCTACATCGGAGGTCTCCAGGATTGAATCCTGGTGAAGACTGGAGGAGGAGGATGGGAGGAGATGGCAAGAGACAGACACAGAGAATTGCCCAGTGAATGGACACAAAACAGCAAAATGGGGAAGGGGGGGCGGTTAAAATGGATAAAGTAAATAAATAAATCTTAAAAAAAAATACACTGGAGACATATAACAGCTGATTTGAGGAGGCAAAAGAAAGTATCAGTGAGCTTGAAGACATGATCTCTGAAAGCAAACATACAAAAGAACAGATGAAGAAAAGAATGGGAAAAAATTGAACAGGGTCTCAGGGAACTAATTAAATGACAGCAAGAGATGAGCAAACATATGTGTCATGGATGTCCCAGAAGGAGAAGAGAAGGGGAGAGGGGCAGAAGGAATACTTAAAGAAATAATGATAGAAAATTTCCCAACCCTATTGAAGGACATAGATATCCATGTCCAAGAAGCACAATGTACTTCCATCCAAATAAATCTGAATAGATCAGCTCCAAGACACATACTAATCAGAATGTCAAACGCCAAAGACAAAGAGAGAATTCTGAGAGCAGCAAGAGAAAATCAATGCAAAATATATAAGGGATTTCCAATAAGATTAAGTGCTAATTTCTCATCAGAAACCATGGAGGCAAGAAGGCAATGGTATGAGATATTTAAGATACCATAAGAGAAAAAAATGCCAACCACAAATCTTATATCTGGCAAGACTGTCTTTCAAAAATGAAGGTGAGTTTGGAATATTCACAGATAAAAAGAAACTGAGAGAGTATATAACAAAGAGACCAGCTTTGCGGGAAATCCTAAAGGGAGTGTTACAGCCTGAAAAGAAAAGACAGGAGAGAGAGGATTGGAAGAAAGTCTAGAAATGAAGATTGTATCAGTAACAATAACTGAAAGAGTCAAAAGAGTGGTGAAAATAAAATATGACAGATAAAACCCTAAGGTCAAAATGGGTGAAATAAGAACTGCCTTTATAGTAATGATATTGAATGTTAATGGATCGAACTTCCCAATCAAAAGACACAGACTGGCGGAATGGATAAGAAAATATGAGCCACCTATATGCTGTCTGCAAGAGACTCACCTTAGACCCAAGGATACCAATATACTGAAAGTTAAAGACTGGGAAAGGATATTCCACGGATGCGGTAACCAAATAAAAAGCTGGAGTAGCTATACTATTGGATGAAATAGACTTTAAAAGGAAAACTGTTATTAGAGAAAAGGAAGGACATTATATGTTAATAAAGGGGCAATTCACCTGGAAGAAATAACAATCATAAATGTATATGCACCTAACCAGGATGCCCCAAGATACCTGAGGCAAACACTGGTTAAACTGAAGGTAGAAATAGATGTCTCTACAATAACAGTTGTAGACTTCAATACACCACTCTCAGTGTTGGATAGAACATATGGGCAGAGGATCAATAAAGAAGCAGAGAACTTGAATAATATGATAAATGGACTAAACTTAGTAGACATATACAGAACATTGTACCCCAGAACAGCGGGATATACATTCTTTTCAAGTGTTCATGGATCTTTCTCCAGTATAGACCATATATTGGGTCACAAAGCAGATCTCAATAAATTCAACAAGATCAAAATTAAACAAAGCACTTTCTCTGACCATAACGGAACAAAGTTGGAAATCAACAAGAGGCAGAAAAAGGGAAAATTCACAAATATATGGAGATTAAACAACACACTCTTAAATAATCAGTGGGTCAAAGAAGAAAATGCAAGAGAAATCAATAAATATCTTGAGACAAGTGAAAATGAGAACACAGAATATCAGAACTTATGGGATGCAGCAAAGGTAGCACTGAGAGAGAAATTTATAGCCCTCAATGCTTATATGTAAAAAGAGGAGCTAAAATTAATGACCTAACTACACAGCCAGAGGAACTATAAAAAGAACAGCAAACTAATCTCAAAGCAAGTAGAAGGAATGAAATAACAAAAATCAGAGCAGAAATAAGTGAAATTGAGAACCAAAAAAAAAAAAAAAAAAAAAATACAATAGAGAGAATTAACAAAACCAAAAGTTGGTTCTTTGAGAAGATTAAAAAAATCAGCAAACCTTTAGCTAGAATGACAAAGAAAAAGAGAGAGAAGATGCTAATAAATGAAATGAAAAATGAAATTGGGGACATTATTATTGACTCCACAGATATAAAAGCGATCATAAGAGGATACTATGAACAACTGTATGCCAAAAACTAGACAATGTAGATGAAATGGAAAAATTCCTAGGAATGTACAAACAACCTACCTTGACCTTAGAAGAAATAGAAGACCACAACAAACCAATCACAAGTAAAGAGATTAAAATGGCCATCAAACAGCTCCCCAAAATGAAAAGCCCGGGACCAGATGGTTTCACATCTTGGTGAGTTCTACCAAGCATTCAAAGAAGATTTTATACCAATCTTACTCAAACTTTTCCAAAAAATTGAACTAGAAGGAATGCTAACAAACTCATTCTATGAATCTAATATCACCCTAATACCAAAGCCTGATCAAAATATTCTGAAAAAAGAAAATTACAGACCCATTTCATTAATGAATGTAGATGCAAATATCCTCAATAAAATACTTGCTAATCGAATCCAACAACACTAAAAGAATTATTCATCATGATCAAGTGGATTTTACTAGGCATGTAAGGGTGGTTCGACACAAGAAAATCAATTAGTGTAATAAACCACATTAATAAAGAAAAAAACTCACATGATCTTATCAATTGATGCAGAAAAGACATTTGACAAAATACAGCATCCCTTCTTGATAAAAATATTACAAAAGATAGGAATTGAAGGAAACTTTCTCAACATGATAAAGGTCATATATGAAAAACCCACAGCTAACATTGTACTCAACAGTGAAAGACCAAAAGCTTTCCCACTGAGATCAGGAACAGGACAAGGATGTCCACTGTCACCACTGTTGTTCAATATAGTGCTAGAGGTTCTAGCTAGAGCAATCAGTCAAGAAAATGAAATAAAAGGTATCCAAGTTGGAAAGGAAGAAGTAAAACTTTTGCTATTTGCAGATGATATCCTATATCTTGAAAGTCCTGAAAAATTTACAACAAAGCTCCTAGAGCTAATAAACTATTTCAGTAGAGTGTCAGGATACAAAACTCTGTGGTGTTTCTATACAATCGTAATGTGCAATCTGAGGAGGAAGTCAGGAAAAAAATACTAAATATCATTAAAATGTCAATTATACCCAAACTAATATACAGATTCAATGGAATCCCAATAAAAATTCCATCAAAAAATTTTAAACAAATGGAAAACATAATTATCAAGTTTATTTGGAAGGGTAACAGGCCCAAAATAGCCAGAAACATTTTAAAAAGGAAAAACAAGGTTGGAGGACTTTCACTTCCAGACTTTAAATCATATTACCTAGCTACAGTGGTAAAAACAGCATGATACTGGCATAAAGATAGACACATAGACGAATGAAACCAAATTGATGGTTCAGAAACAGATCCTCTCGTCTATGGTCAAGGGATTTTTAACAAGGCTGTCAAACCCACCCAGCTAGGGCAGAACAGTCTATTCAATAAATGGTACTGGGAGAACTGGATATCCATAGCCAAAAGAAAGTAAGAGGACCCTTATCTCACACCTTATACAAAAATTAACTCAAAATGGATCAAAGACCTAAATAAAAAGCAAGAGCCATAAAGCTCCTTGAAGAAAATGAAGGAAAACATCTTCAAGACCTGGTGGTAGGTGGTGCATTCTTAAACCTTACACGAAAAGTGCAAACAATGAAAGAAAACATGGATAAATGGGACCTCCTCAAACTTAAACACTTTCATGATTCAAAGGACTTCATCAAGAAGGTGAAAAGGCAGCCCACTCAATGGGAGAAAATATTTGGAAACCACATGTCGGATAAGGGTTTCATTTCCATTCTCTATAAGGAGATCATACAACTCAACAATTAAAGAGCAAGCAATCCAATTTAAAAATGGGCAGAAAGCACATGAAAAAATGTGCCATATCACTAGCTATCAGGGAAATGCAAATCAAAACGTCAATGAGATATCATCTTACACAGTATAGAATGGCCATTATTAAGTGCTGGAGAGGATGTGGAAAAATAGGAACACTCCTTCCCTGATGGTGGGATTATAAAATGGTGCAGCCTCTGTGGAAGACAGTTTGACAGTTTCTCAGGAAGTTAAATATAGAACTTTCATATGATCCAGCAATTCCTCTACTGGGAATATATCCAGAAGAACTAAAAACTGTGACTCAAACAGACATCTGTGCACTGATGTTCATAGCGATATTATTCACAATTGCCAAAAGATGGAAACAACTCAAGTGTCCATCAACCAATGAATGGATAAACAAAATGTGGTACATACATATGATGGAATACTGTGCTGCAGTAAGAGGAAGTGAAATTGGGACACATATGATAACATGGATGAATCCTGATGACATTATGCTAAGTGAAGTAATCCAGAAACAAAAAGACAAATATTGCATGGTCTCATTAATATGAACTAAATAGGAAGATAAATACATGGAGTTAAAACCTAGATTATAGGATATTAGGAGATAAGAGGAGGGTTGAGAAGAACTACTGATGCTTACTGCATGTAGAAGTTTTAATTAACTTGACTTATAAAAGTGCGGAAATGGATAGAGTTGATGGTAACACATTATAGTGAGTAGCAGCTGGTTTATAAATGGGATTGTGGCTGAAAAGCATAGTCTAGGGATATAAATGTCAATTGAAAGAAAGCTAGAGAATAATCTAGGGACTGAATAACATAGTGAACCCAGAGGTGGATGAGAATTGTGGTTAATGGTACAGATGCAAAAATGTCCTTCTGTGAGCTAGAACAGATATACGTCAATATTGCAGTGTGGTGGGAATGTAGAGAAGCACGGGAAAAATGCAACTGATGTGACCTATGGACTGTGGTTAATAGCAGTGCTATAATGTTCTTGCATCAATGCCAAAGATGTACCGTGTTGACAATGGCGGGATGTGGAAAAAGTGTGGACCATGGTTGGTGGTAATAGCCTGATGATATTATCTCATAATCTTTAACAAATATTCCATCACGGTATGATGTGTTAGTGAAGGAGTTTTGAGTGGGAATTCTACACATATGCATGATTGTTTTGTAAGTTCACAACCTCTGTAATAAAAATACATAAAAAAATAATAATAATGAGGGTGGGGGGGGAAATACACCAAATATAAGATATGGACTATAGTTATTAGTAATATCTTGATGATGCTCTTGCATAGTTGTAACAAAGGTTTCACAACAATGCAAGTTGTTGGTGGAGGGGTGATGTATGGGACACCTATATGATGCTATGCATCTTTTTTTTCTAAGTTCAGAACTTTTACTATACACTTATTGTTTATGTATATTCATTTATGAATGATATACTTCAATAAAAATTTTTAAAAAATAAAACAACAAACTCCTTACATGTTAACTAAATTTTAAAATAAAAATAACAATTTTTTCCAAAACAAAAATATATGTAGTGAGAAAAGTGCTATTGTTTTATAATTTGTAACTCTTTGATTTCTGGTTTAATACAAGTCATCTCAATTCTCCTGTCTGCTTCTGCATTCAGTCTGTTGTAAAATTACACATCATGTAGTCTCTTGGAAATTCCACAGTACTCTCATAAGTAAGGGAAAATGCCTTTGTATTATTCTGAAATGATTTTGATCTCATAGCCCTTTTGAAAGGGTCTCAGAGGCCCCACAGGGATCCCTATGTTATACTTTGATAACTGCTGTCTTAGAGCATCAGAAGGATTAAAAAGAGCAATTTAAGGGCTGAGTAATTTTTAAATGACATGCACACCTCTAATATCAAGTTTTAATCTCATCTCATCAGTTTAAGGTAACTACAGGTAAAGAAGGAAAGAAGAAAATAAATTAAGGAGAAAAAATTGTTCCTTAAAATTGTGTGGTCATGGGAAAATGTGCAAAGACATTTTATAATATAGTATTAATGATATAGAAGAACTAATAAAGAAATACCTTATTATGGAGAAATATAGCCTATCAAGATATTGTTGATATTAACTACAAATTATTTAAATCATGGGGATTCAACATATATAGACAAAAGGACTAGAAAAAGTAAGAAACACAGTGAATGAATACTCTCGAATAAACCGAGTATTAATCATAATTAAAGTAAACCAAAGAGAAACAAGGAAACAGATTAAAAACCTATAAAACAATTTGGGAAAAGATGTACACAATCTTGCATATGAGTCTAACAAGTTAATGAAGAAAGAAGTAATAAATCTGATAACAATTGTAGCACTGTTAAGCTGCATTATTAGTTAATAATGGATATAATGAGTAGTGGTAAACTTTGAAAAAGAAATTGGAAGATCAAATATCCAGGTGTGAATAAATTTAAATAAAATTTTAAGGAATTCAAAGGAGAAGGAGGAGGAGAGAGAGGAGAGAATGACAAGGAGGAGGAAGAAGGAGAGGCACAGAAGCACAATGAATTTACCACCTAAATATTTTTAAAGTGTGTGATCTTAAAAAAAAAGGATAAGTGTAATCTTATCTGTAGAGTCATCAAGACAAGAAACAAAGTACATTTCCAAAGATTTTGTAATACATTTAATGTTTCTGTGCCAAGGGCATTTCTTTGCTGAGTTCTGTCAACAGTTTGCCCTCAGTTTTGATCAAGGGCCAGTATAAAAAATATGCATATTTAGGGTTTTTTGACATTGTTTTTGAAACAGTTTTTAAAGAAGTATGTCAAGAGAGTTGCTTTGGGGCAAAATAGTCCAAGTATACTATTTATTAGCTGTGTGATCTTAAGCAATTTGTCTAAATCTGAAACCGAGATGTTTTCTCATCTGCAATGCCCACTTTGCAGGGTGTACTAAGAATTAGAAATGAGGCATGTAGCAGATATTCCACTGCATAAATGGTAGCTATTAGGATTTTATCATTGTTGATCCATGTCTCTTGTAAAATAAATTTGCATTTAAAAATCCTGTGAGATTTGGAAAACCTCCTCTTTCCTGAAGCTATTATATCCTTTGATCAGAAAATACTTGCTTTATAATTTATATTTTCCCCTATTGTTTTGGCTGCCAAAAAGCTCAGTGAAAAAGAGGTTTCAATTACAATCAGTAGCCTATTTTGGGTATATTTATTTCTCCCTTAATCTCTCTGCTTCTTATTTCCTTTTCCCACTTCAATAGCTTTATTTTATATGCATTTTCCATTTAACTTGCCACAAGAAGATGCAATATAAATTATAAATATATAGAGAGAATGTGTCAGACAGACCACTTCCTAATGCTGTCCTTTTATTTTATATGTTGTCAACTTCCTTCATTCTTGTGGGCATCTGCCTGGACCCTGGAGAGTTTGTGAGCCCCGCTCAGGAGATCAAAGTCAAATAAGACATTGCTGCTGCCCTTGATGCCAAAAGCCTGGAAAGCTACTGATGATTTTAAGCAGAAGACTAATGGGATTAGATCTGCACCTTTAAAAAATCACTCCCGTGGGAGGGGAGAACATGGACTGCAGGGGAGCAAGACTGGAGGCTGGGAAACTGGCGGTTAAGCTAATTTCTAGAGTAATTAAGAGAGAAAAAGTATGTGAGGCAAGAGCAGTAAGTAGGATGAGGAGGAGGGAATACATGAGCCACTAAGGAGGGAGAACCTACACATGGCCTTCAATTAGATGTGCCAGGTAAGGGAGATGGAGATGCATGATAATCCCAGGTTTCTGGCTTGGTCAGTTGTATGGTGTCATTTGTTGGGTTTAGAAATAAAGGTACAGAGGGAGCAGATTTAGGTAAAATAATGAGTTTAATCTTGGAAATGTTGTGTTTGAGACACCTGTGAGCTATTCAGATGGCATGTGAAGTAGAAAGTTGTATGGAATCCAGAGCTGCAGAGGTTTGGGCAGGTGATAGAGATTTGGGGCAGTGACAATAAGTGGTACCACAATTCCTGGCTTTGGATGAATTCACCCTAGAAAAACAGGAAAAGCAGAGGACCCTGAGCAGGTGAAAGACAAGGAGCCTGGGGAGGAGACAGAAGAGAACAGAGAAGAAAGAAAAACCAGGCAGCTGGCATCAAAGAGCCATAGGAGATGAGAGTCTCAAGGAGGGACCAATTAGCGTGGTCATTTCCAGCCAGGTCAAGTGAAATATCCGAAAATGTGTGTTGGGCTTGGTGAGGATGGAAATGGATTACTTTGGGTGGAAGATGGAATGAGATGAGAGAAAACACACTTCAAGAAGATGGGCCAACTAGAATAGTAAATAGAATGGGAATACAATGGTCTAAGAAAGGATGGAGGTGGTCGTTTTCTTTTTCTTGTCTCTTTTTGACAAGGTAGCTCCTAGTTTAAAGCATATTTATATGATGAAAGAGAAGAAAGAGGGAATAGAGAGGAAGAGGAATAGAGGGAAAAGAGAAGAATGAGGGACAGGGCAATGCCTGAGGAGGCGGGAGGGCATGGCTTAGGGTCCAAAGCTCATGGAGGGTGAGCCTTGACGTGTCCATGTCTAGCTACTCCCTCTGCCTGGAATGCTTTTTCAGTCTTCTTCACCTGGCTAGCCCTCCTCCTCCTCAGGTCTCAACTATAATGCCTCAGGGAGACTGACCTATGTGCCCACTCTTATATCCTCTCATTCATGCCTCCTATTTTTCTTTATGGCATGAGTATGCTTTGCAGAATTTATGTTCAAGATGTCTCCCTCACTAAACTGAAAACTCTCTGAAGATAAGGATACTTTTTACCTAGTTCCCCAGATATCTAGTTCCTGCCAGTTGCTGGCACTAAGTATGCACTCAATAAATATTTTTAATGAATTTATACATTAATAACTCAGTTTTCCTGTAGACATCTATGTTATTCAACTTTTTAGATGGTAACTAACTTGCTGATAGTCAAAGTATGGTGGCAACCAGCCTCTTTTACTCACTTGCCATTATTAATTTGTAATAGAAGTTAATTGTCAAATAGAAAATCTTGTGCTTACATTGTGGCCATTTATTTCCATAGCAACATCATTCTTAGAAATTTAGCTGAAATGTCCTAGCATCTGTGCACTCACTAAACATATAATGTACCTGTTGGATAATAGTACTTAGTCTTCTCCAAGGTGTTCACTGGGTATTAGTTAGGCAAATGAGATTTACATTGTCACTTTGAAAAAAGCCTAAACCAGTAAGAACATTTTAACTGATAGAATGAAATGACATTTTGAATAATTACCTAATTAGTTTTTGTTCTTCTGTTCTAGCATTAAGTTGTTCTAGCATAAGGTTGAATTAATGTCTTCACATTCTTTGAAGTTGATCTAAATATCCAACACAACATATGCCTCAGAGGAGTTTGGGGGAAGACTGCTGAAAATTCATCTGTTAATTTTCTCTTCCAACCCCTTCATGTCTGAAACATTCATAAATGGTACTTGTCTGTGTAATAAAATAGAATTGCTACAGCTCAGTGACTTAAAGCTCAAGTGGGCAAACGAGTCGTGTTTTGACCAACTATAATAACATATTAATGAATGGTGGGCGAGCTCAAAGGCCTCCACTTGTAAATGAAGGTGCCCTGCTGGGCCCCAGTGGTGAGCTTGACCAGGCTAGGCCTGCTGCTGACGCTGCAGTTAAGGTTCACAGGTGTGCATTGTCGGTTTACAATTGGATGTGGCCTAGAAGTGTCAGGATAAAGCAAAACTGAGCTGGTTAATGATTTCTGGGGTAGCAAAATGTTATAAGAAAGGGAGCAGGATGCTAGTAGAGAGGATAAATATGAAATGCCCACTGGGTAGGGACACCTGGGGTGTCAGGGTGTGGAGTAGTTGATGGGAGAAGATATCATGAAGTTCTTGTTTCTGATCCTGGTAAGAGGGAAGTCACAGGGCTACTTTCAACAGGTGAAGAGTTGGAAATACAGTTTCCTGTCTATTTGTATATGTATATGTCAAAAAACCCTATCAGGTACAGATTTCTAAGAATGTTCTATAAAGCACTGGGTAGAGAATATCACTGTATCTCCACAAATTTCCTTGGATTTAGCTCAAAACTTAAAACATTCACTCAATTAAGACTTAAATAAAACACCTATTATTGCTTTTGATCGCAACCATTATTAAGTGAATGATTATAATTTTAAATTAGGGATTATGAAAAAATTAGTGGCCAAAAGCTATGTGTCTAGATTTAAACTGACAAGTCTTATGCCAACAACATGCAAATAGATAAGGAAAACTGAAGCAATGTACAAGTTTTCAGCAAATTAATCACTATTGTCCAAATAGTGATTGTCCAAAAGGATGCTGAGAATATGTAGAGAAGATAACCATGTGATTGTTTCATGCTCTCATTATGAATGCATAAGGCCAAGTTTCAGAGAAGATGAGAGTTTCAGGATGGAGGCTTTCCAGGCAAATGATTTGTCCTGTCAAATGGAGGTGGTGTTCAGGAAATAATAACTAGTGCAGAAAAAGGTACAAAAACAGTGTGCAGTTCCAGAGAAAAAAGCAGCAGGCACATTTTTGTGATGGGAAAAAAGAGATCATATTGGAGCACAAGTGAAACAAGGGGAGCTCCTGAGTTTGTATACCCAGGTCAAGCAGAGTCTGCAGACCGTGAGTTTTACTTCAGAAACTGGTTGAACTCTCCTCGTCGTTCAGAGAAGTTGATGTGGCAGAAGAATTAGAATGGATGGAGAAGTCATTCCACCCTCAGGCAAAGAGGTGAGGCTCTCCATGAGGACAAGGACACTGAACATAAGACAAAAGATGACTGTGATTGAGTCTAACATATGTGCTTTATGCACTAAGAGCACATATTGGAATGTATTAGAAAAAGAAAGCAGTTTTGGGGTGCAAGTGAAATATAAAATAAATACGACAAAGTGAAAATTTGTACACTTTCCTTAGGAAACATTTATATCCATAGGTGTATAAATTGTTTTAAATCAAATATGCATTAAACTAGAATGTGGGATTAAAAATATAAGGAAAAAGAATAAACTTAGCTTCCTATTTGGTTTTTATTTTCTTGCTTTTTTTTTTTTTATGCAGTCACCAAAATCTCAAATTCTCTTTTAAAGAAGCACAGATAATACTGCTGCTCTGAATTCAGGGGGTGTCTAGACATGTAATTAAACTCTCTCTATGGTCCTAACAAAAACTGTGTCATTGTGTAATGAAAGCTACAGCATAGTAATTTAGTTTAATTACCGCTATGCTGTGTTCGATGGGCTGTGTGTGGTTAATTGATAATGTCTCAGGAGTTGGTAGGAGGAAGTTTGAATCTCTTTAAAAATCTAACAGGACAAAGAAGAACCAGTCATTAAAAAAAAGAAAACAGTATTCTGACTACAGTTTTTCTATAGGAAAGAAAAAATAAATTGCATGAAATTGCTCTTCTCTACTCAGAAAATTTAGAATCCATATGCATACATTTAGGTAAGAACTTCAAAGGCAATACTCTCTTTTTGTGTAATAGCTGCTTTGGAGACCTACTGTTACCTTGTTTTGGTCCCTGACCTCTACTCTGTGACACCTTCAGAACTGTTAAAAGCATATATCAGAAAATCAGAAGGTGACTACTATCTCCCATGAGCAGATTCATAGGCCTAGTTAGGATTGGCTGTGGAATCCATGGTAAGACTTGATCTATATATGACCCCAGACCTAGAGAAATCCATTTCAGTCAAAGTAGCTGAGTTCTGCTGTCTCTTAGACATTATTAGACATTATTATATATTTCCAAGACATCCTACATGCCTCCTACTTCCTTACCTGCCTTGGCCAATCAGTCATAATTCCACCTCCAAAATATATCTCATATCTATTTCCTCTTTTCATTTATATTGTTATTGCATAGTACAGTCCTTTTTTTCTACGGGTGCTGTTACACTTGTCTCTTAACCACCCCTGTACATCTATCACCTAGGTCATCTTTCCAAACCACAAATTTGCACATGTCTCTCTTCTGGTTTTAAAAAAAAAACACACACACAACCAAAAACAAGTCACCTATAAAGGCTCCTCAGTGGCTAAAGTTAAAGGGTAATCTCCTCAGTATAAAAATTTAAGGCCCTTCAAAATTTGCCCCTAATCTGTGGCTCCAGTATCATCCTGGGCCAATTCTTACCATGTACCAGACACACAGCTTTACTTCCTTTCCTAAATCATATCATAGTTATTTCCACTTGGTTTCTAGATAATTAATAATAATCTTTTATGTGGCAGATTGTATTTTTCAAAGACGCTTATAACAAAATTATCCATCCTATACTCTCTTCCAGAATCTTGCCACATCCCCATGCAGGAGTGGAGTCTAATTCTCCTCTCCATGAATTTAGGTAGGTCTGTGACTGGCTGTTGACCAATAAAATGCAGTGGAAGTGGTGCTGTGTGACTGCTGAGGTTAGACCACGAAAGGCAATGTAGTTTCCACCTTGTTCACTAGATATTTATTTTAGATCCCTGAGTTGCCATGTTGAAGACTGACTATCCCAAGGCTGTCATGCTGTAAGGAAACGCAGGTAAAGTGGAGATGCCAAATGTACTGTTCCAGTCTGACCCACATCATTAATTACCAGTCGTGAGTGAAGACACGTCCAGATGATTCCTGACCCCACCCATCAAGCCCCCAAATCTCTGAATCTTCCCAGAAGAGGGGCAAGACATTATAGAGCAGAGACAAGCCTTTCCTACCATGTGCTGTCCGAAGTCCTGATCTATGAGTATAATAAAATAGTTGTTTTAAACTGCTAGATTTTGGGATAACTTGTTAATGCAACAACTCTCACTGGAACACTTCATAACCCAGCTTAAATTCTACCTCTCTGCAAAATCTTCCTCTAATCCCTCCAGCAAAATGAATCTTACATTTTCTCTGCCCTCATAGCATTTTCTTCATATCCCTAGTATAATATTCTGATATTATCACAGTTAATTGTGTGCTTGTTTATCAAAGAAAAGATAAGTTCCTTGAGAGCAGGGATTTTAGTATTCACCTTTGTACCCATAAACTATAGGCACAAGTCTTGGTATATAGTAGGCATTTGATATATCTTATAAAACTAATGTCTGAAAACAGCAAATTAAGGAAGGATTAGGATTTTGAACTAAATGTGTTTCTTCAGTACACATCAATAAATAGATTCCTGGATGCATGGCTTTATAAGTTTCATGAAATTTGGAAAATTTTGGATATTATTTCTTAAAATAAAACTCTATCTTCTACCATCATTTACAGATTCCAATTATGCATATATTTAGCTGCTTGGAATTGTTCCACAGCTTATTGTTTCCTATCTCTTTTCTCTCTGTGTTTCATTTTGGTTAGATTTATTTATTTATTTATTTATTATTTTATTATTTATTTATTTTATTTTATTTTTAAAGAAGCTTTAGATTACATAAATGTTACACCAAAAATATATGGGATTCCCATATACCCCACCATCTACCCCATCCATACTTTTCCCCATTAACAATGTCTTTCATTAGTGTGGTATATTTGTTACAATTGATGAACAAATATTGAAGCACTGCTCCTAACTATGGTCTATAGTTTACATTATGGTTTTCACTTTGCACTGCACAATTTTATAGATTTTGACAAAATGTATAATGACCTGTATCTGCTGTTGCAATGTCATGCAGAACAATTCCCGTGACCCAAAAAGTACACCATGTTACACCTATTCTTTCCTCTCCCTTCCCTCAGAACCTCCGGTGACTACTGCCTTTATATCAATGTTAAAAGTTCTTCTATTACTAGAATAATAATAAGTCTATTTTAGTCCATAGTTGCATTCCTCCCTTTTGTTTGTTCATTCCTTAATCTTGAGGATTTGGGGATGTTAATGACCACTCTGCTTCTGGTTGAGAGGGGGCTTAGATCCCATGGGGCAGATGGATGAAACTGTCTTGTGTGCAGTAATAGATACTCTCTGTTTTTTGTACGGGCATTGTCCATCATCCTTTTGTTAGCTGTCCTAGGCAAATCTGCTGACCTGGAGAATAGGTGTTGGTTGCAACTCTGCTAAGTTTCAGGACTCAACTGGCATATGAACAGCTGGAAGATTTAAGTCTCTGGGACACATATTTAACAGGTATAGTGTTAATTATAGGTTCAAATAAAAGAAGCACAAGAACCATGTGTAAGAAAACTATAAATGAGTCTAACTCTGATACATTGGAGGGGGTTCATTTTGGACAGTTTTTAATGCTGTCTTCAAGGTCACTATTCTTTTCTTTTCCTGAAGTGTCTGATCAACTCTTAGTACCATACAGCATATTTTTTCATCTAAGATATTGTAATTTTCATCTCTAGATGATGCTTGATTTCACTCTTTTTAAAGATATCTTCCATATCACTATTTAACATGCTCAGTTTTTCCTTTACCTCCTTAAACTTATGGAGTATAGTTGTAATTACTGTTTTAATGTCCTTGCCTACTATTTTTTATCATTTGTGTCATTTCCTTGTCTGTTTCTATTGATTGCTATTTCTCCCACTTCTTTGGAATTTTCCTGTTCCTTTGTCCGCCTCGTATTTTTTGTGTAGATAACAGACATTGTGAATTTTACCTTGTTGGGTGCGAGATAAATACAAATGTATTTTCTTGTGATATTCTTTAGCTTTGTTCCAGATGCAGTTAAGTTACTTGGAAACAGTTTGATTCTTTTGAGGTTTGATTTTAAGCTTTGTTTGATTTGTCCAGTTTGTCTATTGGAAGCACAAATTCTTCCCAGCCCTACATGAGCTCAAGAGATTGTTTCCTCTCATCCTTTCACGTGGTTATTTCCCAGCCTTAGACAATTCCTCATATGCATGCACTGACCAGTATTTGGGAGTGGAGGGTGGGGCATCTGAAGATTTCTAGAGCTCTTTTTCTGTGCTGCTCTCTCCTCTCTGGTATTCCTCCCTGTGAACACTAGCTTCCTTGGTTTCCCTGGACTCCCAAATGCTTTCTCCTTAACTAAGGGGACTACTGGGTTCTTTTTGATTTTCCCCTCCCTCTGTGGCAGCTTGGAAACTCTCTCCAGGCAAACATAGAGCTCATCTTGTTTGCTTCACATTTCTCAGAGATCACTGTCTTGGATGCTTTGGATATTTCATATATTTTATCCTATTTAAAAAAAAAAAATTTTTTTTCAGGGAAAAGGGTAAATCCATTCCCTTTTTATTTCATGTTGGCCCAAAGTAGATATTGCTAACATTACTTTAGATATTTTAAAATTTTATTAATAATCTTTTACTTGGTATCTAGAATTGGAATTGTCCTCAGTATTTGAGACTTTTTGAACCTATAACTGGCTATTGGTGTTCCAGTAAATACAGTTATATTTGTTATGGAAAGACAGAATGACAACTGGAGAAACCATGCTCTTAGTTTGATATTGATCAAATCCAAAACTTAGTCCAATATTGATAAATATATCTACTGTATTCACTCATAAATTGCCCAATAGCAAAGGAAAAAATTATTTCAGCTTACTCTTTAGTTAGAATTTCTTCCCTTTTTGTGGATACATGGGAGTGTTTAAAAGCAGTGCCAGATGTGAATGGGATCCAAAGTTGTAGAGACATAAAGGATAAAAATGGTATTAAGTAAGTTAAAGTGAGGAAATAACACTTGAAGATAATTCTCTTGGAAATTCATAAATCTATAAAATAGTTGAATCAATGTTTTAAGAACTAGTATAAGCAATATTTCTTCCAAATAAAGATACAGTACCAACTTATTATATTCTTCTATTTATATATTCAGATAATTTATGAAACAAATCTTTCAAGTTTCATTGATGCAAAATTAACACATATTAAAATCAAAACCATTCTATTATAATTGAAAGGTATAATTATTATATGAATATATCACAAAACCACATACTTTAAGAATTGATATAAGAAATTATTATGAAGGTTACTATTTTTCAGACACTCATAGCAATACCAGTAGCTCATTTAGTCATTAAAATACTTCATAGTGATACTTCAGCAAACTAAAAGAAAAATAAACTTTGCCTGTATGTATTAGCTGTGCAGAGATTCTCTACACTGTATGACAGGCATAAAATCTCTTTCTCCTTTCAGAGTAAAGTGATCAAAAGATTTATTATGGTCTGTGACATTTCCTTGACAGAGGATAGAATACAGTTTTATCAAGACTCTGAAGGCTTTAATATGTTGAAGTTGATGCTACTTCAAAGTCTTAAGGGGCCTCAACTCATATAAACTTTAAAATACCAAGTACCTATATTAACTGGAGTATTAATTACTATTAAACATGGTTTTAGATTATAATAATTTTAGACAATCAAAGTTCTTTATAGGCAAGGATCATTTTCAGCCTTCTTTGAATGAGAAATTTAAGAATTCCTAGAACCAGTCCAGACCTCAAGAGATTATTTAGAGTAGAAATATGAAACTCAAATGCCTCTACAGGACAGGCAGATGGCATAATAGTGAAGTGTGCAAAATGTTTCTATTTAAATGTTTCTATTTAGTAATTTTTATATAGTACTTACTATGTGGCAGACACTTTTCTAAGTGCTTTACCAAATATATTAATCTTCATAACAATTCTATTACCCTCATTTTACATATAAAGAATAGCTGAGTTAAATAACATGCTCAAGGTCATAAGGTTGGTAGCAACAGAGCTGGGATTTGAATCCGCATAGTCTGGCCTGGATTCCATGGTCTTAGTCCACTATGTTGGGGATAGCAGTAAGGTCTGTGGTAAATGGAGAGAGCCTATCTCATCCCCAAAGGTTTTCACAATATCTGAGCAAGCTTACATAGGCTGTAAATCCATGGAACTGGACAACACAAACCATGAGCCCTAAATTAAACCGTGAACTATATAACTGTTAATAGTACAATTACAAAAATATGCTTTCATCATTTGTAACAAATGCCCTGCACCAATGCAAGAATGCAAGGTGTTAATAACAGGGCAGTGAAAATCTTGTATTTTATGCTTGATTGTTCTGTAAACCCACAACTTCTCTAATAAAAACAAAACCAAAACAAAACACCTACAAAGGCTTACTCCTTAGTGATTTAGCAATTGACTTTCAAAGGTTTGAAATTAAGAGGGGAAAAAAAATCAAGTAATCAGGCCAAAAAGATTTCTGCGCAGAAATTTTAGAGTATCAAGCTTTTCCCACATGGAAGGAAAAAAAAAAACAGATATTGGAGATGCCACTTTTGAGAAGAAGGAAAAATAAGGTAAGAGAAAGCATCAGAGAGAGAATTTGGCAGTCACCCACTAATTCTGCTTCTACACTCCCGTTAAAGGAAATATACAGTTTTTGCCCAATTCCCTCTGGGCTACTGAGACCTGCTTTCTGGGATGCAGAAGGAATAGCTTTGCATGCCTTGACCTGGGTTCATTTGAAAAGAACTGTGGTTCTAACAATTTTTACCTCCTAGGAACCCTTTTATTAGTCCCTACCCCACTGATTCCATATTAAGAAAGAGTATATTTAGCACAACATTTAATAAGTAATAATTTACCGCCCAATATCCTTTTGTTAAACAACAACATATATTCTAGTACCCAATATAATATCTGAGCTCTCCCTGGCTGCCAGCCAGAACTTTATCAATAGCAAGGCATGCCAAGATTACACCCCCAAAGTGTCAACATGTAAGGCAAATAAAATTAGATTGGGATTTTTGTTGACTGGTGCAAAATCCTCAAGGCATCTGTGTGATTTCCATGAAACATACTGAGTACTGAAAATTGCATTGAAGCCCTTAACTAGTGTCCTCTTATGTCCCTAGGATCAAGAATGTCAAAATGGGAACCAGACCCTGTAGGGAAGATATTTGGAAAAGAAGACAGCTTCAGTTGGTTCTACATGGTAACAGCTGGATATCAAACATGGTGAATCTTTATATTCTTCCTTGAGTGAAGTAACAGAATTATTTTCACAATGAAATTTCTGGATGTGAAGGATGACTACATTGTTATTGCCCATCTGTGACACCTACTTTCTTAACTTGGGTATACAAATGTTCTTTTTAATATACCATCTTGCCTTATTATATTTGTGCATAATATTTTTATTTTCATTTGGCCACAAACGTCATTGTTTCATTATTAACATTGCTTATGTGAGATCTTTTCAGTCATTTTCAATATTGCACTATCCGATGATATCAATAATATATAACACCAGAAAAGGGAAAGGTTAGAAAAACTTTCTAAAGGAAATATGAACTACTTTAAAATAATTTTGTTATGGATTTTCAAGTCCTTCATACATGAATATGAGATGTCTTAATGATTCAGGGATTTAAAATACAAAAATTTCTAACATTACACAAAACTCCACGTTAGTTTTTAAATTTTCTTGTATTACCAAATGAGGTTAAATGACACTGTAAATAAAAATCTATTCTTTTAGAATTCATATGAGGAGGTCCAGTGTTAAAATTCCTAAGGTGATATTAGGGTTGAAATATAAAACCAAATTCAATGCATTTCCATACGTTGCCCATCTCATGAAAATTCTATGTGAATATAAATGGATTTTGTGGTGCTTATGAGGAACAAAATTTTAATCATACGCAAAGCTAGTAAGTTATTTAATAGATTCCACAATATCAAAAGGATATTTATACTATATTGTTTATATTTGTCATAACAAACATGCTAATAACCCCTTTAACTTATCTTTCTCAGCATTGCTGATAATGAAAAAGAAGTTGAATGAATAAATGAAGAAAGTCCTGAATTTTGCCAAGCTGAGCTCTTTTAGTGTATCTGCTGGTAGACTTAATTTGGAGGTAAAATAATGCCTCTGTTTGACAAGGTGCGGGAAGAGCTGGTAAGTGCTTGCATTTTGAAAGCCAAGATTGCTGCGATGTCTCAAAGTCACCTAGTTATCTGCAGGCTCTGGAACCACATGTGCAAAGTGAGACAATCTGAATAATCAGTCCACAAGGGCTGCATTGTATTTTCTGACCCCGCAAAACTGGCATAAAAGGGCAACTACTTATAAGGAAATACAAAAATGGAATGGAGTTTCAATTTGACTTGGAATAAAGTCTACTCAATTTCTTACTATTGATTCACATCAGTGATGTTCAACTCAAAGTTACAGAGCTAAGCATACCTGAAAGAGTTACACATGTGGCAATATTTTTATTCCTACCTACTCTTGCCCTAAAAAGAAGGAAATATGCATTTGCACATATTCTTTTTTTTTAAATTAATTTGTTATTAGTAAAGTGTACGTTTAGAGAAAAATTATGCAGAAAATACAGAGTTCCCATATATCTCCCCTCACATGAAGTTTTTTCCTATTATCAGTACTATGCATTAGTGTGGTACCTTTGTTACAACTGATGAAACAATAATATTATAATTATACTATTAATGATAGTCCATAGTTTACATTAGGGTTCACTATGTTGGATAGTTCTATGGGTTTCCTTTTTAATTTTTATTCTAGCAACATATATACAACCTAAAATGTCCCCCCCCCCTTTTTTTTAAATTTATTTATTTTTTATTGTGGGTAAAAATTTATTTGCCACAGATATTTTTTTTTTAATTATAGCACGTAAAAGGATACTTTCTCAATATGTTAAATAAATAGTTTTCAAGAACTGAATCCAAGAGTAAAAAAAAAGGCAGAGGAAAACATAAACAGGCTCACCCGCTGCAATGCACCAGTGACTTTAAAACATGTGTGACTCTTTTTCTACTATGTGACTTTTTAAATGGATGTATCTCACTTGTCTTGTTTCAGTCTTAGCTCCTGCATTTCTGCCATGCCCAGGCCTCTGTAAGTTCATCTGTATCTCTGGTTTGGGGCCTGATATAGTGTATAGCAGGATAGTGGGAGGCAGACAGTGGAGAGACTGACAGCATACTCTGGAGTAGTCTATTATTTTGGTTCCATCCCTGGTTCTGCCATGAACCACTGTGTGATCTTGAGAAAGTTACTTCACCTCGCTGAGTCTCAGTTTCCTCATATGTTACAAAGATATAAGACTAATAGCTTTACAGAGGTGAAGATTAAGTGAAATGATGTACCTAAAGCTTTTAGCTAACGCTTGATCTGCAGGAACTTAATAACTCATGGTTGAAATGGCTGGAGTTCTCATTATTGAGAGACTGTTATGGGTCAGTCTTGGTCACATGTATTTGGATGACATATTCCTCCCAAGATTCTATCTTCTTTTAGTTTTCAAGTAGAATAGAGCATAAGCATTTAGCCCTTTTACTGAACAACCCATCATATGGAGAAACAGAAGACACAAACAACCCTTTTCTTTAGTGACATTTAGCTTACAATAAGATGGCATTTTCGGAATTCTGCATGATCTAGAGCCATTAAGTTTGAGTTTGGCTGAGTTTCTGTAACAGCAATTTAACAGGCAAAAGTTAGGAAGGTAATTTAAAAGCTAAATACTAGCTTCTAATATTCAAGGGAATATTTCAAATGATAAATCACACAGACAGTCAGAATCTATGGGACATTTAACACATTATTCATAGAAATGTAAGGAGTGTTTCAAGGTTAAATTTCAAGAAGTAAAAACCAAGACTAGAGTGCAAAGTGTATTTATGAGAAATTATGGTTTTCAATGTGGATTTTTCTCTGTACCTACCAACACGTCAAGTTCTATGAAATTAGATATCTTTTCCAAAATGTAGGAAAATACGCTATTTATTTAAAATTTAAAAGCCATTATATTCTACCAAAAGTCCTCTCCTGCAGAGTTGGATTAGTATTATCTAGTATTATCATTTTTTTTTTTTTTAAAGATTTTATTTATTTATTCATTTATCCCCCCCTTGCTGCTTGTGCTCGCTGGGTCAGCTAACCACGCCGTGCGGGCGGGCTTGCCCTCACCAGGAGGCCCCGGGAACCGAACCCGGGGCCTCCCATATGGTAAACGGGAGCCCTACTGATTGAGCCACAGCCGCTTCCCATCATTTTTTTTAATTAGAGCAGTCGTAGGTATACAGAAAAATCATGCAGAGAGTACAGTTTCCATCTACCTCTGCTCACACACCTACAGTTTTCTCTTTTATTAACATTTTGCATTAGTATAGTGCCTTTGTTACAATTGATGAAACAATATTGTTATAATTATACTATTAACTATAGTCCATAGTTTGCATTAGGGTTCACTCTTTGTGTTGTACATTCTAGTTTATTTATTTATTTATTTATTTATTTTTTCTGGTAATATGTGTACAACCCAAAGTTTCCCATTTTATCCACTTTCAATTATACAATTCACTGGTGTTAATTACATTCACAATGTTTTACCACCACCACCACCATCCATTACCAAAAGTTTCATGCTTAATTGATTGAAGTTTCTGTTTGGGGTGATAGAAAATACCATTTTTGAAAATAATATGATTTAACAAATTCTTGAATTATGAAAATTATTTGGAGCCCCATTGTCTTTTAGAAATCATGAATTTAAGGCTTGTCCTAAAATCTTCCCAGCACTCAAAATGCTGGGATACTAAACCGATTTTTGTGCATAACTGGATTCAAGTCATAGGATACATATTGTGTCTACTACACACTATGAATAGAAAGGGGTATATGATGTATGTGAGTAGGGGAGGAGGGCAGTGGAAAGAGGTGATAGATATAGATGAATAGGTCATCATCCCTAGTTGGAGATAATGCAACATTTCACAGGAGATGGGTCTGTATCTAACTAACCAAAACACACCAGTGGCGTAACATGTAAGGGAGAAAGTGAAGTTGAAATTCTGTACCTATATGTCTCAAGGAGAGAATAAAACAAAACAGAAACAAAAATGTACATTTAGTTTTAGAATTTACTTTAGGTGAGGGAAGGAGTAGGTAAAATCTTAGATTACAGAGAGCTGTTTTCAGAATGTTCTCTAACAAATGGGCCAGGAAGTCATAGAAACCAAAATAGCTTGTTCAATCTGTTTTGATTTAAATAGATATGAGCAGAAAAGTATCATAAGACTGCTTAAATTAAGGCACTTGTGTACAGATTGAAACTTAAGAGACCCAGAATCCCAAAGGCCAATCAGAGAGACTTCTGCAGATCCTCATTAGGGTGGTCGAGTCTAGATAAGGAGTTTTAACAACCTGGGTTCTGCTGGTCATATGACCTTGCAAAAATCAATCTCTCTAAGCTTCAGTTCACAATTGTAAAACGGGGAAAATACTGCTTTCTTCAGAGGAAATGAGCTGTGAAAAACAGGCAAACACCTGCTCATGTTTTTGAATAAAGAAGAAATTCTTAGACTTTTAGGCAGAGAAAGCAGATAAAGAGGGAAATATCAGGTGGGTGTCAGGTTTCTGCAAACCAACTATCAGTGTAAGGAGCAGTGCCAAGTAATGCCAAGGTTAGGAATGAAAATAACAAGATGAACTTAAGAATTATTCCATCAGAGTCCAAAATAAAAATCCTGCAGAAATCTTAATAGCATTAAATTAATTTGGGAAGAAATGACATCTTTAAAATATTTAGCCTCCAGGAATATGCTATGAATTACCATTTTTAAAGGTTTTTTATTATGTCTCTTGGTAAATATAATTTTATTCATATAGGTCCCATTTGTTTCTTGATCATCTATTTTTAGCTATTTGATATTTTTAGCACTATTATAGATGGACATCTTTTTTGTATTTTATTTTCTAACTTATTTCTCCTGTTATATAAATTCAATATTGGTTTTTATATTTTTTATTTGACCATGCTACTTTTTCATTAATTCCAAGAGCCAGTGGATTCTCTTTGCTTTTCCAATAATACAATCATATATCTGTAAATAATTATTATTCTATTTTATCCTTTTATATTTTATTATTTTTATATTTTATGTCTTATTGACCTGACCCCAAACTAGCAGAATGAAGTTAATTAAAATAGTGGTTATGGAGTCATTTTTGTCACATCTTTAATATAACTAAAGACTCTGGTGTTTGGTCTTGATTTAAAATAATCTCTATGCTATTAATGTATTGCGGATTGTGTTAGTGCTGCTGGTGAGAGATTGGTAGCTGGTAAAAGAAGAGGGGAGTATTATGGTTTAAGTGTAAATGGATACATTTCTAGGTTCAGGCATGTTTGGTCAATACGTGGGTGACCAACCAGAATCTACTTGAATGAATGAACTAAAACCTATCCAAGGAGAGTCTGGTAAGTAAGCTGGGCTCAGTAATAAAACTTGAGGCTTTTGAGGTGACTGTCTCAGTCACTTGTTTATCCTGTATCTGACTACCCAAAGTCTGACAGAATTTTTTTAAAAAGGGATGTAATTTTCACTCAATACCACAAATTTTCTAAAATTTTTGATATAAGGTGCTCTATCATGAGTTTTGGAGATAGTTTGTAACTGACAGTTATAATAGTTATTTAGATGTGTTTCCTTTTTTATTTCTAAGATTTTAATTTTATGTAACTTTTTATACTTTAATTATTTTTCAAATTTTTAAAACTATATAAACTCTGCTTTTGTTTTGGTATTTTTTTCCTCTCATAATTTAGAAAACGTCTATCCACTTTTGAAGTATATAGGTGGCATTGTAGGTTGAATTATGTAAGAATTTTAAACATGCCCTTAATCTTACTCCACATTTCTGTGGATGTGAACCCCAAGTAAGTAGGACCTCTTGGAGATGTTATTTTTAGTTAAGGTGTGGTCCAGCTGCATGAAGGTGGGTCTTAAACTGTATGGACTAGAGGCCTTAAGAAGAACCAGAAGCTTAATGCAAGTGAGAAACCAGAAGAGCAGATCGAAGAATAGGGAGAACATCACCATGTGACAGGAAAGCTAAGCCAACCAGCAACAGAACGCTACAGGCTTTGGGGAGAAAGCAGGCCTTGCTTTCTATCTTAATAGTGGACTTCTTGCTTCTGAAACTTTGAGCCGATAAATTCTTGTTATTAAGCTGAAACCATTTTGTGGTGTTTGTGACAGCAACTCAGGCAAACAAAGGCAGGTGGAGAGGTTTATGTTAAAAATACTTGAACCTATATTCTTTTTTTTTTACATTATGAGGCTTAAAAATTTTTTTTTTGACAATTGTAGATTCAATTTTGTAATGATATTTATAAATATATAGCTTTAGTCTCATATTAAATTTGTTTTAATGATTGCTTCCAAAACTTTTATATGACAATATCCCCATTTAAAATCTTAATTTTATTTATCTGCTAGTCAGTTGAAATATATCATTGAAACATTCATTTCCCCCAGAAATGTTAATGATAGGTAGAGTTTCTGAATACTTGCATATTACAGATATCTTAGAATGTTTGCTTCCATTACAGAATTCATGGATTACAATACTTTTTCTTCTATAGATATTACCTGTTCTATAATAAATGACATTAAATATTGAATTAGATAGGTCTGAGGCTAGTTTGAGTTTATGCCTTTCAATATATTCTATTTCTCTCTTGCTGGAATTCTGTTTTAAATGTCTTAATTTTTTGAAATATTCAAAAATTACAAGATATATCTGGGTGTTTATCTCCTTTATTCAGTTTTGACTAAAGTTGAATATGCCATAAACTTTTATTTTTTATGGAGTGAAAAACTTTTCTTTTATTATATCCTGACAATTATCTCTGTTTTATAAATTGTTCATATCATCTTCTAGAAAGTTTCCTTAGATTGAATATCTGTGTTTCTTATATCTATTATCAAATTTCATATTGTTAGAATCTTTTTACTTCTACTTCTAAAGTCTGGAAAAGCTTATTGAATTTGGCATCCATTTTAATTTCCAGCTGCTAAAATAAATGCCATACAATGGGTTGGATTAACAACAGGAATTTATTGGCTTCTGGTTAAAGAGCTACAAGGCTTGCTTCCTCAGGGAGTTGGCTGGCAATTTTGGGGGTTCCTTGGTTTTTCCATCTCATGTCAATGTACAAGATGGCATCTTCTCCTTTCTCTTCCTGAATCCATTGTCTTCCAGGTTTTTGTTTCTGCCATGGCTTCTCCTTCTGTGTCCATTTCTTTACTTATAAGGACTTCAGCCATATTGGATTAGGGCCCACTTTCATTGAGTGTGGGGATACTTTAACTAATAACATCTTCAAAGTTCCTATTTATAAAAGGGTTCACACCCACAGGACCAGGGTTTGGGACTGTTGATGTCTTTTGTGGGGACATTATTCAATCCCAACAGCATCCAAATAAGTTACTCAATTATCTACAACTTCAATTCTGCACTTTACTATTTCTAATTCAGATTTTAATTTTTCTATTCTTTCTGCAACCTTTTTCACCAAGCTTCTTTAACATCTGTGTCAATACTTAAGCAGAGTTTTATTTTTATTTCAAGTTAGTGGCTTAACAATTTGTGCAACGTTCAACTTGATTTGATGTCAGGATACATTGGATTAGGAAAAAAGTAGATGCATTCAAAAGACTTCTTTCATTTCTTTCTTACATGTTTTTTTAAAAGTGTGTTTTACTCTATATCTTGAGGACATTTGCTCCTGCTTTTTAATTTTAGAATCTTTTAATGGGACCATTTAAAATAACTTTTCTTTAACCAGACTTAATTAAAAACGGAGTTGATCCAAGTCTGATATTTGCCAATAGATAAGAAAAGTGGATTCTCCTTTGTGATCATCACCATCATCCTTTCAATTCTAAGCTAAAGATCCAATGAAGCTCCTTTAGCCATGTTTCCAGCATCTAACAATTTACTATCAGTTATGGTTTTGCTGCAGAGTAGGAGTCATCTGCTCCTTCTACCTGATCATCTGATTATGAGGAATTTATTCCTGAATAATTTAGAGCAATCTGTTGTCTTGTCTTTCCTGGAATATTACATAAGACTCAGCAGCTCTTAGAGATAGTACTTCCATTGGTCCTACTGCCTTTTGCCCTACCTACAACTGCTGTCTTATTCCAGGCCTTCCTATCTACTCTTTTGCATTTATGGGAGTTGAAGTCCAAGTTTAGCTATGATTAGGAAGGCAGAAGTTGAAACACACTTTGCTCTCAGGAAAAACAGCTCACCTTCAAATGAGAAGATAGCTGCTAGCTCTCTGATTGGCTGTGGTCTTGTCTTTATCATAAAGATTCTTAGTAGACATGGGTGAAAACAGTCTAGCCTCCTTTTGCTTGGTCCCTCTATCTTGCCTTAGGACCTGTCTACTCTTTGTTCAATGATGTATCCTTCTAGGTTTTGGAAGCTTCTTGATAAATAGTTCTTATTCCCAGAAACACTTAAAACTTTGAATTCTTTTTGTGTTTTCATTGAATAAATAATAAAAAAAATCTGAGAAAAGAAAATAAGACACCAATTGGGAGCTGCTTTCTTAACCTGTAAATGTTGACATCTCTGTTTTACATGATACTATTGATACCTAGGAAGTAGATATCAAGGTATTTGGGCACAAATCTGGGATCAGTACTGGTTCTCTTGTCTTCTAGAGTGGTGCTTACAGGTTTCATATTCTATAGAAAATCCCTCTGAGGATCGTACTCTAACTCTAAATTCTGTATGAAGTAAACAGGTATTTTAGCAAAGTAGAAAGTAAATAGAATAAATTCAATTTGATGTTTTCATTGAATTACACATTTCTCACTTACTAGGCAGACAAAATATATTGTAAAACTGTGGCAGCATTTGTTCCTGAATTATTGAATAATAATAAAATAATAATTAAAGGGTCAAGAAGTAAAGACAAAAATATTATTATAATGTTGCCTGCAAGCTCTATTTTTCTGACCTAGAAATAAAAATATTCTACCCGACTATTGCAGAGAACTGTTCTCTTCAACACTACTCCTGAATTAGCCATTCCCAAAATAAAAATTCATTTTTTATGGGTCAAAGACATCATAAGTAGTAGATATGCATTGCTCCATATAATACAAAATTGAACTTAATTCCCTAAAGACAAGAAATGCTTCAAGCTTTTTCGAAGACAATTATTACTACAAAGCAAAGAAGTAAAGTTCTAAGTCTCTCTTATCCCCCATGCTCCAATAAACAATCAACAAAAGAACATGGAAATAGTTGACTGAGCCTAACCTTAGTAACTCTTTACCATCCTTGGAAAGAAACGGCCATACAAAGAAAGGGTCACTGCTCACCTTCAAACCATGAAACCTTGATACTTCCCACACAATTTTTCTTTCTTAAAGGCAGTTATTGTCAATGAAATCTTTCCAGCTGAGAGTCTTTCCCAAGTGGCCTACAGCAGGTAGAGGATGTTTCACACAAATTATATCTATACATATAAAGAAGATACTGCCTCCTTAGAGAGCCCGCTGTGGATGACAGAATTCTTTTCTCAGGATTTCAGCTTTTCAGAGCATTCAGTGTTAGAGGAATAGAATACATATATGTAAAATATGGTGGCAGAGCAACAGAAAATGTGCCAAATTATCAGAGCATGGGTTTGTGTGTGTGTGTGTATGTGTGCCTTTTAAAAAAGCTATTGTGACCATATCCTTCCTTTCATGGACTATGCACACACCTGCTTGGAATAAGAATTTTTAAAATTTAATTCAACTTGTAACTTTAACATTAGAGTATTTTTGTAGCAATGGCAAAGAGTATATTATATTAATTCTAAGGGACAAAAATAGGATGGTATAAGGGTGTACAGGATTTTTCCTTATGGAGTAACAAAAATGTTCTAAATTTGACTGAAGTGATGATAGCACAAATCTGTGACGAAAATGAGAGCCACTGAGGGTACCATTGAATGGATTGTACAAAGCATGGGACTCTATAACAGGGAATCTAGTGGTAGAAGATGGGTGTGGTTAACAGAACAAATACAGTTCTCTCAGGAACTATAAAAAATATGTAATACTAATATAGGGTGTTAATAATTGAGTGGGTTAAGGGAAAAATACATCTAATGTAAGATAGGGGCTATATGAGTAGTAATATTTTGAAGATGCTCTTTCATAGTCTGTAACAAATGTTTCACAAAAGTGCAAGGTGTTGGTTGTGGTGGGATGTTGTATGAGAGCCCTGTATGATGATATGCATGTTTATTTTGTTATTTCACTATATACTTACTGTTTATGTATGTTCATGTATGAAGGAGATACTTCAATAATATTTTATTTTAAATATCACACGCTAAAACTTGTCATCTTATTTAGAACCATATTCCCATCTGAATCCACACCTTTTTTCCTTTCTCTTTATTTACATTAAGCTTTGTAGATCATCTATATAAATAGAAACAATGCCTGCCCTTCCTGACCTCAAAAGGACATTGTGAATGCTACTCTATTTTTATATTTTGTTTCCTTTCTTTATACACTTCTTTCATGTTGTCACCATTAAGGAAGCAATAGGTCCCACCCTTGCTTGAAACTATCCAATATTTTTGCTCCAAACTCAATGATTCTGTGAATCTCATGCCTTAAATAGCTAAAATGTGACAGAATAGCTGTGAATGAATTTCTAAAGACCATAATTCAAAGATATCAAACAGAAATAAGGTCACATCTACTCCGTAACTTCGTGTCTATCTTACTTTAGTGGGATTTTGCACAAGTGGTTGTGGAGGTGAGAAGAAGGGGAAGAGAATGTAAAGTGTCAAGTGTTAATAAAGGTGAGAAAGTTTGATGAGAAGTTCTTATACTCACTCCAAGCCATGTTACTTGTGTATTCCCTGCTCTAGATTATTTTTCATAATCTCCAAGTCTTCACATATTCACTAATATTGGCAGTGAAGATCCAAGAGGAATTTTGGTCTTAGTTGGTTAATGCTTTTCACTCATAGAATCACAAACTGTACTCCTTCAGATGCTTTTCATCTCTTGCCTGGCCATTTTAATATCCTCAACTGATCTCATTGCTTTTGAATTTCATTTGCCATCAGGCTGATGGTCTCGAAGCGAACACTCCTACAGAATCACTTGTGAGCCCCTCAGACAAAGCTTCTGGCCTCTCTCTCAATCCCCAGTTATTACTATATGTGCTTTACTTTCTAGCAATATCCAAAGACCATCATTCTCCAAACACAATATGCTGTTTCACGTCTCTGCTCCTTTACTATTATGCTTCTTAAAATTTGTGGGAATAAAGGAGTATTCCTGGAATTCCTTCTCTTCCATACTGTCTGCCTATTGAACACTTTTTCATTTGAAACACAATTCAGATATACCTTCCTCTTGCAAGATTATTCTGACTCACTCTCTAAAAATATTGAATAGCTCTCTCCCTTTCTGATGCATTTGAACTGCTAAATACTTCAAATAGGGCACTTATGCCATTCTGTAGTCATGTGTTTATGTGCCTATCTGCCCTATAAAATGGTGAGCTTTCAATTGCTCTATCTTGGAGTCTTGCACAAGACTGACATGTACAGGGAGTCAGTAATGTCGAACTCAATTGTTGATAAGGCCCAACATTTGCAAAACCCTGAAACAACGAAAGTCTTTTAGAATATAATTATGAACATAATATTTGTGTGTGGTAATTTCAAATTTCCTAGATATATGCTCTAGAATTTATTGTGACCCTTCTGGGAATCAAGAAAAAAGGCCACTTAGGCAGATTTTGATAAACTTTTGATATTATTATTATTATCATTGCTAATTATGATGAGTAAATACATTTAATGAGAAAGATTTTTTAAGGAATTATTTTTAGATCACCAGTTTCCCAACAATGAGCTATAATTTTCAGAATGTAGATTTTTTTTTGGCTCCAAAACTTTTTTCTGATAAAATAGACATGCTCTGTCTGAACCATTAGTTTACTTTATATAACTATTTCTTCTGGTAACTGTGATCTTTCTACTTTCAGTAAAAATACATAACCATATTTACTTTTTACTGGTAAAATTATCATTATTGTGTCTCAGTGCTTTGAGCTTTGAATTAAAATCCATCCTCAAGAGATCAGTACTCAAATTTGAATAACAAGAGACAAAAATCCTCCAAAAAAGAAATGCAAATACCATTGGAACTGACAGATTTAAAACAAAACAAAACAAAATCATTTTCTGTTGCAGCCTCTCATTACTTAATTGAACTCTCAGCACTTTTTCATTGACCATAAGTGGACCCAAGCAGGAACAATACTCACAGAAACAAAGAACAAGTGCCATAAGCAAGGTTATTTTTAATAAATTAAAACCTCATTGTCCCTTTCAAATGATAATCCTGATTTAGCAGTGTGTGGGCATGTACTTGATATTCAGTGAATATCAGTTTCAGAAATTTATAGGACCAGGATCTTTTTTTTTTCTAGGAGCATGTGCTTTGTGTTATATTTAGATAGCTGGAAAATCATACAACTCCCTCTGACCACAAAATCATTGTTAGCATAAATTCAAAAGTGCATTCTAGAAGATCAGTACCTTATTGCTTCGAGTAACAGGATTTACAACTTAAAGTGTTAGAAATCATGAGAAACTGTTATTATCCTACATGAGATATCAGCTGTTGGGGAAGTCCAATGGTGTCACCTTTCTTCTTTGCCTTCCTCAATGTATGTTATGCCTCTCTTCATAATTACAGGATGGCAAAAGCAGTTCCCAACATCCTGCAGACCAACTTTGCCAGTGTAAGAGGAATGGCCTTTCCTTGTTGGGTCTCTTTTATTAAAGCGGGAAGTTTCCCAGAAATTACAACCAGACTTCCCAAAGGACCCATCGTCAGGATCAGGTCATATGGCCTCACCCTACCTGTAAGAAAGGCTGAGAAGTGAAGTTTTGGCATTTTCTGTCTTTACAATGGTATATTGGCTCTGCCAATAAGGCATAAGGGATTGGGGTGGAAGATGGCTTTAAAATATTAAATAATGTAAAGTCAGAAAAGGAATATATTCCCATTGAAACTATAGATGTTATCAAGCACAGTACCGGTTACTACATGCTGAAAGTAATTTATTTTAGTAATGCCTCACTTGATTTGATTTCATTGGCCCTAGAACCATCCTAAGCACTTTAGTAAAGATGAAGAACATTTTCAGAGACAGAATTGAAATGGAAACTTTGAGATTTTTTGTTTTGCTTGTTTTCAGATAAATCCTGTGCTAGTTATTAGCTATTGTCTCAACTTCAAATCCAGCCTTCTATAGTCCACTTGGCGATGCTAGGGTTTGAATAACAAGCCACATTTTTACTTCTCATGTTGAGTCCTTTTGACTCCTCCATTAGAGAGAGAGAGAGGAGAGAGAGAGAGAGAGAGAGAGAGAGGGAGAGAGAGAGAGAGAGAGAGAGGCGGGAGAAGGATGAAGGGATTTGCTCCTTCCTGTTTGCTTTCTAAGCCTGTTTTTCTGCTTCTTCTTCCTATGTCACCCCAAAAATGCTTTTCCACCTTGCAGTAACAGGTCAGTCCAGTAGCAGGAGCTGACTGCAGTTTGCAGTTTTTCTAGTGCTCATAGAACAGCCTCACTGCCCCTCTTCAGCGACTCCTGGCTGGAGCACCATCCTCAGAGCTCCGAATTTCCCCTTGGCGCTCCTCTGAGCTTAAGAGACACCAGGACCAGGCAAAGAGCGAGCCCTCATCAAAAGCTCATCACACACCTCCTTAAACTTCTGAGTTTTAACCATTTTACCCTCTTCATTTTGTTTCCCCAGCCCTAGGGGTGGAAGCTGGTTCCTGCAATTGCTACCTCCACCATACTTTAGTTTAGTCTTCCCTTTTTACCTTTTCAGTTCTTCAATATCTAGTCATCCATTCTTTATATTAAATTTCTCTCGACCCTGACCAATAAAGGGATAGACTTTCTTAATAAAGTAAAGTCAACTGCTTCTCTCACATGTGTTGTCTGGTGCTTTTATAAGAGGCTGGTTAGAGGTTTCTCCCACCCCCACCCCACAAGGAGTCTAAATGTTTCATCTTTTCCTGTGTTCTTATAATCATGCCCATTTCCTGGTTTTCTCTGATGCTCAGTCACCATTTGATTTCTATGCCTTTAAAGGGTTAGATGCCTCTGTAACTCTTTACCACTGTGTTTCAATCTTTAACACAATTCTAACATATAAAGCTATGTGCTGGGCTAGAAGACAGATTTGATAATTCTTCAACCATTTACTTGTATTTTATTAACTTTAGTACTATGAACCATACATACAAGTTTCCCCAGGCTCAGATGTCATGACTTTGAAATTAAGGCAGACCCAAGGCAACAGTGGCTAGAAAAGGAGAAGGAAGGCTGCATCAGTTGTGAGAAAAAGAGGGGGAGTATAACTTTTAGAAAATAGCAAACGGCAGGATATTAGTTTTGACAATGGAAGAACTGGAGATTGTGGCAGCAGTCAGATACGTCAGAAGATATGGAGTGTTCCCTATTATCTCTATAAGGAAATGGACAGGAAGGTCTTTAAGGTTTTACATTGTGTTCTATGACAGATGGAGGCAAAGTGACCCTTCCAGAATGTCCTGATTAACCTGGATCATTTAATGTGGGAGTATACTTAGAATTCATTTCAAGAAGACACACTACTCAAGAGGGCTTAGGGATCTTCCCTCAAGTGATAGCTGAAAGAATTCAAATCCAAAAGGGGAGACATCTTTAGAGTTCTGTGTAAGAGCTTTCAAAAATGCCATTTAAAGCCAAAGAGCAAAAGGAGCGTGGTTACAGTCAAATACTGTAAAATACTCAGGGCAGGAATTGGGATGGAGCTGGGAGGAATGGGAGGATTGCAAGATATGTTACCTTAGAAGAATAATTATCCCTGTAGCATATTTCCCAAGAACTTTTCAATCTTTAAATTTTCTGCTTCTGTGCTTTTCAACACCAGTCTAGGTATAGTCTTAACTGTATGATGCAGAGGAAATGTGAGATGTATCACTGATTACTTTGAGTTCCCAACTGTCCTATTTTTTAAGCTATCTCTAGCAAAGTAATTGACAAAAAACTGTTTCATAAATGCCAGCTATTTCTCAAAGTTTTAACATACTTTGCTTTCTACCAGTGAAACACTTAGGGAAATAACTTCCTTTTTTTTTTTTTTTTTTACTTTAAGTTAATCCCTAGTTGCAGTAATTAGAGAAAAATCTCATTTTTATAAAGTTTCCTTTAGAGAATGCTTGCCTGGAATACGGCAGCCAGTACCTAAACCTGAGCTTTGTGAGCAGGTAAAATAAATAAAATTTTAAAATATAGAACTAGCAGATTAATCAATCCATCTTTGCAGGCTTGATATAGAGATAGAGTTCTAGGAACTCCAGTTCTTATGTGCTATGTGGAGCATCCCTGGAGTGTCCCTGCTTTATGGCCATTTGATTCCTTAATTGGTGAAACTCTAATTGGTTGAAAATTCTGAGAACATCCATTCATTAAATGAGAGTAGGGTTCTCCCAGTCAGCTACCTGAGGTATCACTAAATTGAAGCATGTCCATTGTGAAAAACCAAAAGAATAGAGAGCTGATCTAAAATGGAATGGAGGCAACCAGAAAGAATACACTGAAGAAGGTGAGTTTTGAATGACAGGAAAAGATGAAGTGATAAGAAGAGAGCAGAAAAGAATTTCATGAAGAGAAGCAACTTATATAGCTTTGTTTCATGTGAAATGATTAGAAAAAAGATAGTGAAGATGCTTAATTAATGTAGAATTATGTAGAAAACAATATAGTACTCATGGCTATATCTGTTTTGATAAATATTAATTTGCTTATTCAGTAAATATTTATTAAGTCCCTATTATTGCTAGGTACTGGGGATACAGCATTGAAAACACAAAGTCCCTACTGTTAAGGAGTTAGACAACAAACACCAAACACAGACAAAAACGTACAATTTCAAATAGTTATAAGTGCAGAAACACATGGTAACAGAATTCAGGACAGCTGGGGGAGGTAATGGTAGGGAACTGTTTTAGTAGGGTGGTCAGGGAAGGTCTCTTTGGAAAGGTGACACTTAAGCAGAGACCTGAAAGAGTAAACAAGTACCCTGAGATGGGAATTGACTTAGATCCTTCTGAGGGTCAGGAAAAAAGGCTAGTATGGCTCAAGCACAGTGAAAGAGAGTGAAAATGGATGATGGGAAGGAGCTAGAATAGGTAGGGCATCCTAGTATAACTAAAGGAACTTTTCTTCCATTCTACTTTCAATGTGATGCCATTGGATGGTGTAAGCATGTAAATGATATAATTGATTTATGATTTAAGTAATCACTCTGCATGGTGTGAGGAGAATGGACTTTAGATATGGAAGTAGGCTGACAAGTTAGAAGGCATGGTAGTAGTCCTGGTGGAAGGTGGAGGAGGAGTAAACTAGGGCTGCAGTGTAGTGAAGATGAACAGAAATGATCAATTAAGGTTATAATTTGGAGATAGACTGACAGGTCTTGGAGGTACGAATTGCTATGTGAGGGAAACCTTGAGGATAAACTCTAGGTTTTTAGCAAACAACAGCTTAATGGAGGTACCATTTACCAAGATGAAGAAGACTGAAGGAGCAATGTAAGAGTTCTATGCTGGTATAACTGGATGGGACAATCAGAGAACATAAATCTACTGTAAACCACATAGCTTAAATTATGAAGAAGATGGAAATGTGAAAGTGTGAGGAATGACTAAAATAATAGAAAAGGCATTTTTTTTTGCGTGATAAACAAGTACAGTTTCTGACGAAATGAAATTATTAGAAGTGAAACCATGCTTTTATGGCAAATTGTCATTCAAACAAAGGCAAAGATCCCAGATGCAGTGAAAATTCATGCATGGAGAGGAACAGGAAGAGAAGTAGGTAGCAGCAAAAAAGGGACCAGAACGGATAATAAAAAGGATGCCTTTTGGTGTTTATGTCTAGCTTACAAGAAACAACTCTCCTTGTCCCTCAGAACTGCACCTCTTACCCCAATCTTGGTTGGCCCTGTCAGCCACACTCATAATGCCCAACCTCACCCTGTCCACCAAGGATTGGCTTAGGGGATGGGGATGACACCTGACCCATGTTGAGCCAAATGTAGTGTCTGTATTGAAATAAGAATTGAAATCAAGTGATAGGAAATAGGTTGGGAGAGAGAGGAGGGAAGCAGGTGATCAGATAAAAGCATCGAGGAGAGAGGGAAAGAGTCCTTAGGTTTCTTCACACTTCCTTACAATAAATTCCTCCTCCAGTTTGCATGCATTCATTCCTCATGCTGAAAGGACCCCAATATATACAATTTCAAAATAGAAGCAGCCAGAGCAATTATTTTGAAAATACTTCATTTTGAAATAAAGTTTATTGACAGTAGAATAGCATAAGCTAAGGGTCACCTGTCCCTCTCCCTTCATTATAACATCCCTGCCCACTGTTTCCATATGGCATCAGAGCATAATGTGCTATTGTCTCAGAAAGAAAACAAAATCCTCTCTGATAGTCAATGGTATGTGATAAAACTAGAAACATGAAAGTACATGATTTTAGTTGGGTAAATTATAAATACACATATACAGTATGCTGACTTAAAGATTTATTACCCGTTATAACTATACGTACATACTAAATTTACAATTTTACAAATTTACAATAGTTTTAAAAACTTTTTATTTAAATATGATATACATACAGAAAACACACAGAAGTGTATACATTAGTGCACCAAATTTTCACAAAACGAACTCCTCTGTGCATTCAGCACTCAAATCAGTGAATATAACATTACATCCAGCACACTTCCTTTTGATTTTAGTACTTAGCTGGGGAGTAGGTATGAATGTATAAGACTTACAACATCTGATAAATTTTCAAGTGAAGCTGCTAATTCTAAAGTTGCTTATCCTCTTTTCCCTCTCTTTTGAACATTGCTCCAATCCCTCCCTCCCTCCCTTCATTTCTTCATTCTTTGTCATTACTATGGGTAAAATTTATAAAGTCATGTTCTTGTGTCATTGTGGCTGATTTCTTAAGATAATGAGTGATGAGTTTAGTTAGATAACTGACACTGAATAATAGTATGCATTTTAATTTTGGGCATATTTTATAGATTTGTCTTTTTAACTGATCCTAATAAACATGCCCTCTTGGGCCCTGTCCTGTTTGTTCTGAGAATAATTTCTTCTGGCTTTATATTCAATAAATGAATCACCAAAGTGTCCCAGAACATACTAAACACCATTAAATATATGGAAAGGTTTTAACCAATGGAGTCTGTTTATCTAGGCCAATATTTCCTGATTCAATCAATCCAAACAAGCTTCTCAAAATTAATTTTTTAAATAAATGTGAGTGCATTTGTTTCCACCATTAATTTATAAAATTTTTATTCCAGTTTAAAATATTAACATAGATTTCTTCTTTTATAAAAAATTAATTTGCCACTCTTTTCCTTCTAGTTTACTCATTTCTTGTCTTGAAAGAAAAATCAATAATGTCTGTCCTCTAAGGTCTTTATTTATCACACTCAACCTTCCTCCACTTCCTTATCAAATGAAAAAAACAACAAAAACAGCAAAGAACAAACTCGGGAAATGGAAAATAGAGAGAAAAGAAACAACTAAAAGCACCACAGTCTAATTTGGTTTTCAAATGATATAATGGAAATTATTTTAGCAAACTTACAGCATTATATAGGAGGATAGCATATTTCAGAGTTTGAGTAATCAAAAGAGAATATAAATACATCTAACATATTTTCTAGAAAAGATTTCATACTGTGTTACTGTAAACTTTGTGGCTTATGGCAGACACGCACTTCTTAAATAAGTATTCTGTAGAAGAACAAGATCATTAAGCGCTATACCATGGCTGTTACTTCAAACTTACCGCGACTGCCTCCAGGATTTGTTTAACTGCATCTGCAGCATCTCGCTCACTATAATATCCCTTTTCCACAATCCTAAAAGAAATATGAAATGCTTCTCAGACACATGCATTCAGTTGAGTGGAGGTTAAAAGAAGTTCATAAATAATGAGCAGTTAAACTATTGCAATAGGCTACCATTATACCATTATACCAGGGAAAAGTTTTCTATAAACTGACAGTCTAAGAATCTTTGGGTTTGACTAAGGAAAACAAAAACAAAAACTATTTATTCTGGTTTGCATTTTTGAGAAAAAATATTCTTTAAAAAAAACCTTTTTATTGAAAGAAACTAGACAAAAAGTACTACATAATGCTTGACTCTATCTGTACAAAACGTAAATACAAATAAATTATAAAGCCAGAAATAGATTAGCAGCTATGTATGGCAGGGGAAGGATAGAGAGATTGAGAGATGACTACTAAGGGGTAAGGTTTTTCATTTGCCTGTTTGTTTTTTGTTTTTGTATTTTGGAAAAAAGGAAAATGCTGTAATAATGATTGAAGTGATGAAGGCACAACTCCGTGATTATACCAAATGTCATCTAATTGTACACTTTAGATGAATTGTCTGGTTTATGAATACATTTCAATAAATTTGATTATTAAATAAATAAAAACTTTTTATGTGGAAAAATGCTAAACATATTCAAGAAGAAAATATACAGTGAAACAGTCCCGTGTAATTATCATACAGATTTGACAGTTATTAATTCATAGCCAATTTTGTTTCATGTGTATACCTAATTACTTTCCCTCTCCCCTAAAAGATAAGGATTCTTTCATGTTTTTAAAACCATAACCATTATGCCATTATCATACTTATAAATTATGATAATTCATTAATATTATCAAATATGCAATGTTTCAAATTTCCAGTTGTCTTGGACATGTTAAAATTATTTTGTTTATTTGTATTAGTCTCCAAATAAGGTTCAAACAATTTGATTGATTGTCTCATATTCTCTTTTACATCTATAGGTTCTCTCCTTCTCCATTCCCTCTCCCTCGTCTTCCTCCTCTCCATCCCCAATCCTCACCCCACTCCCTGATTCTCTCTGCTCTTTCTCTCTCCCTTGCACTTTTTTTTTTTTGTTGAAACCTAGGTTTTTTTTTCCTTTTTTTTTTCTTTTTTTTGAAACCTAGGTTTTTTGTTCTTTAGAGTTTCCCACAGTCTGGAAACCAGCTCCAACCTTATGTCTTTGAAAATATTTCTCTGCCCTATGTATTTCTTATTAATGAGTATTAAGTGCTGGGATCTTGATAGATTCAGATAGCTATTTTAGCAGGTATACTTTATAGGTGGTCTTGTGTATTTTCATGAGGAGTCAGGTGTTTGGTTGTCTTCCTTTTTTATATTTAACAACAGTTAATTATCAATGCCTCGATCCGTTAAATCATTAGAGATTTCAAATTGGTAAATTCTATTATTCTTTAATTAGCTGGAAATTTTCCAGCGATAGGAAAGGCAGTATAAATGCTTGATTCTTTTCTTTTACTAACCAGTTTCAAGATAATGATTTTGTTCACCAACATCTTTCAATAGTGACCAATTAGTGTTTTTGTTTGTTTTTTGTATCATTTTGAGCTTATGTACTTAAACAATAATAGACACACATTCAGGCTAATTTGTTTTATTTTAGTTTTGATTTACAGAGATGGCTTTAATTTAATTTCAATCCATTCTAGCTCTTTTTCTTATTGATGCACAAATTGTACCATCTTGAGCCAGTGAAAGATAATTTAAGCTGGTTGTTGACATCTTTGATAGCTCCTCTTATAATTTGTATAACATAATAAGATATTCCAGGCTTATCTTGTACATTTGCTGCCCCAGACCTGGAATCAGCTATTTCTCCAAAATGTAGTTTCCTCCTAGCAGGAAGTAATATTTGGAAATCAAAATCTGGTACTCAGGATGCTCATTGACATAAAGTTGTTCATAATTTCTAATGCTATTAGTGGAAAATGCTAGGGATCACATGATTATTTGAGTTCACATTGATACTTGCAATACAAAATCAGAATCACAGCTTCTTATATATTTGTATATCAGTCTATCTGCCATCTCTATTTTCTTTCTCTCACACAGAAAATCCTGACTCTCAATTAAAGTTTATCATGCATTTTCTCATTTTTTTTTTATACCACAATATACATACAATATTGCAGAAGAATAATACCAACACTAGCACTGGCAATTTGATTGTTGAAAAGATTGTAATTTTTTTCAGTTCTTTTTGTCCCTAATAGTATATTCCACTAGGAATGTCACTTAGAATAGCTCCTCTGTGTTTTGCTATGCCACCAACTAGACACACATTCAGGCTAATTTGTTTTATTTTAGTTTTGATTTACAGAGATGGCTTTAATTTAATTTTGTTTTGAAATTATTTAAAATCTTTATATGATTTCAAAGTCAAATCCGCAAAACAAAGTATATTCAAGTAAGTTTAGCTTCTATCGCCCTATTATCACCTTATCTCCCTCCCCCTAAAGCCTGCCCCATAGGTAACCTTTGTTTCTTTTTTTTTTGAGGTACAGGGGATTGAACCCAGGACCTCGTACATGGGAAGCAGGCGCTCAACCACTTGAGCTACATTCGCTCCCCTGTTTTTCAATTTATGGTTTCTCCCTCAATTTTTCAAAATATAAGCATATATATATATTTATATATATATATATACATACATATTTATATGCTCCATTTCTAAGGTAAACCATCATATTGTCTTATGTTATATTAACATGTACACAAATTTTTGTGTAATCTGTTACTATGTGTTTCATTTTATGTGCTCTTTCCCTTTAATTTAATTTTATTTTTTGTGTTTAGGAATGTTTGCATTTTTATTCTAATAATTTTAATACCATTATATCATAATCCTTGTCCCTTGTTATTTTTTGTTTGCCTATTCTTTCCCTACACTTAGCGATATTGACATTAATTAGCAATCTAGCAATTCTCTCCCCTTCCTCACCCCTAACTACTGATTTGAAATAACATTTTACTCTCTGCTAAAAACTATACAGCAATCAAGAAATTTTCCCTTTTGATAAGCTCTTACCATTTTTTAAAAATTTGGTAGCAATAATGGTCTTTAATTTTCAGAAATAAATGTTTACTACTATTCTTATCATTCACTATGCTGTTAGACGTCTGTAACACCCAGGACATAGCTGTAATTTGAAACCCAAACAAATCCTCAAAACACAGGAACCCACATATGAATGCTCTATGTTAATATCCTAAGCAATATACAATTAATTATACACAAGATAAATAGAGAAAACATTCCTCTAACCCTCCCTCAAATTAAAAGGAGACAAAGTACATGTGTTGCATTTCAATTATGTCAAATAACAAGACAAATCTGTTGGTTAGGCATATCCCTGTTCACTGGTTAATACATGGCCCACCTTCCTTCCCAATTATTTTATTTTAAAAGCTTTTTACATTACTAGTGCCAGATAATGGCTTAAATAGTGCTTATTCAAAAATCAACTGCATCCATGTCTACAAAAGCAAGATGCACTTATAACTTCCTTTCAATGAACTAGTATACAACAGTTCACTGTAAAACACAAAGATTGAAATAACAATACTTAAGAATTTTACCTACAGAATTAATGTGTATACTTTGACACATTTTCTTAGCTTTGAAAAAGTTTCTTTAGAAAAGGAATTCAGTAGATTGACTTGTCAATAATCGTCTCAGATTGTAAATTTACGATAATCAGTCACTGTTGCTATTGGGAAAGGTTGAGTTAAGGCTAAAATTTTTTCCAAAGTCAATATATTCAGAAAACAGAACCATAACTCTGCAATAAATCAGTATCTTTTATTTTTTTTAATCAAACCAATGAAGGAAAAGTCAAAGACCTTTGGTTCACTTATGTACTTATGAGTAGAAAAAATGTATAATTCAAATTCACTCATTAAAAAACTTAGAAATTACAACCTTACAGATAACCCCTTTTTTTGTTTGTTTGTTTTGTTTCACATGGAGACCTCAGGGACTCCATTTGTTTAGAGAGACAAGTATGAGTACTCCAGGTAAAATATTACACAAATTAGAAGCATCTTGAATTTTTTAAGTATATTTCAATACATAAATTTGCATGCTTTAAACAAATAGTATAGTTCAAGAATGAAAGAATCTAAACAAAAAGTCTGACCAGCACCAGCATTTAAATTTTCTGATTTTAATATTAGTCTAACAGTGGTAGTAATCATATTACACTGAAAGATGTAATGGAACAATGTGAATCATGATTTGTTAAATATTTATATACTGCACTTTCCCAGAATATTTAGGCTGGTCATAAAGTTAACAGTGAGTAAGTAAATACATAAGCATAATCAGTTCTGGAGAGCCTCCTGTATAAACTGCTGTTTATCAGGACACAAACTGCCTCAAAGATTTGTGCTTATATATAGACATCCAAAGATACCAATAAAACAGCATGTCCTGAAAATATGGGCACATTTTAAAACATATTAAGACAATTCTGTTAGGCATAATAGTCCCACAGTATGACTGAGTTATAATAATCTACTTTAAAAGCAAAAAAGTTTAATCAGTATAGTGCATGATTGATTCCACAGAGTTCCCAGGGAACAGACCAGTCACTCGATTGCAGACTCCTTCAGACCAGCCGTCATCGTTCTTCTTTATTACATAAATGATTGCACCCTCCATAAATGATAGCTCATCATCCTTGTCTTTTGTATAATCACATATTGCAAGAACTTTCTTAATATAATTCTTAGGAACCCAAGGCAGGATCCCCTTCTGCATATGGATCATTATACTGAACTACTGCAGCCTCCTCATCTTCATAATCCACTGGAGGTAGTGGTGGCGGAGGAAGAGAATCATCAAACATGGGAATGCCGTCTGGTGGAGGTGGTGGGGGTGGAGTTGGACTATCAGCAACTGGCCCAATAGTGGGTGGCGAAGTAGTCACCGCAGTGAGAATGCCAACACTGCTGCTTCCACTCTTCTCTCGACTTCCACTTCCTCCACTACTTGCACTGTTCGTCCTCGGTCTCTGATTTAAAGAGGTTGTCCTGCCTGCACTATGCTGACTTCTGAGTCTAGCAGGACTCGTCATGTAGTCATTAGGAACTGCTGGGGGTTTAACAGGCTCCAAAGTTTTGTAAGGAGTGTTCTGTCCCAATGTTCCCCAGCCTGACATGGGAGGGCTTGGTGGTTTCTGAGTAGGAGGATTTGTTCTCCACAGTGTGCCACTTAATGCAGGCTATTTCCATGCTTGACACCATGACCCACATCATCTAGAACTGTATAGTCAATAGGCTTCCGAATGTACCTCACAGGGCGCTCCATATTTTCAGGTGCTCTTATTTTGTGAGTTCTTCATGTATTTTTATTTGTTGTCAAAATACCAATCTCTCTTCGAGCCAATTTCTCTTTATGAATGTCTACGGTCTGTGAGATATGATTGATGGAAGACTCCATTCTCCCAAGCTGAGAGGCCTGGATGTCCAGCAGTTGGAGCACTAGGTAGGGATTAGATTGTGTAGGCTTTGGTTCTTTTGAAGCTTTTCTCTTGTCTAGCCTGTATGTAGTGGTTCTCACAGTAGTCGGCCACCCATGTCAGGTGGTAACTCTCTATCAGCGCCCTCTGGCCAGACCAGATCTCCTCTAGTAATATCTGCAGCTCTGCCATTTTCCACCCCTCCTCATCGCTTCCTCTCGTGTTAAAGAGACAGCAGCAGCACCATCCACAGAGCTTGGGGCCCCAGCTCTTCCCATTTTCCCCCAATTTTTGATAGCTGTATACTATATCCACATTGTCAGATCATTTGGTCATTACATACACTTCCCTCTTCCTTATAACACATCATTTAATCTTATTTCTACAGATAAAAGCATATTTGATGCTCACCACCAGTCCTTATGTTAAAAGTATCTTCAATCATTTTGGTTGGTTGAAAACTTTTTCTTTAGTACATACTTCAGGATTGGCTGAAGGGAACAATATTTCCTGAATTCTCGCATATTCATAGCAGTTTTTCTGTGGCCTTATACTTGAAAATCAGTTTGGCTGATTTTCCTTGATTATCTTAAATATGTTACACAATTTTCTTCTGATATAAAATGTGGTTGTCAGAAAGTCTGATGACAATTGGGTTTTCTTTTCCAAATAAGTGACTTGCTCTTTTGCATGGATATGGGCAAGGGATTTTTCTTTTAATTTAAAATTTCTAAAGACATGGCTGTGAAACTATGTCTCCGTGTTCGTCATTCTGGGCTGAGTTATCCAGATCTGTGGCATGCCCTTTAATATGGTACTCTTCTTCCTTACCTCACTCCCTCCTTTCTCCTCCTCTCTCCCTCCCTCCCTCCCTCCCTCCCTTTCTCTCTCTCTCTCTCTCTCTCTCTCTCTCTCTCTCTCTCTCGCTTTCTTTCTTTCTCTTTCCTGATTTCAGGAATGCTATCTTGAATTAGAATGCTTTGCATTTGTTGTCTTCCATTGCTTTTGGTTTTCTTCTTTGCGGTCTAAAATTAAAGATATATTCTTGATTTATATTGTTGTCTCTTCTATGATTTTCTTAATTTTTGCTCAAGATATTAGATGCAGTTTCATCTATTTTGAGGACATATATTTCTGATATACTTGCACTGTCTGCTCCTTATTTTGTATTGACTTTAACTCAGATAATTTTCTGTTGCTCATCTGTTGGTTGCATTGGTTTTTTTAATCTTTTAGGACAAAGAAGTGGGTCAGGATATCTATTCTAGCTTCTTGGCTCCCAAATTTCTGGTTATTACCATGAAGCATTTAAAAATGTAGCTTCCTACTTTCTGAAATCTCTTTTCCTCTCTCACTTTTATCTGGAACTTCATTCATCTGCCTCTACTGGCTATTCTCTGATCAATTTGGATTCTCTTCCTGGCAGTTTCTCCTCAGCATAGTACTTTTTTTTTGGAAGGAGTTTCAGATGATTAGTTTCAGGAGTTCACAGGGCTTTTAGATTGCATTAGCTTCTTCAGAACTTTCTGTGGGTAGATCCCTTGCACAGCTTATAAATCTGAATAGCAAAAAGCCCTTCCAATTTCACCTGTTGTTCTTGTATTAGCCCATTCTGCTTCCCAACGATTTGCAAAATTGGGAGATTTAGGTGTTCTCCTGTTCTTGAGTCTGTCAGATATTCTCTTGATCCTTTTGCTTCCTCCTGCACAGGAGTTACATGGATCATGTAACCGTCAGTCTGTCCTCACTCACCTATATTTTAGACTTCATGGGGCACCTTGTCACCTGGTTTTGTTACAGATAATGTTAGTGAGTTTTTGTTTTTCTGTCCTAGTTGCTCCGTCTATTCTTCTGAAGTTTTGAGAAGATTAAAAAACTGATTTGTTAATGTTTCTATCTTTCTGGAATTGCAAGAGCAAACACATTTTTGTTGGCACTGTAGGGTATCAACTTGCATAAGATATTTTCAGCTGGCATAAATTTTGGGTTAATGTTGTATCTGAAAACAGTCAATTTAAAACAGAAATAAGATAAAACTATAACAATTTTTGTAACTTTGCATTGGAATTTTTCTTAGACTGTTAAGTCTCTCAAAAAGCACAGTTTTTTTTGTTTTGTTTTTTTGTTTTTTCCAGAAAGTATCTTTTTTCCCTTAAATGCTATGGCAGGAAGTTGAGGTGTAAGTTCTCAATGTAGTTGATCTTAAAAGTTGAATTTAAAATCTATAAAACGTTTGCAAAGTGGGGTTGGGAGTGGAGGGTGAGAAAAAGCAGAACAAAATAGGTATGAGGAAAAAAAGATGCTTACAATTGAGATTTACAAGATTCAGAAAAATTTCACTGGATGCAAAATTTTATAATACATAAAGTTCAATTATTTTATTTTCCCTATTCAATTATTTAAAACATTGGCAAGAAATGCATATTCATCTTATCTTTCAAAGGATAAAAAGTGGAATAGCACTCCTTAGTTTTTTATATTTTGGATACTTGTTATGCATCAGGGTCAAATACAATGTGAAAATATATTACAATATTCAGGGAATGATTATTAATTGGTTCAATTTTCACATTCTATTTCCTTGAAAGACTATAAATTGTTCTAATCCATGATTAGGTAGACAGACACTTTACTAAAAATGTAACTGAAATATTTTCTTAAACTACACTTTCTGAACATTTTAAAATTAAGATTAAGGGAAGGAAAAGAGAAGGACTATTGTGTCAGAGTAAGTTGAAGTCTTTGGCTACCATTACATCATTCCTTGTATTTTCCTCTAAATGTGGATTTTATGGTTCCTCAACCAACAAATATGTAACTAGTCTTCTCTGTGCACTGCATGGAGACTCAGGAACTTGGTTTTCTCCAGCCCTGTTAAAGGAGGGGAGTTGTTACAAAGGTGATGGGAAGGGAAGCGGCTGTGGCTCAATCAGTAGGGCTCCCGTTTACCATATGGGAGGCCCCGGGTTGGGTTCAGTTCCCGGGGCCTCCTGGTGAAGGCAAGCCTGCCTGCACGGCGTGGTTAGCTGACCCAGCGAGCACAAGCAGCAAGGGGGGGATAAATGAATAAATAAATAAAATCTTTAAAAAAAAAAAACAAAGGTGATGGGAAAGAGTGGCTGATACTTCCTTTTCACCTTCCCCTCCTTCCAGGAAGAGGATAAAATCAATTACTTTGTGGCCTGCAAAAGACAAAGCAGATTCTCCCCATAGTCTCTCACCAAGGTCTAAGGCTTCACCACAATTGTTCTGTGGTATCCTTCCCTCCAGGGGATGCTGCTCACTCTATTCGTGGTACTCATTGAGGTTGAGCACAGCCTATCTGCAGTCATGTGTGGCCTGGCCAGTAAGAAACTCCAGTTGTTTGTTACCACATGGAGATTTTGGGGGCATCGGCGCCCCTTGGAGAGGTAGAGCTTCACCCATTAGAATCACATCTCTGTGTGTTGGTGAATTGTGAAGTCTTAAGCTTGGCCTTAGAATTAGTGCCTGTGTACTTTCACTTGGGTATAATTCTCTGACACCTCTCTCAAAGCATTTAGCACATTGCGTTGGTTGTTGTCTGTCTTCTTGTCTGTATCAAGAGAAACCTCATGAGTGCAGAGGCCATGTCTGGTTCACTACTAAGTGTCCAGCACAGAAGAGTTACTCGATAATTTATGTGTTGAATAAATGAATGAATGGATAGTTAAGTGCCTGTTTCAGGACATGTCCTTGTGCGAAAATCTAGGGATTGGCTCAATGGAAGTATGAATTATTTAGGAGCTCTTTTCCCATCTCCCCTGGGCTGTGGAATAGAAACAAAAGGTCCAGGGGAGATGTTAAGTCTAATGGAGCAGCCTGACCATACCTCAATCCTGGAAACCAGGAATAAGCAATTCAAGCTGCTTAACAGAGCAGGGACTCTCAGTGGCAGGGCCCTTCCCCAGGGTTGAATAAATCCCTTGCCCTCAGGCAGCACAGATTTGTCTCATCTCTTCCACACAAAATGGGTTGTGTGGAGCTGCTACCCACTGACCCTGACCCAAGCAGTGGCCTCCCTGGGAGACAGGCCACAGAGGGATCTCTTCCCCTGTTCTTTCAGACTCTGTGCTATGTAAGTAATAAAGCGGTCATTTGCTGAAAGTTTCTGTTGTACCTGAACCTGTGTTTCTATACCATACAGCAATTTGGTCCACAGTAGGAAAGATTTTTCAGCTTAGAACCTAAAGGTCTGAGGTTTTCCAGATACAGGAAGGTTAGTAGTTGGGGGGTGGAGGGGGTAGGGATTGATGTGGAGGAGGAGCGTGGGGTGGGGAAGAAGGAGACAGTTCTAAGAAAAAGGTCCAAGTCTAAGGTGAGCGAACATATGGATGAGGTGGTGATATTTAGCCAATATTTCTGTCTAGTATGTGCCAGGTGCTTGCTTGTATATAGAATAAGAATTGGTTTCTGTCCTAGATGAGACCACAGATAGTGAAAACAGAGAGATTATAATCAAAAATCATCACCATAGATGTACTACATGTCGTACTACTGGTTTGTACAGCCAAGGGATTTATTAATTCTGCAGTCAGAAACATCTCTAGAGCAGACATGTGGAGTAGGGACACAAGACGCAGGTGTTTTCCCCAACTCATCTCAGTGGTGAACTCTACGCACTGTGTCTTGGCCTGCTGTACTCCCACAACCACTTCTCTTCCAGGCTGCTCCTGCTAAAAGGAGTTTTGTTCCCAGATGATTTGCTAATCAGAGTGTCACAGAGTTAGGTTTCAGGAACTCAGGCATGCCACTTTAAATATTTTATAGGTCCACGGCTGACTAGAAAGATCAATAGCAGTGAACTTCTCAAGTGGCAAATGCAGGTTTAAACCTTAGAGCTGTGATTGTAAGTGAAGATATTAGCGACTCAGCTAAGGAAAAATGAAAGCTTGCAATCTTATTTTCTCCATTTAGGTCAGCAGAAAACTGGGGCAAATTCTTAGCTCCCTCATCAGAGTCTTGCTTCAATCACCCACAGAGCCTAGCTCTAAACCTTGCTCAAAGCAGGTGCCCAAAAAATATTTAGAGAATCAATGCTAATTGTCAGAAAATGAGTGACAGAAAAAGTTTAAACCATGGACATTTAGGCAATTCCTATGCCTATATGTTTCTTACTATGGGGAACAAATGACACTAGACTCTGAAGTGAAACTCATCACAAGTATATTGGCCATGGCTTCAGAGGGAGAACAGCCGTGTCAATGCTTCCCCAAAGAGAATGCACCAAGTGGAAAGATTATTGTTGATCGTAGGGATAGACTCCGAGTTACATAGTATTTAGATATTACTATAGTAACATGATTCTTTTTAGAAACCTATTTTTTTTGTTGTTGTTCTATTTTGAAATTTATTTTTCAATTTAGGAGGCTTCTATGGAACTATCTTCAACTTTTAGTACTTTCTTCATCCATGTACAGTCTACTGCTTCCAAAGACATTCTTCATTTCTTTTACAGAGCTTTTATTAATAACAATTCCTTAATTCTTTGTGAGAGTTTCCATCACTATTCTTAATCACTTGTTCTCATATGTTGACTATGTTTAAAATAATTATTTTTAAATTACTCTGTGATAATTACAATATCTACTTCATATCTGATTTTTATTCTGGTGTTTGTTTGTTTTGGCAGAAAATTTTCCTTATATTTTAGTCTACCTTGAACTTTTTAACTGATTGTGTGACCACACCATGACTTACTTTAACATAATCAAAGATACATTTTACAAATGTGTTCATATTCACAAGAATTCAGATTAAGTTTAATAACATTTTTTATTGTTGCACGTCTTAGAAACCTATTTTAAACAGAATCAGAGATTTAAATTCAATAAAATTAAGTATTTGTTTCATGAAGTAACACATAACACATAAAGATTCCTTTATAAAATTTAGCCAGCATTTAAACATTTTTCCAATGAAATATAATCATGGATAGGCAGTGGTTTATGGCTATATACAAAATACAGTTATGCCTTGGATTTTTAGAAGCAATCTTTGCAGTGTTTTAATAGCTGTAAAAATAGGATGATCACTTGGTTGATATCTTTGTTTTTATGTTTTTAATATTTAAACTTATTTATATATTTCTCTTCAAATTTAGTAAATTAATTTCCTTTTCATGCTTTGTAAAATAATTAGAAAGCAATATTTTTTCTAAGCTACCAGCATCTTGAAGATCATTTTTAAACCCAGAGCCGTAGCGCTTGCCTCTTTACCACACAATTTTCCAGACCTCCAGTGAGGGCTGGACTGGTGCTAAAAAAGTGTCTTGTAGGATTTTAATCATAATATCGACCCCAAGGTGCTGGGATCCTAATACCTACACGTCTGTCAGTGGCTAACAGGCCAACAGACCTCTGTAGACTTGGAAAGGAAGCTCAGAGGTGGTGCTATGTCTTCAGAGGCTCCTATGCCACCATCCTCCTGCTTCAAAAGGCCTGTTTACTCCAAGACCGTGCCTTTTATCTTCACTGCTTGCTGGGTGCGGTAGCCCATGCTCTACTCTTCTCCCTAGTTGGGTCTGTTTTCCTTCTCATGATTTTAAAATTGCAGGATGAGAAAATTTGCACGATGCCTATTTCTCCCTATGGATCTGCTTTAAAACAGGTCTCTTGCTCACTTGCTTCTGTCATACTAATTGTGGCAAACTGAATTGAGCACAGCTCCAGCCTGGCAGTTAGCACAGGCCCTGTTGCTAAAGAGCTCTAATCTGATCATATCTTGAGGACTTCAGACTTCCTGGCATGTAGAGTAGGCGTCCTATGGCTCTTCCCACCAACAGGAGCTTTATCTCAAATGGGGGTGTTATTAAGCAACTGTAGGTTTATGGAAGAAATGCATTGGTCTGATGAGAACATGTACAGAAGGATCAAATGATGGCAGGTTAAAGCCCCAAATAATACGCGGGTCAGGAAACAAGTTTTAAGGGCTGCCAGTACATAATTGTGCAGTTACGTACAAAATTGTATTAAAATGAATTATGCTGTACCTTGTGCAAATCTACCACTGCTTCACAAGCTGTTTCCACTGCTTTCTCTCATTTCATTGATGACATCTTTTTCTGCAATGGTACTTTTCCTAAGAACTTCTCCAAAGAGTGTTAAGTTCATATACTTTAAAAAAATAGTTTCAGAGTTACTACCAGTACCAGGTTAATTTGAACACCAGGGAGAATATGAGGGAATTATGAATCAGTGTGGGTGGCGGCTGGCCAAGGAGAGACAGGACAGGATAAAGAGGAGACCAAAAGCAAAGCATGAAAGATTTGGAGGGGGTGTGGCCAAAAACATAAAATGCCACAGCCTAGAATCTCCAAACACATCTAGCCTCCAGCCTCGGCAGGCCCACATATTCCTTGAAAATCCTTATTCTTGCCCTTGTCTGTTCTCACATTCCCACTTTCAAATGTTACTTTCTTCTTTCAAGTGCCCTACTCCATCCTTTCCCAGCCATTACTGGAAGATGAATTTGCCTTCTACAACCATCCTGGAAAAACAGAGCCCATCGAGTATGAACCATTTCAACCTCTTGCGCCACTCCCCTCCCCTCTGCAGTCAATTCCTACTCCGGCTGCCAGTCCCAGACAACCCCTGATCTGCTTGATGTTGCTATAGATATTTTTTCCTTCAAGAATAAAAGGCCTGGAATTGTTGAAGTAGAAATGACAATTAGGACTCATATACTAGTCTGGTCAAAACGAAGTTTATCAGGTAATTAATTGACTAGATGCTTAGTCCCCAAACATCATCACTGCTTCCACTGCATATTGGCAACAAGTTGTACTTTCCAAGAAGAATATTTTCAGTTTTGGGAATGAGAAAAGAAAAAAAAAAAAAAAAAAAAAAAAAAGGCTTTGGAGTCAAGCACACTTTACAACTTATAAATAAAACAGCCTTGGGAAATTAACTTCCTCAATTTATGCTCTTGGAAAAAAAGGACATAATATTATCTCAAATGTATTAGAGGGTTATTAGGTGGACTAAATACATACAAAACTTTGCATAGGGTCTTCCATTACATCATGAATTCTCTATAAATAAAATAAAAAATAGCTTGCTCTCTTGGAAATGATGGGAAATAGACAGGCTAGATTTAATAAGAAAGAGGCTATACAAGGAAGTAGGGATTGGACCAGAAGACAGAGGACCTGGTTTCTAGTCCCTTCTGTCTATATTTGGGAAGATCACTTACCTTTACTAATTCTCAGTTTCCACATCTGTAAAGTGGGAAATAATGCTTTTCATCCTACTTATACCAGGGTATTGACATGAAAGAGGAGAACAGACTAATGTTATGAAAGAACTGTTAAAATCATGTGTTGAATTTTTGCTCCCAATGGTGGTGGATTGGCCTACCTTAGACAAGCCTCCAGCCAAGAAAACAAATCTAATAAAATACATATATATTTAAAAAAAAACTATTTGAAGATATCAGAGAGTTACCAAGGAAGAGAAGGCTTGAGGGTCAAGATCTAGGAGAGAAGAAAAACCTAGCAAGGCAAACCTGACCCTTGATGCCTTTTTCCTATCTGAAGGAATGTGCTGATTCTAAAGCACCAGCTGAGAAGCTGAGACACTGAGAACCTGAGACACTGAGAACCTGACAAAGTTTTTAGCCATCTCATAGGCAGAGAGGACAGAAATTAGCCTTTACGGTCTTTCAAGGAAGAGGGACCTTGGTAAAATCCCCTAGCTTAAAGTTGGGGCCCTCAAAAAGAGCAAAACGCCAAGAGTAAAAGTTGACAAGAAGTAGAGCTGCCCTCAGGAAGCCCAGTTTTAATCAGCCCAATACCTGGTTAGATTATAGCACTCTTGTCCTACTCTAACTGCCTGCCAGAGCAAAAGAAAATCTGTTCTTTTAAAAGATGTTGGGGATTGAATCATGTCTGCTGCAAAGACATGTTCGAGTCCTAACCCCTGGTCGTGTGGGTGTGAACTCATTTGTAAGTAGGACCTTTGAAGATACTATTAGTAAAGGTGAGGCCAAACCTCATTAGCCTGGGCTTTCATCCAGTTTGACTGAGATCTTACAAGCAGAGGAAGTTTGGATACAGTCAGGAACAGGAAACAGGAAGAGGCAGATAGGAAGGGAGATGGCTCTGTGCTGAGGCAGAGATGGAGTTAGGGATTGTCAGCAAGCCACCACCAGAATGCTGCAGCCTTAGGAGAAAGCATGATCCTGCTGACACCTTAATTTCAGATTTCCAGTCTCCAAAGCTGTGAGATGATAAATTCCTACTCTTTAAGTCAGCCAGTCTGTGGTATTGGTTCTAATAGCCCTGCCACACTGAGACAGTAGGTAACAGCAAAGTCTCAAATTCTAAAAATTTTTGTATGAAAGGTTTGGCATTTAACAAACTTAATCAGGCAAGCAGAAACACAAGAAAATAGAAAAAAAAAAAAAAAAAAAAAGCCAAGATCACACACATATGCAAAAACCCTAGGATATCAGATACTGGAGTTATCAGACAAAAATAATTTAAAAAACCTCTTGGTTTAATTAAAACACAATGTAAGGATACTGTTAAATTAGTTGCCTTAAAATACAATCATTTTCTGGGGGAAAAAACTTGAAAATTTACTCTGAATGCAAACAACTTCATATCTCACCCACATAAAAAGCTCAGTGAAAATGACACTAATTTTTTAAGTTTTTGAGAAGAATGGAGCAGAAAACCTCTACCTTTCTTCTTTCCATGATGTCATGATTCTGTAGAATTATTTCATAGAGACTCACATACAAAATCACTGACTATTCCAAAAATTTTAATCAATTATTCTATACAATTTCCTATTTAAATGCTGCACAAAGCAGCAGATTCCACTTGTCTTTCAACTATGCTTAATGTTTTATAAGCACCATAGACTAGTTCTTTCCTCTGATAAAACACAACAATTTTGGCTATAATGGGCTAATATGATGATCTCTTCCTCATTTGCCCCATTAGTGCATTCATTAGATTCTATTTGAGTCACCATTATATCAGGAACGAATTCTTATCACCACAATTAAATAAATTTGTTTTTGACCTACAGACAGGAAAAAGGGACCATATTATGATTTTTAACTTGCAAGGAAGAAAACAATCCATTGGCTAATAATCCAGGATATAGTTTCAGCTTGATACAATTTTAAAGATAACTGTAGATTTAAATAACTTAATGGAGAAGCCAACTTCATCTCAGCTCTGGACATGAAGTGAATAATACTCAGGAAAAGAAGTCATCTATCTTCCAAGACAACTGATAGTTTAGTAGAGTGGTTGAGTGCTTTACTGGCTGTTTGCCATTGTTTAGCTGTCCTCTGTTAAATCTGAATATTTCATCCATTTACCTCTGCAAGTGAAATTTATCAACAGCAGTTAGTTTTTCATTTTTATCTAGAGCTGAATTGACTCCATCCCATCAAAATAAACTAGACTATGAGATAAAAGAACCAGAATTCTTTCATGGAAGAAAAGTTGGGAAGGAGGAAAGAGGCTGTTGATGCTAAAACAATAAAAGCAAATAGAGGTAGATAGGCAAATGGTAAGTGCTATTGGTAGATGGTAGCTGTGATTTGGCACTTCTGTTCCATAACTACTTGACAAGTAAAGAACATAAGATTGCACTCTGATAGACCATGATCAGCACAGCATGCATCACAGGAGGAAGAGCTCCTTAAAGAGAACTTCTGCTCCAAAGCCAGCAGGATCTGACTATAAACTGACACTGTTAATGTACCTAAAGAAGGAATATGCCCACACAAAAGGGTCAGCCAAAGAAGTGTTGAAAAAGGAACCATTACAGGCAAATTTTGGCTATGGCCAAGTAAACTAGTCCAGAAGAGTTTTGTCTAAGCAGATGGAAACATGACAGTTTTAGAACAAGACTGTCCTTATAGGAGCAGAGTATCTTGGCTTCCTCAGCATCATAGAACCACTGCAAATTTGTTCAGAAGCTATGAGTAGATAAGTAAATTATTCTAGATTAGTTATTCTTCTTTTATATGGTAGAGCCAGGATTCAGAACCATGAGTCTGACTGACAACCAAACAGCCAACTGCCACAAGAATTACTTCTTTAGGCTACTGATAATCACTTCCTTCAGTTTTCTCATTTCTTTGTAAAGTATGAAAGTAATTAAAATGTTACATTTTTTAAAGCCTGTTCAAAGGAAGCTTTACACACACACATACACACACACACAATTATATATCTATTGAAGATACATAAATAGTTCTAAGCTGGTCCTTCTTACCTTAGGACTCAGATCTGCACTGGGGAAGATTAAAAAATAGAGAGAATCTTTGGGAAACACTATAAATACTTTTGGAACCTCTAGAGGAGGTAGCAAATTCAACCGGGTAGAGTGGGGTGGGAAAGAAGGGGAGGAGTGTTCCTCTCCCAACACATTCAAAACTGATCTCCTTTAGATATCTTTCTCCTCTGAGTCCATTCATGGTCATAATTGCTCATTCATTCATTCAGTCAGCAATTATTTAGTGATTATTAACTGTGATTTAGGTACTCAGGCTCTATCAGTGGTACCCTCAATCTCTCTCCTATTTTCCCTCTAAAAACTGCAGGCCACTTATCTCTTACTCTATTCTTCACCCAAAAGATCTTTATATTAGTGCACAGCTTCTTACCATTTGTAATAGATACCTACTTACTCTCTTTGTCTTCTTCTGATTCTATTCTTTTTTAAATTTCCCTGATGAGAATAGCAACAGGTTCCTAAGAGCTCAACAGAGCAAACATGGGGTTCTCCTGAGAAGGTAGGGGAGGTGGAAAAGCTATTGAGGCTTAAAGCTTGTCTCTTTCATATAACTAGTTTTGCCTCTATCATGCTGTACCATATTTCCAGGCATATTCCCTGTCCTTAAATCTTGGCCATGAGTGATGATTGAACAGACAACTAAAATTGGCTAGATTTGGCTGTAATAAAACACATGTTACTCTGCCACCTGGAACTCTTTACACAGCCTAATAGAGAAAGTAGACTTAAAAATAAGAATTACCAAATTTTTAGAAGTTCTGCTTTTTATTGGGGAGCTAAATATTACAGTTTTTCTCTCCACTAACCAAGCAGCCCAGATTTCTATCTACTTGCATCTTATGGAACACCACCTCCCTATTCTATACTCCTCTTAATTTAGAAGAAGTTATCAACTAGGGTGATCTGTCACTTATGAAAAGTTTCTGGAGAAAGTTCCCTTAGACTCTTTTTGGAGGACCAAAACCTTTCTGTGGTTAAATTTCTAGGACCAACTCACCTGTCAAACAGTTCTCCTCCTGTGACGAGTTCTAGGACCAGACTGATTTCTGTAGGGGTTTCAAATATCTCTTTAAGTTTTATCTGGGGAAAGATATAAAAATTAATATGAAAAAATCTTATTTTCATCTTTTTTGGGAATGGCTAAAACTATAACTGAAACAATACTCTCTGTAACAGGAATATATTGGATCATTTTAAATAATTGTTCTTTGTAGTATCAGGCTGCCATTTAGCACTCTCCTGGATTATTATTTTTAGCAACTTCCTCATTTCTTCAAAGATTCTATTGAGTTTTGACATTTTCCCTTTTGTCAGGTGATTGTTAAAAACCTTAGAAATACCTTTTAAGTTTTGCTAAAACATCCCAAGTTCTGAATATCTCCAGACTTAAAAATAAAACAAAAACAAAACTTCCTAGCACTTGGAAGACAACATGAATGCCAGAGATACAAATGCCTCTTTCCCCAGGGGAGGAACTTGGATTCGGTGTCTGAAACGGGCAGGACCAGATTAAAGTCTGTCTCTCTGGAAAGATATCCCTCATCAGCTGTAAAAGTGATGGTGGATGAATGAAGAGGTTCCCAGAGGAGTAGTGGTGGCAGTGATTTGATTGTTCATTGCAGGGTTTTCATCACATTCAGATAATCCTACCAATTTTGGATATTTTTCTTAAAACGTCTGAGAGTCTAGTGGCCAAGATTGATTTACATTTGAGGAAAATTCCATATTGACTTCTCTTTGGAAGAAAAGAGATGGATAATGTAAAAAGAGTGATTAAGTGTGGCAAATTTTGCTAATTGCTTACCAAGGTCCTTTCCCCTCCTCTCTTGCAAACAGAACCAATCCTGATTTTGTTCAAGGAAATGAGGTATCTGTCTCCAAATTATGGATTATTATTGGACTAAGTTATTTATTTCAATCTTATTCCCCAATTCCTCAGCCTCCTTGCAGGTAAGGGTGATCTTGTCATGGCTCTGGCTCATAAAATCTGAAGGGAATTCTGTTGCAGGAATTTCTGGGAAAGCTTTTATGTTTCTCACCAGACTCTGCTGGTGAGGCCCCTCCACCTTCTTCCTGTCTTGAATAAAGACCCAATGACTGCTGAAGACTGTAGAGCAGCCATTTGGGAACCATGAGGGAAAAGCATGAGGATGAAAGCCAAGCATTGAGGTTGGTAGACCCAAACGTCGGAAAGTGCCTGGGTCCTGAGGAGTTGAACCAATGCTAACAACTACCTCACTTCTGATTTCTTGTAACATAAGGAAACGATTTGATTAGACTACTGCATTTCAGTTTCCTGCTATTGATAGCTGAATGCATCCCTACAGCACACATTAAGTTTTAAGCACTTTGCCTTGAGCTGTAAGCATAGCAGGTCATTCCCCTAGGCACACAACTTTCTCAGAGAAATAGGTAAAATATTTTCTCTATTTATGGCTCACTTCATAAAAACAAGTCATGGCTTGGAAAATTATTTTGTTCCCTTCACTTCATTGGCTCCAAGAAAGCTTTTCACCAGACCTTTCCCTCAGTGGTTTTGTCCAGACGTAGCCAACAGCAGTTTCTGAAGACATGCTATTTTCTGCATTCCAGTCCATCATTTATTTGAATCCTCACATTGTTTCTGAAGCAGACACTCCCTCGAAGGAGACTGAAATGAGTTTGGAAAGCAATGCATTTTCTTCACAGGCTTTCTGTGCAATGCATATTAATAAGATAGGCATACAAAAGGAGTCAAAAGCCAGAATTTGATTTGAGGGAAGCACAACTCTCCAATTTTCAGTTATCCTTTTCTGCATAAAAATAATGATGGTATATGTTGTTAATCTGTCCATTTTTGAACTCTTTTAAGGGGCATTATTTGTAAGATTAATTCAGCCAAAGAGTTGAACATATGATCAAATAAGGACAAGAGGAGGCCAGGTGGCTATTGGTGGCTGAAGAATCCCCTTTCCATTATCAGCATGGACATGAAGAACAAAGATTCCCTTCTATAGCTTTGGAAATTATTTGAAATAGTAGGTTAAAAACCACTTACAATGTTTGGATGTGAGAGGCGAAGAAGAACTCCTATTTCAGTTCTTACGATTTTTTTGTCCACCTAAAAGGCAAAATAAAAGAGAGAAACTGAAAGAAACTCCCACTTTAAAAATTTTAAAATACCTTCATTGTACCAGAGGCTCAAAAACAGCAATAACCACCTCAGAGAATCGAGTAATTGGCATAAGCTAATTCCTGAGTGTTTTTCTTATGTCTCCTTCTTCCCTTTCTTTTTCAGGTGCCATGTGTTTCTTCTGTTTCAGCTATAAAGTAGAGCCAGTTACCAACATGGATCACAACTTGTCAGCCTTCTTTCTTCCTCCCTTCCCTCTCAAAAGTCACCAGTATTACCATGAAGGCACAACTTCATTTCAAACTATTCTTCCTCCTTTTCTTTCTTTCTTTTATGGAAGTCTCTGTCCCATTCCAAATGGAGGTGTTGATCACGTCCAGCTGCCTCCCTCATACAGAGGTAAGCAGGTAGCCCAGCTACCTTGGCTACAGTGATTAGGTCAGGGATGTCCACCAGACCCAATCATCTCAGTCAGGGTCGTCCTCAGAAAGTTTGCTCAAGTAAGCAAGAAAGAGTTACTCTCTTTTTATTTGAAATTATGAGAGGAAAAGAGGATAGATGCCTGCTGCCACCAATGACCATTTCTGACACCATCTTAAAGACCTCTATACTGAAAATGTAGCCAATACAGGACAAAATATTGTTAAGAGATGAAGAAAGAGTGCTGTTGATATAATTTAAACCCCTCAATTCAGACATGCATAAGCTTGTTTGCTCTTTGAAGTTTCTAATTATATGAACCACTACATATACTTTTTCTCTTGTTATCCAGAATTAGTTTCTGTGGCTTGCCATTAAAGGACCCTAGTTGGTTCACCATTTGACCTCTGTGTCCAAGAAAGTGGCCATTTGCTTTAGGATACTCCAAAATAAGGGATGTCTCCCCTCTAGAGGTCAATGATTGACACTTTTAATTACAACGAGCTGAGTATTTCAGAGCTCTAAAAGTCACACACTAGACTTAGAGGTTTTGGTGTCATCCTCTCCCAACAAAATCCAATGATAAGAAATATATAGATAGTACTTGCACTCTTACTATGGTTTCTTCCTTCTGAATTGTTCAGATGTCTTGAACTGGCAGAGCTCGCATGGTTTTAGAAATGGACATGATGAGATTTATGTGCAGTTCAAGGTTAAGCTCTGTGGGCATAACCAAGAGATTGCTTCAAATGGGGAATGGGTTCTACCCTTTAAGTTATTTATCCTGAGGAAGAAATGGTGAGCTGAGGAGAAATTCAATAGCAATTCAATGGTTATAACCAATCACAAAATTCAAGATGATGAGGAAAACATTCACTCATTTAATTTTCATTCTGTAATGGAAATATTAAACAACAAGGACACATTCTTTGAAAATAAAGAATGAACACTCAAAAGAATTTTACAAACTTTACATGTTATTTTCCTTGGTTGCAACATACAAACATTTTCTGGAAGATGTATTTTGCCAGATCCTAGGGTACATTATTTAAAGACGGCAGTCACGATTTATAAATGCCTTTGGTTTCTATGAGAAGGAAATACATTTACAAGGTGATATTAGAGAGTTCCCGTTCCAATAAAAGATTTTTCAAGAGTCTGCTGTTTCACCAGTGTATATAAGTAAGGCACTAAATAGGCATATAGTCATGCTAAGGACCCTTAAACAATAATAAAATTTTGATTAATTGTTTAGAAATTAGAAGACTGAGTGAACTTCAACACATTTTTTTTTGCAAAAGAAAATCAAATTATTAAAATCAATTCACAGTACTGCAAAACAAAAATGTATTCTACTCATTTTGAATGGATGTTTGCTGTGCAACTCAGCATACTTCTTAAAATATTTTTTAAAAAACATGACACACAAAAATTCAGCATCAGCTATAAATGTTCACTAAGAAAAGAGAATGAAGACATGATGTGTGCATGCTAGTACCTGACAGCTAATATAAGGCAGGTACAAAAGAGGGAGAATTCACTGTGAGCACAGGAAAACAAGCTGGAAGTGACTGCATCAAATTGATAGGCTCTGAGGCTTTCACAGTGAAGGGATATAGAAAGACACATCATATATCCAATACCCTATGACTTAAGAACTTTGGATGCTGTTTCACCAGCCTGTTCCAGACACTATCCCATAGCTACTTTGTACCATTCAGACTATGTATTTATCAAAACTTTTAAAATCACAGGTAACATACAGCTCAGGTTCATAAACCAAAAGAAGTAATTTATTAGCACATGTAACTGAGAAGTCCCAGTGGATCTATCTTTATTAGCACATGTAACTGAGAAGTCCCAGTGGATCTATCTTCAGACACAGTCAAATGCAGGAGTTCAAATAATGTAGCTAGCTCTCTCTCTGCATGAATGTCTCTCTGTCTCTTTCTATGTCTTTCTGTCTCTCTGTCTTTGTCTCTCTCCTTTCCAAAAATCAGTAAACATGGCAACCAGAAGCCCCAAGTCTATATTCTTCAGTCTCACATTTCAAATGGAAGAGAGACCCCCTCTCTCTACAACTATAGATAAAGTCTTAAAGCAGTGTTCTCATTGGCCTTGCTTGTTTTTTATGCCAACTCTTGTATCTAAGAAACATGTTACTGTGACATGACCAAGCATGGGCCATGGGCCCTTTCCTTTTACCAGGGATAAAGGAGTGGAGGAGGCTTGGTTCTCCCAGTGAATGGATGTTGGCAGGCATTGAAGACTCCCTTGTCGATTACTTTAAATATTTGCACCCTTCCTTTGCATAAGGTTCTGAAGTATTATTTTCTCTGCTTTCTCCATGTCTAAGACTAATCAATAAATAATAAACAACTGGTAATTTACAATAAACCCTTGCCAGCAATAGATTTAATATTCAAAGTTTTGACTATTTACCAGTAACCCCAATGGGTCCTACTAAATAGTAATTCATAATTATGCCTGAAAACTCTTTGAAATCCCATGCTGAAAAGCTGATGTAAGGCATTCATTTAGCTGGTGAGCAAACCTAGCAGACTACCTAGCATTTGTACCTCAATTCTGCTATGTTATTATCTACTTCTGGGCAGTAACCTTGTCAATTGTTTTGATATTACTAGAGCTATAAGTTGAAGGAAAGTAAAAATGTCTAAGAAGAGTATGACTTTGGTCAATAATGAAAGGTTGGAATAGAAATTTGGATGCAATGGTTTTATGTATTTAATGGGAGGAAAGAGGACCCATAGCTTTTATCATAGTCTCAAAATGTCTGAGTCAGAGGAAAGCTAAAATCTGATCTCTCTAAAAACCAGAAACTAAAAACTCATGAAACTAGTAAGTCAAGGAGCTCTGAGTGTATCATTAGTAAACAGCAAAGGTCTAACATAGTTTTTTAATATGTTTAGCCCCATATTAAACAATGTGGGAAATACAAAGAAAAACACAATATAGTCTTTCCCAGAGGAAGTTTACAATCTAATTTAGGGGATAAGGTCTATCTACATAATGCCATCAGAAGACAACACCAAGACAGTAAAGGAAGATGCAAACAAGTTTTGTTTTAAAAGTTCCAATATTTTGTAGAAGAGTAGTGTGTTTCCTGGTCCTCCTTGGTCTGGGTGAGGGAATATGAGGAGGCCCATAAGAGTTTTGTCCACTTACAGGGCATCCTTGAATGTTTATCTGTGATTAGATTCACAAACTGACAGCAGTGGAATCACAGTCCTTCCCCAATTTATGGTGTTTTATTGCTCATTAGTAAGAGCTTTGTCTCCTTCTTACATTTTTTGTGTCATTGCTCTAATTGCCAATATGAAATGGATAATCATCACATGGAGTTTTTCTGTAAAGTCTTGTTTTAGCTCCTCTATTTAAACCACCCTAAGTAATCAGATCAATATAATTTCCTTTCATTCTCATGAAATCCCTTTTGAAACAGACAGCATTAAAGGCTTTTGCTATAATTTCTATATAAAACTTACTTTTTGAAGATTATACATTGGAAAATATTTTTTAAAAATTTAATAAAAGCAGTTATACAAATATGTACAATTTCAAACCACCAGAGGTCTCAAGATTTTTAATATTGAAAGAAATCCCAATTTTGCTGTCTACCATGGTGGGGAGAGTGGATAAGAAGTATAATCTTAGGGTAACATCAGAGAAAAAGCACCACCATTGGAATGGGGTTGATCAAATATGGACCCTTCATTAAGAAAAAAAAGGAAAGATAATTTTGTGCTGGGGCAGAGATGATTGGTAAGGAACAGAAGGGAGGAAAGACTAAAGAATATGTAAAGAAAGCAATGAGGTTTCAAAGGAAAGGAAAGCCAGTTTCTGAATAGTGGTAATGATGGATGGAGATGGAGTGATGAATGAACTGGGAAAAAGGAAGGCAGGTATAGAGCCAGATTCCTGTTGGATCTTAACCACTTGGCTATCTTAGATGTGGTCTATTCCAGATTCTGGAACTTCAGATAAATCTTGGCAAGTTGAGATGGCCTACACGTCTAGAGACTACTGCTGCTGTACTTATTCTATGATCCAGCCAAGTACAGCAGCATTCCCCACAAAATGTTCAGCCTCATCTCATAGACCTTGTAGAATTAAGACCATAAACAATCTTCTTCTCTGCCTTCTTTGGTTCACTTTTTGGTTTGAACAATGACTAGAACACATGGTGCAAAGTACAGAATTGTGTTCCTCAAATCCTATGTAGTACAGGTAGAATACAAATTATTAATGGAGAAACAAACAACCAAATGTCTAAGATTCCCAATGATTCCTTTCTTCATAACTTTGGCTTAATTTAGCATCCTGTTTTCTGACATATCAACAAGTACATTTTGGCACCAACATGCTTGGTGAAAAGACTTGACAACTGGAGTTTTGTTTTTTTTAATTCAAGAATAGCAGTTTTAGTCTATAAGGATTTGAAAGCTAAGAACTGCTGTTTGAACATGCAAAAATGAAATGTGAAACACAGATGAAAATGTCTAGTTTTTCCTACATGATATTGGTACCTCCAATAACTACAAAATTTTAACCAAGTTGGATTATTCTCTTTAAATTCTTCTAACAGACACCTGGGCGTCCCATGACTAACTTACCTTTTCCTAGTCCTCTCAGGTGGTAGCTTATTTTTATGCCAGTAAAAATAGGATGTGTCCTTCTTTCTCGTCATTGCTACATCCAGGGTATTTCTCCTCCCTTCTCCCTCCAAAAACCCAGCTGCTTTGAAATGTATGCCATCAGCCAGTACAGCCTGCAATTTCTCCTTACTGTAGCCATGTTCCTATATCCCTCTCACTCACTCACCCCTGATGCTGAAGGTTTCAGTATATACTCTCTTCATCTAACCCATTATTCCTAGCATCATTCTAAACAAATTGGACTGTCACAGGGATGATCCATTCAATGCCCTTGACTCTCAGTGTCTACCAATTCCTCAATTCCAACAATCTCTTCCTCTGTTCTTCCATCCTAGGCCTAACCATTACCATTGATCTTGATTTCAAACATTGTACTCTTTGATTTCCACCTCCTATTTTCATAGCTCTTAGCTTAGATTGCATGGTCCACTGATATAAGCACTGCTTTGCACATACCCCCAATTCCTTCACCCTGCTCTCCTTCTGCTGTACTTGCCAGGCAAAACCCTTGCTTTGGTTAAACTCCACTCTTCTCTTATTCCATATCTGTGCTTACAAAACTAAAGTGATTGGAAAAAAACTCACAACCATGTTGACTAATAACATTTTTAAGTTATGATCCCAATCTCAGCTTTCTCACTCTGCAATAGAATATTTTACACCTTTTCTCCTAAAACCTCCAATCTTCCTTCCTCCCTTCTCCCTCTCCTCTCATGGGCTTACTTCTAATTCACTGAAAAGGTATAAACAATCCACAGGGAAAATTTTATCTACCCTTTATCCAAGCTATCAATCTATCAGCATCTCTACCCAGTTAATTTACCAATTTATTCCACAAATACTTTTAAGTAGCCACTATGTACAGAGGTTATTCTGAGCACAAGGATGCAGCAGTGAACAAAAGAGATAAACCTCCTGCCCTAGAAGCTTATGTTACAATGGAAACAGAAAATGAACAAATAAATAAATAAAAAGTCAAGAGGTAATAAGTACTCTATTGAAAGCAAAAACAAAACAAAACAAAAACCCCGAAATAAACAGGACAAGGGAAATAGCATGACGAAGGGCACTATTTGAGATGAATGTTTTTCTGATAAGGTAACATGGAGCACAGCCACTCGGCTCTGGAGGAAGAGTGTTCCAGTTAGAGAAAAAGTAAATGCAAAGGCTCTTGGCTATGAGCAAATGGAGCAATAACAAGGAGGCCAATTTAGTCAGAGCAGAGTGACAGAGAAGAGGAATAGTAGTGAGAAAAGAGAAGGACCTAGGAACCAAGTCATAAAGAGCCACACTGACATGAAAAGGAATTTGTATTTTAGTATGAGAGAGGTCAGACACCATTGGAAGGTTTGGAGAGATGAAAACATGTTCTTATTTAAGTTTTTAAATGAAGAGTAAAAGTAGGGAGACCCACTAAGAAGCCATGGCAGTTATCCAGGTGAGAGATGATGGAGGTTTGCGCCCAGATTGTAGTGCTGAAGGAGGTGAGAAGTGGATAGATATTTTTTAAGGAAAAGCCAACAGGATTTGAAGATGGACTGGGTAGGGGCTGTAAAAGAAAGAGAAAATGATGACTTCAAGTTTTTTGGCCTGAGAAATGGGAAGAATGAAGTTGCCATTTGATGAGATGGGAAGATTGGGGGTGAGCATGTTAAGAAAGATGCTAATAAAGTATTTGGATTTAGACATATTAAATTTGTAATACCTATTAGGAATCCAAATGGAGATGTTGAATAGGTGGTTAGTTATTAAAAAATAAATAAAAGGAGTTCAGGGGAAAGATTTGGATTGGAGATATAAATTTGGATAGCATTAAAAGCTATGGGGCAGAGCGGGTATAGCTCAGTGGTTGAGCCATGAGATGGAATGAGTTCATCCAGGATGAACATGGATAGAGAATAGACCTCAGCTCTGGGAAATTTTCAAGTTAAAAGCTGAGAAAATTAAAATATGCCAAGAAAGAGACAGTGACCAGTAAGGCAGAATAAGAAGCAAGAGGTATTTATATTGCAAAGTCCAAGTAAAGAAGTGTTTCAGTAGGTGGTGTGTGTGGGAGATGATCAACTGTGTCAAATGTTACTGAGAGTTTGGGTTAAAATGAGGTCTGGAAGCTGACAATTGGGTTTGGAAACATAAAGGTGGGTCATTGGTCACCTTAACAAGAACTGTTTCAGTGGAATGTTAGGGACAAAAACCTGATTGGAGTGGGTTCAAGAGAGCAGGGGAGGAAAGGAAGTGAAAACAAAATGGCTAAAAAGGGGAGAAGAAAAAAAATAGGCAGTCTCTGGAGAAGAATGGAGAGCCAAGTCTTCCTCAACTTCATCTTTTTTTTCCTTATTAAGATGAAGGATATTAAAACATGCTTATATGCTGATAGGATGTTCCAATATAGTGAGATGAACTGATGCCCGAGAGGGAAGAGGCAATTGCAGGAACAACATACATGTGTAGACTCTATGTCTGTCTCCACTTTATGTGATATGTGCTCCTCAAATCCAGTCCAACTAGGCTTCCATCCCCATACTCCACCAAAACCACTCTGGTCAAGATGATCAAACAGCTCTCTCTGGCCACATCCTTTGTTTAATTTTCTGCCTTCATCTTACCTCTCTCCAGTATTTGACAATTGATAACATTCTCTTTCAGATTAAAATGGAAATTCCTCTTCTTGGACGTGTTCATTGTAGAGAACTCATCTATGCCCATTTTCCCCCTTCCTTCTCAGTCCACTGATCATCTTGTTGATATTTTTAAAAGTCAAGACCATTTCTACTTCTGGGCCTTACTGCTTTGCACTTGATAGTCCCTTGTCTTTAATGTCCTTCTTCAAGACCTTTCTATGTGAGTTTGGGCTCAATGGAAAGGAGAATAAGATAGCTACACGGAGTGATGGTTTAGAGGTGGGACAATGACAAGCTCTGGACATGTGGGGTGGGAGAGGAGGTAGATGCAGATTGTAGGGGAACCAATCTGCTTTTCATTTAATGCTGATTAGTGCATCTTATTCTGATCAGAAGTGTTGATATGGGAAGATGGACTCAAAAGAATTTCAATCAAATAAATTTGGCTTTGAGAGTTGTGAAACTCAATATTTTTGTATAGTTCTGTTACTAACTACCTCCTATGCCCTGCAAACTCCAAGATTTTGAGAGAGCAAAAAGCAGAAAAACAGAGCTTCCCAAGGTTGGTAAAAGAATTTAGGCAAGTCAGGAATGACTCGGAGAAACTATTTCCTGTGAAAATATCCAGATATTCAAAACCTGAAGCCTCTTCAAGCTAGGCAGGTTCAAAGCAGGGCAGGTGTGAAATGATATCTCATTGGAGTTTTGATTTGCATTTCCCTAATCATGAGTGAGGTTGAGCATTTCTTCATGTGTTTTTTTGCCATTTGTATTTCTTCTTCGGAGAAATGTCTATTCAAGTCTTAAAGCATATGGCAACATGGATGAACCTGGAGGACATTATGTTGAGTGAAGCAAGCCAGACACAAAAGGACAAATACTGTATGTATTGTGTAATATATTGTTTGATTCACACACACACAAAAAACAAACAAAACAAACAAAAAACAAAACAGCAACAAAAAAATTTACATGTATCCATTACATTTAATTGAGAAATGTATATATTTATTCATCTGTGTTTACTTTTTAGTTTTTAATTGCTTATGTTTTCAATTATTAAATGTACAAAATAAAGTTAAAAAAAAAAAAAATAGCAGGGCAGCTACTCCAAAGGAGGTTATCTTTGCTCCTTCGTTCTTGGATTCTAAATACAAGCCTTCCTGCTCATGAATGCAAGAAATTCTCTTCACGGGGAATAGTTTTTGTTTGTTTGTTTGTTTGTTTAAATTTTACAATGAATTAAATAGGCTTAAACTATTCCTGGGAGAGAACAAGCTGAAAAAATGTATACAAATGATTTGGTTGAGACCAAATTCTCACTAGAAAATGGCTTGTCTTAGAAGAGGGAAGGAGAAGAGGGAAGACAGCAATGGTACATAAAGTCTTTACACAGCACCTCTTTCTCCTGCTTCTTAAATCTCTGTTCTCCTGGGATTAAGAATATATAGGAGGAACTCTGATCCAGTAACTAATCTTTTAAAAAACTCTCCTCCTTCAGGTCATTTCCCTCCTGCTTCTAAACTGCACCTCTAACCTCCTTCACAGAAAATCTCTTCAGAGTTGCCTCAACATTCTTTCTCCACTTCCTGCCTCCCTTATGCATGATCTGACTCCATCCCCTGCCGTCCTCCAAAATTGCTCTTGTAGAACAAGTCAGTGGCCTCCAAGTTGCCAAACCACTAGCCACTTTCCTTATCACTTATCCTGTCAGCAGCGTTTGATTCAATATTTGATCACTCCTTTCTTTTAATAAAATTGATTATTCCATGTCACCGTCCTGTTCTGGCTTTACTTTACAGGCTGCGGCAGTACTGTAATACTTCCTAACTAACCTTCGTGCTTTGATTCTTACCTTTTATAATCATTCTCTTCTGCACACAGCAGCCAGAGTGATTTCTTGAATACGTAAATCAGATCAGGTCACTCCCAGGTTAAATGCCTTTGTTAGCTTCCCACTGCGCTTAGAATATATGCAAACTCTTTAACCATAGACCATAAAACTCAGGATGGCTTGGTCTTATTCTATCAGTCTCATATTTTCCTCTTTATGCCTTTGTACTTGCTGCGCTATTTTCAACCAGATCTTCTCAGTCCACTGCACGTCACTGAGAAGACTTCCCTGGCCTCTAAATGGAAAGTAGCTACACACACCTACATATACACATATGCCATGAATCATACTATTCTGTTTCCTTAAAGACATTTTAAAAAGTCTATGTTACCGTTTAATTACTCATCCACTATTTTTTTCTTCCACCAGAACACAAGTTCTGTGACAGTAGACTTCTTGTACACATCACTGCCACGGCATTATTTACCAAAGGCTGGTATATAATAATTTCTTGAATGAAGGAACGAATAAGGATAGGAGTTAGTGATTTGAATACAAAAGATTGGAGGCTCAAAGAAAAAAAAATTCCTATCAGCTTTGGTTGGATACAGTTTGGATAAAAATCAATTCTTATCCTGCTTTTCAAGTCGACCCTGAATTTCTGTCATGTCATGAACACAGTGGAATGGAGAATGTCCGTCTTACACGCACAACCAAATACCCAGACCTACTAGAGCCTCCATGGATAGTAGCTTGTGATTTCCAAACCATGAGACACAAAAGTTTACCATATTACTTAAGGTTGAGCTCTCTAAGAAATAGGATTTATAAAAATCCAGGTATAGTTTCCGATTTTCCAAATCCACTGCAGCAGGTGCTGGTATATCACACCTGCTCCTCTGCCATCACAGGATACAGAGTTTACAGCTGCCAGAAAAGGAGGCCTGTTCTTTTCCTTCAAAGAGCAAACCTTGCCTTTGCTTTGGGTGATCCATGGGTTGCATCAAACACAACCACAGACGAGATTAAGTTAGATTTAAATTATGGGGATTAGAAAATGAGAACAGCCAGAATTGGAGTGTACTAACCATTCCCAGAGAAAGAGCTGTGATATTCTTGGTAAGAAGAGAAAATTCTGGAGATACAGCTGTGAATTTAAACAGGCTAAATTTAGAAATATTGGGGTTTATGAGAGTGTTCCACTCCCACTAAGGGCAAAATGTCTAATAAACATGAAATACATTTATTTATCTTTTCTCTAAAAATAGAAGACAACTTATCAAAATCCTAAATTATGTCTCAAAATAATCTTCTTTCTGGGTAGTAATCAAAGAGGGGAATTGAAACCTGTTTTCATCTTTTACCTATTTTGAGGACTGGAATAAGAGCTGAACTGCTCTATTTAAGCTTCAGGGAGGGTTTAAGGCCATTTGTTGTTTTTATTAATTACAGTTGAACAACAAGGTCATGTCAGAGCTGACACCTAGACCTGGGTATCAGCTATGTCCTATATATATATTCAGGTTCCAAAAGAAATGTAACAAATGCCATCATTTCTTTTTAATGTCTTTTTGTATTTTTATATGGTCAAGGCAGCACTTTTCAAAATGCTTTTAAATTATCACATAGACAGGAAAACAGCACAAATTAGTTTTCACTTTATATTTCTTTCAAATTAACAACAATAATTCAGTTGCACGATTCCCAATCCATCTGAAGTGAGGGACAGAATGTTGTATACTCTCAGATGCCCTGAGAAACAATGCCACCTTATAATACCCTTCTGATCTCTTCCTTGATTCTTGAAATGAAAAGATTAGCTATTAGTTTTAAGTAATTAGATATTCAAAAAGCTTACAACTAACCTGTCAAAGCACAAAACTTAATAACACTCCCAGAAGGATTAGCATTTTAAGCCTCATCAATTACATTAAATCCTTTAATGAGAATACATTTGGATGGAGGAAAACCCAGACACTCTTGGAAGAAAGTTTTAGCTCCTTGCTAAATGGGTTAACATCGGTAAATATTGCTCAAGGGTGCTAAAAATTCCATAATAAAAAAAGAAAAGAAATAGGCTATAGAAAAAAAGCTTTAAAATGGTGCTTGAAGTATTATTCATTACAAGAAATACAGGAACAAATAAAGATTAACCAAGAGGTAATATAATAATGCTCTGGGCTGGAATTGGAGAGCAGAGGGAGATTCTAGAGGCCTTAATAATTAAAGGTTTGAGAAAAAAAAATCCTATTGTTGAATTCATACACATCACTGTCACTGCCCCACAGCACTAGTCTTCCTATATGTGGAAGACTGCATTTACCTTCCTTACTGAGGAAACACCTTCACATGAGTGAACCCCAGAACTCCACTTTTCTTGAAGAGACCAGAAGTGTCCAGAAATCACAAACTAAGGTATGTCCTTCTCCACATCTTTTTTTTTCCTCCAATTTCCTTATTTATTTTATTTATTTATTATTATTATTATTTTATTTTAAAAGATGCTTAGATTACATAAATGTTACACAAAAATTACAGGGATTCCCATGTTCCCCACCTCCCACACCTCCCATAACATCCCACATAAACATCTTTCATTAGTGTGGCTCATCACCTGCAATGGATATATACATCCTGGGTCTTTGCCACTAAGCATGGAGCATAGTTCACATTGTAGACCACACTCTCTCCCACACAGTTCTGCATGGTATATGCTGATGTAAAATGGCCTATATCTGTCGTAATGTCACTCAGGATAATTCCCAAGTGCTGAAAAAGCCCCTGTATTACAACTGCTTTTCCCTTCTCTGCCCCAAAAGCATCCAGTGGCCACTGGCTCCACCTCACTGTTGTAATTTCTTCCATTGTTTGAATCACAATATGTCTACAACAGAATACCACTAAGTCCACTCTAGTCCATAGCTCTTCCCCCAGTCCTGAGGAGTTTGGGTTGGTGATGTCCACTCCACCTCCAAGTGAGAGGGGGCTTATATCTCATGGATATGATGGATGGGATTATCCTGCCTGCAGCTGCAGGCTCTCTCCATTCCCTGGGATGGCGGTACTCCATCATCATCTCTTCACCAGGTGACTTGGGTGAGTCCATTGAGCTGTAGAGTAGGAGTTGCAGCTCCACCGAGATTCCAGGCACAGCTGGCACATTGGCAGGCCAGAGGCTCCAGTCTCTGGAAGTATACCTACGAACTCCAGCATCACATATAGGTTTGAATAGAAGGGATGGAGGGACCATGTACAAGGAGGACTTATTTGAGTCCAACTCTGTCAATCTCAGGAGCACAGATTCCAAAGTAGACCCCACTAATAAGACATCAATATCTGGAGCTATCCCCCCTTATATAGGACCTGGGTGTCTCCAGAGGCCTCAGGAGGCCCTCTGTGTGGGTGATATCCACTTTGGTGTTCTATGAGATCCTACTGAGGTATACGCAAGCATTACCCTCTGGGATGACCTCCCGACTCTCTTTGAAGTCTCTTAGCCACGTGAACTCATTTGTCTTTACCTTTTCCCCCTTTTATTCAAGGTCTTTTTCCAGTCATATTGCCAGTTAGCACTGGTATTAATCCTTCGTTGCCAGGGCGGTTCATGCCCGGGAGTCATGTCCCATGCTGGGGGGAAGGTAATGCATTCATATGCTGAGTTTGGCTTAGAGAGAGGCCACATTTGAGCAACAAGGAGGCTCTCAGGTGGCAACCCTTAGGCACCCCATAACAGTAGGCTAAGTTTCAATTACAAGAGCAAAGACTCATAAGGCTAGTCATCAATAACAAGAACCCATCAGTGGATGATCCTCCTTTGCCAGACACTGCCCCTGCACTCGGGGGACTGTTGCTGCTCCCTTGGAGAATGTGGCAGAGCTCTCCAGGCTGGGAATTCAGTATTCCCTCATTTATTGAGTGATTGTCTATCCACTGTGACCGTGTCCCACCCCTTGATCATTTGAACAATTTTATATATCTTTCATGTATATTCAGGTGAACTTCCTTCCATGAAACCCCCATACCAGATACCCCCCACCAATGATCCTCTGCTGCCCCCATTGTAACCCTTCTGTGATCCAAACCTTCCTTGAAGATGAAGCCCATATAATAGCCAAATACAATTAATAGGAAAATGAAATAATAATGATAAGCTTAAATGTAAGATATAAAATACATGGAAACTCAGAAAAAAAAAAACTAAAGATAAAATAAAGTTAAAGGATTGGGACATTCAAAAAATGGGAAAAAACAAAAAAAATGTTTTTTTTTAAATTAAGAAATAAAAAAAATTATTATTATTATTTTTCCCTCTTATCACTGCATTATTGGGTGTCCAGTCTTCTACATCTTTTTCCATGCAATGATGTTCCCATTCTCAAAGGACTTTTAAAACTTGGAATGTTTAAAGGTTCCAAGTTTTAAAAGTTCAATTTTTGAGTACCTGGGTAGTTATGCATCCATTCAATATTTTTTTTTTTAAAGAGTTTTTATTTATTTATTCATTTATCCCCCCCCCTTGCTGCTTGTGCTTGCTGGGTCAGCCAACCACGCCGTGCGGGCGGGCTTGCCTTCACCAGGAGGCCCCGGGAACCGAACCCGGGGCCTCCCATATGGTAAACGGGAGCCCTACTGATTGAGCCACAGCCGCTTCCCTCCATTCAATATTTAATGCCCTATCATTTCTCCTCTCTCTGTCACTTTGCAAGGATGTCAGGGTTCAGAGGAAGCAGTAGTAAAGAGGCCCGTTATCCAGGTACTGGACTGATTTGGTGTCACTGAGCTGGTTTAGTCCCTGAGTATCTGGCTGGCATTTGTTGCTGAAATCCATGGCTAGGGAACACCATGGTCTGTGCCAGCCATCACTAGCTGCTGGTGCCCTCACCTTGGTGGGTCCCCGTGCAGTCAGCATCTGGGGGAGGGTTCTGTTGTGGGGTCTCTGCATCGTCACTGTGGAGACCACCTGCCATTGCTTACCTAAGCCTCCCTTGAACCCAGAGGGCAGCTTGGGAAGAACACGGTGTGAGAGAAATAGCTCTGAGAGGCAAATAGCTCTGTATATTTGTCCAAAAGAAAAGGTTTTAAACTAAAAGTGTCTCAAACTGGAAGAAACTGACATACATTTTGATTGGAAAATCTAAGCATTTTCCCCCCGATACCCGGTGGAATGGAGGCTCAGAAGGAATTTTACTTGTTTTAGAAAATAGAGAAGGATACTTTTTTTATTTTTTGCAGATATACATGTGGTGAGTAAATTTTGACACTCTCCCACATTCTCATTCATAAAAATATGTCGAAATGTAAATTATGAGAATGGTAGTCTTAGATGTGCTTTGATTCATCAATAAAAGAATCATTTGTGGCTTATAGTACTTTATTATAAATGTCACATCTGGAAATTGACCATGACACCCCAATATGTCCTAGACCATCCTGATCCCAAAATTTTAAAGAAAGACTCCACCAATGGCAGCCTTGTATGTTGTAAAAAGAAAACTTTTTAGATATAAATATCTATTTGCTATGTTTCTACCTTTATTTCTGGGGTAGAAATAAGAAGGACTAACTAAATGAATGCATCCTGCCATCTTGAAGCCTGCAGCAGGGAGGAAACCAGAGCCTCCCATACACAGCCACAGCTGTGGGCATGACTGCAGCCCATCTGACATGAAGACAAAGAGTGAGGAGGCTCTCACCGAGCAACATGTGTCATTTGTATATTATACATGCCTCTGTTATTCTTCTTTCATTTGCTAGTGGATTGTTTGCTGAGACTCATTTTATTGAAGTTTTTTTTACAAGATTTGGAAAAGAAATATATTCGTATTTCTCTGCACATGGTAAACATTACTTCTCCTAGTTCCTCAGTCTGTGTGTCAATAAAGGCTTACTAAACCATTCATTCATGTTCCTTCTTACAGGATTAGCAAGGAGTAACATCTAGTTTCAGTCCCAAATCTTGGCCAAGATCATTCTTTGCTGATTTATGTTTTGTCTTTTCTCTATCAGGACCTCGTAGGTATAAAGAGGAAGAGCCCAGACTTGGGATTCAAAAGCTCTGAGTTCAAATCCTATATGCCATTATGTACTTTGGGCATGCCACTTCATTTTTCTTACCCACTCTTAAGTAAAACACTCCTATGTGGAGGTTTGCATTAAAATGTGAAAAGGGCTACTGGATAGTTTCATAATAAAATGTGTTCCCCCTTCTTCTTATTATTATAGTGTTCCTTTACTGTTAAAACTACTGGGGAGGTATAGGGTGACATGAAAGTATTTTCTTAAAAAAATAGTTGAAAACCAATGCAACCTTGAAAACTGTTGGGATCTCTTCTAATTAATATCCTCTGCAGAATCATTCATTTCCCTTCTTTTAGCAAGTTTATGGTTTTGGAGTTCAATGAATTAAACTTTTTTTAGCCCCCCTCTCTCCTCTCATCTTTTTACATGGTCTGGATGGATATAGCTTTAACTGCCATTCAACTCTATGCCATAAAGTGATAAAAACTAAAATTTATTAAAATCTTTTCCATTTTTAACATTGTTTAGAGTTTTCCTCCTTCTCAATGAGATATGAATCCTGAGTTTGCCTTGGGGTGGATAAGCTACACTTCTCTGGCTCCCTTAGTTCCCCTCGGTGAGGTCCTTCAGGCACCAACCTCCAGCTCTAACCTCCCGTCCCCGGGTGTCTCTCAACCTTCTCAGTGGTCCAGCACCTTCCTTTCGGTTCTAAGGCCTTTCCCAGTCAGTGCTCACTCTGTCTGTCTGTCTGTCTCTCTCTTCCCTCAGCTTGCTTCTGAATATGATGCTTTGGTTTTTTTTTTTTTTAAAGCACCTACCAATAAGAGATCAATCTCATAAGAAAAGATGGATAGGATAAGTAAACTGAAATATGACAAATTCCAGCAAGGTTTCTATGAAAAAAGAAAACAAATCAAAGCACAACAATGAATTGTCTAGAAGAATGTTCCGACTTCCAAGTGGATCCCTGAATGATAAAGGACACAAATCAGGCTGAGATTTTAACATTCCATCCTGTCACCTTTTCTCTCTTGTAAGTAAATACCTGTCACAAAAGAAATAGAACTATCTTTGCTGCTCCTATTCTGAGAAATCTGGCTTAATAGTCCTATGAAAATCAGTAAGTTCCAACTGACAAAATGCTTGAGGAAGTTTCACTTCATTTAACACAGCTTGTTATCTGCAAGCTACTTTTCTTAATGTGTTCTGAGACCTCAATTGGGCGAAAAAAAAAAAAGTCTATTTGAGCTGGTGACTTATTGCTCTCCTGGCTTCCACTGACCAAGGGTGACCTTGCCTGCACTTTCTGAGCACATCCATGAATGGTTAAAAGTGGCTAATAGCAGTGTTAAAAAGACACATATCATTAACCTATGTTGAACCATTCATCTCTTTTACGTACATCACAGCATTGGGAAATGCACGGCCCATGATCAGCTTTCTGTGTTTCCAAAGGTTAGGCAGGAAGAAGCTAGAGCAGGGAATCTCCATCGTTCTTCCCCAAGTCCGTCCAGTTGATGATATAGTGACAAAATATAGAGGATCTCCCTAGAAAGGTTGGTGGTTCCTACTCACTTAAGATGAAAAGGGAGGTAGGCCCTTTCCCCTTGGCCCAAAGCAGTCTCATTTTGATGCTGCTCAAAATATTCAGGTATTTTTCCTGAAATTAATTTTTCTCCCTTACTCCTGACCCTTCTAAGTACCTTGCCTGGAGAATGATAGCACCCACATACCAAGCACCTCAAGCAGCCACACATTCATTTAAGAAGTTTTTGTGTAGTGAAATAGAAAGAATATGGGGTTAGACAAATTTGGTTTCAGAATGAAGAATGAATTTATAGAGATGTGAAGAATCATTGAAATTAATTCATTCATTCATGCAAAAAATTTTTAATGTTATAATATATACTTAAAGTTCCTGGCATACAGCAGCAGCTCAATATATTGTAGTTATCACCATTTCTAATTCTTTATTTAGGTGCCCAGATTTATACAAGCCATACACTCTGATGGTTACTTCCAACTTCATTCCCCTTCCACTGAGACATCAGTTTCCGTAGTAGGTAACACAAAATAAGGATTGGAGAACTATTCCAGAAAGTTTCTCAGAAGGTTTATGTCAATTTTGTACTCCCAACAGCAGTATGTGACTGGATCTCCTTTCCAAATCCTAGACAAAACTAAATATTTTTAGTCTTTGGTAATAAAAATGGTTATATTCTTAATTTAAAGTTATTATTTTGACTATACACTTATTTATTAATCATTTTTATTTCTCCTAGAAATTATCTACCCAAATGTTTTTCCACTTAGAAGCTATATAAACTTGAACAAGTTACTGAGCCTTACTTTTCTCATTTTGAAATTGTCAACCCACCACAGTCTCTGATATACTGCAAACATTCAATAAGTGGCAGCTATTACAATTTTTTATCAGGGCTTTGATGGTTTCCTTCATTGATTTGTCTGTGCTCTTATATTATTCAGGCTGTCAATTGGTAGATTGGTGATTATAATCTAAAACCATCTTGCCTAGAGTTGGCAGCTATAAAGCCTTGTGCTGACAGTTGTTAAACAGGTTTCTTAATCAAACTAAAAAAACATAAAAAATGAAATAGAAACGTAAAACTTGATCAAAAACATTGTCCTTATCCTTGTGCAGGTAAAGATTTACAAAAGTCTTTTAAACAATGCATTTCATTATGGACAGTGCTTCTATTTTCCTATTAGGCTTAAAATTATTTTATCAGTCATAAGCTCAGTTCAGACTTCAGAAGTTTCTCTAAGACTTTCATGTGCTGCTCTATTAGTAACTTGTGGCTCCTATTGGGTGAGATGAAGGTGACAAGGCTGGAACCCTGGAAGGGAGAAGTCTCTCCTGGCCTTTGTGCAATGAGCTAGTGTATCGAAATTTTAGTAATAGTCACTACGAGCGCCTTAGCTACATTTAAGTTGGAATGCAATTCCCTCATCAAGATTATTTTAGGGTGAGCCAAGGAAATTTGAACAGCCTCATAAAATGAGGTGTTTTAACATTTTACTAATTCATAAAGTGCCCTGTGGCCCTGAGATTTCTGAAGATAAAAAAATTTTTTTTGATGAGAAAAAATTTATTGAGAAAGAGATAAAATTTTAAGTGAATCTTTACAATTTTCCTTGATCCAAACAATGCTGTCTTAAAAGGCCCTGCTTGTACGTAGTGTTATGAAGAGGACAAAAAGGTCAGTTTGGTGAACAGTTCACACCAATGTTTCCAAAGTGTGTTTAGCCAAACACTAAGCCAGAACATCTTCTGAGAAAATGGTGTTCCAGGTTCATGGAGATTTGGAAAATATTGCATGGGCATTCTCCTCCGCATGAGTCAATTAAAAGCTGTAAGAAGTTCTATAGAAATGGATGATTTTTTCCCCCCTTTTTAATGTTATTTCCCAAACTTATTTTATCAAGAAACCTTTCTATGCTAGATTATAATCTAGAATTTATGAAACACACTTTGGGAAACTCAGATATAGAAAATGATTTTGACTCCTTAAAATGTTCAAAGTCACAATACAGATGAGATAATCTAAGTGAAATTAGTTATAGGTATTAGTTCCAGAAATAACAACAACAAACAAGACTAAAACATGGCATTGACTTTAGGGCTGGGCAGTGGGAAATTTTGCTAGAAAGGAGGTGAGGACATTGTGAAGGCTGGGATAGCAGTGAGAAAACTGCTTTTGGAGCCTGGAGAAGGAGAAGCTCGTGCTACATGATAGAAAAATAATTGGTAAAATTGTCTCCTTTGGCAGCTTGGAATATTGAAAATGTATTCAATGAACTTTTGGATCCATTTAAGAAGATTTCTAAGCAGAATATTGAATGTGCCAATTGGATTTTTATTTTTTTCTTTTGGTTCATATGAGAAGGTATGGGAAGAGAGAAATGAACTAAAGAAGTAACTGTTGAGTTTGTAAGCAGAATTTAAAGGAAACAGAAGAGTCAAGACTTGTTGGGTTGGAAATCAAACCATTTCTCATCTCCAGTCTTTCCAAAAGATTTCCAATGTCATAAATGGCCTCAGAGTAAAGAATAAGTTAAAGGTGCAATTGAAAGGTCTTTTGTTATAATTTTAGAAATATTTAAGGTTGTCCCTGGTAGACTCAGTCAGAAAAAAAGGGCTCCTAAGATTTTTAAAGACATTATTCCAGAGTGACCTGACATTTAAAGTAGAGACAGGTTGTATGAAAAAAGAATTATGGATGTGTTTGGGGGCATGGAGTAAATCCCAATAAGATTCAGAAGACCCCCATAAAGTTTTTAAGAGAGTTATATTAATGAAATCTTGGACTAATAGGGACTGAGGCAATTGCAAATAAAGACATCTAGACCCCAACCATTCTGTAGACAGGAAGCAGACCAAGAAAGCTACTCAGCTGCCAACAAGGGTTGTTTCTTATGGAGAAGGAAGGTTGTTCCAGAGGCAGAGCCAAGAGTGCAGAATGTGGAACCAAGAGCCACAGAGAAAAATGGTTTAGGAAATTACCCCTATGGTTCAGAGCTGGGCCCTAATAAAAGAACATTCCCTGTCCCCGGAAGAGGGGGTCCTAGTAACATGTGCTCAGCTTCTTACATGGAAGAGCCTGAAGTAAAAGACCACACAGAGAGAAAGATCCAGCACTCATGGCCATCGCAGATAAGACCTGAGACATGTACAGGTGTATGTTTCAGGCCATCCATCCACAGCCAAATCAGCCAGCTATCTGCATCCTCATGAACCCAGTTGTCACCAGTAGAAGAACCACCAGTTAACACTGAATTGTGAGAAATAAGGCATTAAATTGTTGAATGTTTTAAGGCATTAAATGTGATTTTAAGGCATTAATTGTCAGATGATTTGTTACTCAACATTAGATAACTGATGCACTGCCTATCAACCAAGAAAACCCAAACAAGAGAAATTAGGCTTAACTTCCTAGAACAAAAATAATTTCCATAGGGGTAGGAACTTGAACACTGAAACGAAGAGTCATTGAAAAGTTACCAAGGGAAACAAAAAAATCCCCCCCCCAAAGAACCTAGATACACATATAACAATCTCAGATAATTTTATGTTTATTTTCCTTAAGGCAGATGGTTAAATTATGACTGGTTGGTATTGCATTAAGTGCTATAATTCTATAGAATGTTAAAAGAATCTAAATCAGTGGTTCCTCCAAAGTCTATTTGTAGATCAGTGTTGGGCTGGCTACCTGACTTGTACACAAGCTGATTATGTTATTTAATCTCTCTGAGATTCATCTATAAAACGGTGGCAACACCTACCTCACAGAATATGAGACTCATTTTTAAATCATAAAATGGTTCACAAACCTGTCTCTGTTTTCCTCATAAAGAGATATTAATGCATTTAAGTGTGCATATATTTGGGTGTGCAAAGATGATGGATGTGGCAGCTAATCTGTCAATTGTTCAATGTTCACCACTTAACAAATACAGGAAAGCTGGTTGCAAAAATATTTCTCTACCTAAATGTAGTATATTCTTCCTAAAGGAAAGTTGGTATAAGATTTTTTTTTTTTTTAAAGGATAAGAGGGATAACAGAGTGAATCACTTGATGAATGCATAATATATGCCAGGCAATACATCAGCATACATATGCATAAACATTTATAAATGTATTGTTCCGGGGAATCCTCAATTCACCCACTGGTACAAACAGTATTATCCCTATTTTAGAAGCAAGGGACCTGATAATCTCCCATCATGAAAATGTCCTGGAGACATGAGGGTGAACTGTCTGCAGTTTAATCTTGAGAACCTTTCAAATTCCCCTGCAATACTTCAGTTATAAACTCAAATCCTAGCTCATAAAAATTTAATGGAAAAAATGAATGGGGGCGGTTAAAACTAAATCATAGAATGATTAGCAAAATCACAATGTGTGGTTTTTCAACTAACTAAGAAAAAGACAAATGGTCAAACTAACAATTATAGAAAAATTTATAAAATTTAGGGACATAAACTAGGTGACTTTATTAAATTACTCAAGAAAAACCTTTCTATAATTTATAGGCAACTTTATTTTATAATTAAATATGACAAAATTTAAACCCTGAATTGCTTCCGCATTATGAATTGAGGCACATGCTCCAATAGTAAGAATCAGAACAGAGCCACAGGACTGAAAGTTTTCCAGACCTAGGAACTAGGGGCATCCAAGAATTGCTTAAGTACCAGGTCATATGAGAAGTCTTTATTGAGGGCCACACTCAATTTTATTTATAACAATACTAAAGTATATAGCTCAGTTTTAGCAGTAATTTTAAAAGCCCTCCTAAAACAATATAATTAGTTTTATGCATACAGAAACTCACAGTAATATGTCTGGTATTAGTCATTACATACTTTTAAACTGAGTTAATGAGCGGAACGGGTGTAGCTCAGTGGTTGAGGGCCTGCTTCTCATGTGTGAGGTCCCAGGTTCAAAACAAACAACAAACAAACAAACAAATAAATAAATTGAGTTGATGGGAAGTTAGAATTGTATAGAATGAAGAGAGATTATTACAATATAAAATATCTGTGTGGGCCCATTACAATTAATAATAAAAACAATGTTTATCTTTTACTTCATGCTTCCTGTGTGCTGGGCATTATTTTACATAACTTGTCTCATTTTAATCTTCACTAGAATGCTGTAAACTAGATGCTTTTAAACCCATTTTACAGTTGAGGAAACAGATTGAGAGACAGTGTGTAACTTGTAAGGTCACACAGGTATTATGTGCCAGAGGTGATCCTGAACTCAGTCTCTTTGGGTCCAGAGGCTATGATCTCCTCCTGCTATTGCATAGCCGTTCTTATTCAGAATACCTAAAAACTCTGAATTCAAACATTGAGATTGGCTCTCAGATTCATAAATTATAAATTTAAACACTGAGATTGTATCTTGGACACAATACTGGATGTTTTATGAAAGAACATGGATTTTACAGGCAGATTAATGCAATCCTTTCCAAGGGTTGAGCAACACAGAAATTTCATCTGAATTCTGGGATTCAGATATCTGTCACCATAAATTATTGTTGAGCATAATTTTCTTAAAGCTTCATTCGTTCTTTTTGAAAATGAGCCACACTGATCGGGCTGAAGTGTAATCATTTAAACATATCCTGAGGCATGTACTTCTAAGGAAGAAAGATAAAGCATGATTCATGAGAATTGCTCCTGAAATAGTGACTCCATTATCACCATGTCATTCCTCAAAAGTTGTGATTCCATTTAAGTCAGCAAAATTCAGTCCAGGCTGAAGATTCCATCTACTTAATCTGTTCAAATTTTGACATTTTCTTGAATGTTTTTTTTTTTTTTCTTTTGTGTAGTCTTAAATTCAGCATATTCAAAAGTCTTGTAAAAGGTTGAATCTTGTAAATCACTGGTTGTCTCACTAGTTGTATTTGTCAAAATCCCTTAATGCCCTAAAGCCTTTAGCCTGAAGAAGTAGCTTAGTAAATCTTGCCACTCTACCTCAATTTCTTCTGCATATCCCATAAAATGGAAACGATTAAGAGCTCATGCATGAAAAAAACAGCTTAGCCTTGCTTCTTTCACTCCTAATTCATGATTCACAAAGTACAGAGTAAAAGGTTCACTGATATCCTAAGCTGGTTCTCGTGTACAATGTAATTAGGTATTTTATGTTGAATAAAAATGGAGCTTCCTGTGAATTTGTAATTATTTCAAAATAAAAGGTTAAAAATATAGGCCACCCCAACCCAAGGGAAAAGAATGGCTGCCATTCCCAGTGATTAGACAACTTCCTCAGTACAAGGAACGCTACTAATACAACGTGGGAAAAAATCAAATTTTAAAAAAATGAACTTCAATCCATTTTCCTCTTTTGTTTACTCTTATTACTGTCAAAGCTCTATCTCTGCCAATGACACAATGAGAAAAATACACGTTTTTGTAAGAAATAGATTTTTTTTTTCCCAGTGCAGTAAAATGTTGGTTCATATATAATTTTCTATTTACTGGTATGCCAATACATCTATAAGAAAGAGTCACTGACGTTCATCATAGCATGAAGAAACCACAAGATCTTGAAATGCTTTCTGAATAGCCAAAAGAAATATTAAATTATGTTCAACATGGTCTCAATGTTGAAGCATGTTTTCACTTAAAGAGTTTTTTTTAATTAAATTTTTAATTTATTTTTAAAGAAGCTTTAGATTACATAAATGCTACATAAAAAATATAGGGGATCCCCATTAGCCCCACTCCCTCTCCTGCCACACACTCTCCCACTTCGACAACATCCTTCACCAGTGTGGTACAATTGTTACAATTGATGAACATACATTGAAGCATTGTTACTAACCATGGACTATGGTTTATTTTATAGCTATACTCTGTCATGCACAATATTGTAGGTTATGACAAAATATATAATGGTCTGTATCGGTCATTGCAATGTCATTCAGGATGGAATATTACTCAGCTGTAAGAAGGAATGCAGTATAACACACTGGATAACATGGATAAATCTTGAAGGCCATATGTTGAGTAAAGTAAGCCAAGCACTGAAGGACAAATATTACATGACCTCACTGATATGAATTAAGCAAATTGAGCATATAAAGTTTTTATTATGAGAATTTTCATACATATTGAAATGTTGAAATAGCAGAATGGGCACTAGTATTTTGTCCTAAATTCAATAATTATTGATTTTTCCCATATTTCCTTTCTCACTCTCTCTCATTCTCTCTCTCTATGCACATGCATGCATGCACACACAGACAGATTTTTTGGTTGTTGTTTATTTGAAAGTAAGTTGCAGACATTATGACCCTGGCTGACATATTTTAATGTATTCTAATCCTTGAAATGCAGTTATGTATATACAAAGTACATAATATTATGTCCATATGTAAAATATATGGTAACTTAAAAGATATTTTTCTTATTATAATTACATGTTAATTTCCCAGAAGGATAAGTTATTAACCAAAATATCCATTTGTCTGAACATGACAATTTACTTTATATACATTATCAATATTAACTCTGTCCTGTATCTTACTACCACTGGGATGTGGATTTCTCCATAAAAGCCAATGCTTTAGTCTGTCTTCCTCTAGATAAGTGGGGCCATTTGTCTATTATCCACACAGTTGAGTATCTAATGGATTCTCAATGATTATCAACATGGTTTTATGGGGGGATGTATTAGTCAGGCAAAGAGGTGCTGATGCAAAATACCAGAAATCTGTTGGCTTTTATAAAGGGTATTTATTTGGGGTAGAAGTTTACAGTTACCAGGTCATAAGGCATAAGTTACTTCCCTTACCAAAGTCTATTGCCACATGTTGGGGCAAGATGGCTGTCAACGTCTGCCAAGAGTTCAGGCTTCTTGGATTCCTCTCTTCCCGGGGTTCTGTTTCTCTCCAGGCTCAGCTGCTGTGCTCACTCCACAAGGCCAGCTGTAGATTATCAGGTGAATGGCCCTATCTCTCTCCTCCGTGCTTCTGCGGTGTCTAAAGAGCAGTCTCTATTCCTGTGTTCTTCTCCTGTGTGTTCAATTCCCAGGTTCCAGCTCAAAACTCCCAACTCCCTTCTCTGTGGTGTGGTTTCTCTGTGTGTACCTAACCACCATGGGGACGGGGACTCAGTGTCCTACTGACATGGCCCAATAAAGAAAAAGTGAAACTTCTGAATCCAATATAATCTAATATGCCCAGAGGAAAAGACCAGTTCACAAACATAATCCAGTATCTACTTTTGGAATTCATAAATAATATCAAACTCCTACAGGGGATAAGTTGCTTATAGCCAGTATAAATTAAATCTATCTTAAACATTAAGCTGTGAGAAAAGGACTTAATAGTGGCACAAAATCAAATTTGGGTAAACTCCCCTGGAAAAGAATTTCCAGGTCCTGGGAAAGAGGATTATCCTTATCAAAAAAAAATTAACTGTAAAGGAGATAACAAACCTTGTTTGGACTTCAAAAGTGTTTATATGTTAATTTAATCACCTGTAAATGTGTTGAATTTTCTTATGTTTATTAACTTTCTTGAGTATATGATAATTTTCCTCATCTTTTTATGATGCGAAGAGAATATTTTGAAATTCACCTTTTTAGAGATCCTCTCAAGATAGATATAGACTATCTTCTAGACCTTTTAGGTTTGGATCTAGTTATAAAATGAAAACCTGAGGAATTATCCACTGAAGTAGTATAGTGGCCTCCATGTGGTTAGGTTGAAACACATGAAACTGACATTATTACAAGCCAAAAATGATTTAATACTGGCAATTCCACATGGCTCAACTTAGAAGAGAAATTACATAAATAATTCAAGCTTTCCAAAATTCCCCTTTTCACTCAACATCAGACCCTTGTCTGAATTCTCTACGAAAATGCTTTGTTTTCCCTGCTTCATTTTCTCCCTGTAAATAGCTCCTTAGGCTTCAATTCATTTCATTTAGATGAGGAAATTTCAATGTACATGACCTATATGGAATTAAATACTGGGGGTAACTGCACTTGGAGGTTTTGCTTGCTATTTTCTCTCATTTGCACATCTCTGTGCATGGTTTGTCCTGGGAGGCAGAGCTGGGGTTCCATCTAATTCATGTTCAAAGCTCAGGTTGCTCCAGGGGATTTTTCTCTCATTCCATTTGGCACAGCAGTAACTGTGGTTGACAATATCTGCCTCACAAGACTGCTCTGCAGCTCTGCCTGACACTTGGTTCCTCTTCGTGTCTGCCTTCTGCAGAAGATGTTTCCACAACACAATTGGAGAAGAGAAGGCAGTGAGGGCAAACCAGAGCTTTATTTTCCCAATGAATATGAGCCATGGATGCACCAAATGTCTCCACCTAAGTCTTACTCCAATTCACCAAAAGCCTTTTGACATAAGCCAATATTCTCTAAACCAATCTTTTGTCCCTTGGAATTCTTGAACATTCACAGGTCACTTCTGAGCATTTATTTCCTTTCAAAGTTTCCCTAACTATGAAAAATATAACCACCTCACAAATTTCATTGACCTTTTTTTTTATCCAGCAAGAAAAAATACAGTCAACTCCAAAAAGATCTTGTATGTGACTACTGCTAAAGCATGCCAATTTATTTTCAACAAAATTGTATTAATAACAGGAAATTTAATTTCATAAAATTTTTAATAGTCCCTTAAGAGAAAATTTCAAGCCTTACCAATTCAAAGGATTCTACTACATATTGGAATAACAAACCATGGACTACACCAAACAGGAAAACAAGAATATGGAACTTATCAGTAGCAATTGCCATTTAAATTATTACCTTCTTCAGGTAAGCTGGGTTTTTTTTTTCTTTCTTTTTTTTTTTTGTGTGTCATTTTGCTATGGCTTTAAATTCTAACAGATTGTTTCAAAATGCCATTCTATTCCTGCTCTACGAAAAACCTGTGCCGTTATGCTCTTCTCCAATATATGAGTTTCTAAAATTTCCCTGTGCCAGACAATACATAAACACCTGGTGATATTAAGTTTCATTTAGAAAAAATAATCCCTTGGCCTAAAAGAGGTATCATTTGACTTCAAAATTTATGATACTTCTCTCTTCACCATACTTTACAACTGGGTTTTCAAAAATTAAAATGTAATTTACATAAAACTTGAGTAAGGAAGAAGGTTCTATAAAAGAAATATCTTGTTGTTTTTTTGTGGTTATAAGAGGGTCATTAAGAAAGAACAGGAGGGCATTAAAATGACAAAATACTCTCTGGGGCACAGAGAGAATTACATAGGTGTTGGCATTTATATTTTGAACTCTCACCTGGTACATTTCTTATTCATTAGAGTTGAGCCTAAGTAACTTTTGCCTCCTCAGCACATTAAGGAGTATAGAGCAAGGACAAGCGGCTCCAAAACAAAATCTTTCCCTCTTCTTAAAATGCAAACCTCTAGATGATGGAGGGGTTCAGTCCCAGAAACATTATAATTTGTTCAATTGTACTTTACTGAAGCAAACCTAACATCTGAAAATCTAGGCAAATTAGAAGCTGATGACTGCTTTCACAAATCCATCTAGTGACTAATTTAGGATTTTTTAAAATAGCAAACTCTTCTAGTATATTAAAATGTGATTCATAATGTATGTTTGTATTTATATGTGTATATTATGTATATTTTCAAGAGCATTACTGATAGTCAAAGCAAGGTTTAGCTACCAGCAATATTTTTCCTTTCCACTCTCTTCCTCTCCCCAACCAAATCCAATCAGAGCTTCAGTCACTATCAAAGAGCCACATAGTTCTCATCAGACAGCAATATATTTGGTTGCACTCTCACAATCAAGATTCTAACCAGTCAACTGTGCACAGCAGCTCCCCAGACCCTTTTCCAGATCACCAGGTCTCTTAGAGATGCTATTATATAATGAAATAAACTTACTGTTTTCTTTAACACTTTGAGAGCATAAGGCTTCTGGGTCCCCTTCTGTTTGCATCTGTACACAATGGATGTAGCACCCCTTGAGGAGGAAAAAAAAAACAAAGAGAAAATGTTATGCTTTAGATGTTGAATAGAAGGGGAAAGCTTGAAAATCTGTATCTCTTGCAGTTAACCTTCATAACTGACAAAGGCTTATAAATTCTTCTACTGAACCAGCCCTATATGTGGAGAGTATTATTTTCTCATAACTGAATACAGTTTGTGCAGAAAAACTGTAGATTTTCCAGTCTGCTCTTTTCCTCCCACCCCACCTTTATGCAAGTAACATACCTAGGGTTGTCACATTAAGTATGTTCTGGAATAAACCAGGTGCTCAGGTAAACATAGCTTTTGGAGCATACCCATCCAATTCCAGAATCTCTGAGCTTTCCAAAGGTATGTGTCTGGAGTAAAATATTTGAACAGACACTTCACCAAAGAATAAATGTGGCTGGCAAATAAGCACAGGCAAAAGCTCAACATTATTATTAAGCAATTGCATACTAAAATCCCAATGTGATACCACTGCACACATAGCATAGATAACAACAATAATGATTGACAATATCATGTGCTGGTGAAGACACAGAGCAATTGGAAATCTTGAACATGGCTGGTGGAAAACAGCTTGGCAGTTTATAAAGTTAAGCATTCCTTACCATATGACGCATCCATTCCACCCCTAGGTATTTATTCAAGTGAGATGAAAACCTATGTTTGCTCACAAAAGTTAACCAAGAATGTTTATAGCAGCTTTATTTAGAATCATCAAAATCTGGAAACAACTGATAGGTCTCTCAACTGGGAATGGATTAACAATCTATGATATATCCATACAATGGCATGCTACCCAGAAATAAAAAGGAACAAACTAGTATACATTTAACAACTTGGATGAATCTCAAATATAATTTTCACTAAGTGAAAGCAGTTAGATTAAAAATGCTATATACTGTATGGCTTCATTTTTTCTAATATTTCTGCAAAGACAAAACTACAGGTAAAAAAAAACAGATCAGTGGTGTGTTCCAGGAAGATGGTGTTGGAGTAAGTCAGCAGGACTCATCACTCTAACAGAAACGGTGGAGAAAGGATGGAAGCTGTCCTTAGCAGCTGCTTTGGGTATCTGCAGACCAGAGGAAGGCACGCATCATCCAGGAGGATGTGGGACAGAGGTGACAAAGAGGCTGAAATGAAAACTGAGTTACTCGCTCCTGAAGCAGGGAATGGCTCCCATCCCGCAACCTCAAGGCGAAGAGTCTCAGTAAAATCTGTGGCTGAGATAGGAGCAAATGTTTTCCACCCTGGAAAGAGGACGTTTTCCTCCCTGGGAAGAGGGAGGGTGTGGCAGAGGACTGAGTGGGGTTTCTCTTCAGCAAGTTTAAACAGCAGGGTGTGACTTTGAATTGTGGCTCTAACCAGTGCAGAAATACCAGCTGGAGGAGTATGGAGGAAACAATTCAATGGAGAGGTTCGCTGAAGAGTGCCATCTGCTGGCAGCTAGGAAGGGGAAGGAAAAAAAAAAAAAGACTTTTTGGAGTCTCTCCTGTCCCTAATCCCGGGTCCCCAATGGATCTGGTCTGTGGCACATAAGAGGATCTTTGGCCCTGTTTTGATAACTTAAACAGGACAATTTTTAAGATTTAGAATAAGTTGAACCAAAAATCAAAGAAGAGCAGTGAAACAAAGTCACTCAACTGTACAATCCTAGGCAAGGGAGAGAAACTGACAACCAGAGTAAACTCACTGACTTAATCAGATGCCTAGACACCAGCAAAAAATGACAAGCCATACTAAGAAACAGGAAGATATAGCCCACACAAAGGAACAAATTAAAAATCCTGATGAAACAAAGGATTTACATCCACTAATCAATGATGTTCACACAAATTTCCGAAATAAATTCAGAGAATTGAAGGAGACCATATCTAAAGAGATAAACGATATTAGGAAGACACTCTGTGAGCATAAAGAAGAATTCAAAAGCTTGTAAAGAAAAGTAACAGATCTTATGAGAATGGAAGACACAATGGATAAGATTAAAAATAAATTAGAGGAATACAAGAGTAAATTTGAAATGGCAGAAGAATAAGTGAATTAGAAGACAGAATATCTGAACTTGAAAAGACAGAAGACCAGACAGAGAAAAGAATGGAAAAAATTGAACAGGGCCTTAGGGAATTGAATGACAGCATGAAAAGCACTATGGTGTCCTGCAAGGAGAAGGTAATGGAAAGAGGCAGACAGATTATTTGAAGAAATAATGGCCCCAAATTTCCCAACCCTTTTGAAAGACATAAAAATTAACATACATGAAAGACAATGTACTCCAAACAGAATAAATCTAAATAGATCTACTCTGAGACACCTACTATTCAGAATATCAAATGTCAGAGAAAAAGAGAGAATTCTAAAAGCAGTAAGAGAAAAGCAATACATCATATACAAGGTACGCTCAATGAGACTAAGTGCAACTTTCTCAACAGAAACCTGGGAGGTGAGAAGGCAGTGTTATGATATATTTAAGATACTGAAAGTAAAAAACTGTTAGCCAAGAATTCTATATCTGGCAAAACTGTCTTTCAAAAATGAGGATGAGCTTAAAGTCTTCACAGATAAACAAAAACTGAGAGAGTTTGTCACCAAGACTTATAAGAAATACTAAAGGGAGTGCTCCAGCCCGAAAGAAAAAGACAGGAGAGAGAGGCTTGGAGAAGAGTGTAGAAATGAAGACTATTAGTAAGGGTAACTAAAAGAGGTAAAAGAGGAAAAAGACAATAGTAAGATATGACAATGGAAAGCCAAAGGAGAAAATGGTCAAAGTAAGTAATGCTTTACACTAATTACAATGAATGTTAATGGATTTAACTCCCCAATAAAAACACAGACTGGCAGAATAGATAAAAATTATGAGCTATATATTTGCTGTCTACAAGAGACTCACCTTAGAAGCAAGGACACAAATAGGTTGAAAGTGAAAGGTAAGAAAAATATTTTCCATGCAAACAATGAGCAAACAATGAGCTGCGGAAGCTACACAAATATTGGACAAAAGAGATTTAAAATGCAAAATTGTTAGAAGAGATGAAAAAGGCATTATATACTAATAAAAGGGACAACACACCAAGAAGAAATAACAATAATTAATATTTATAAACCTAACCAGGGTGCCCCAAAATACTTGATGTAAACACTGGCAAAACTGAAGGGAGAGGTATATGTCTCTACAATATTTGGAGACTTCAATACACCACTTTCATCAATGGATAGAACATCAGGACAGAGGATCAATAAGGAAACAGAGAGCTTAAATAATATGATAAATGAACCAGATCTAACAGACATATATAGAACATTTCATCCCAAAACAGCAGGATACACATTCTTCTCAAATGCTCATGGATCTTTCTCCAGGATAGACCTTAAGTTGGGTCATAAAAGAGGTCACAACACATTTAAAAATATTGAAATTATACAAAGCATCTTCTCTAACCATGATGGAATGAAGCTTGAAATAAATAACAGGTGGAGAATGAGAACATTCACAAATATATGGAGGACAAACAACATATTCTTAAACAATCAGTAGGTTAAAGAAGAAACTGTAAGAGAAATCAGTAAACATCTGGAGTTGAATGAAAACGAGAATACAACATATCAAAACCTAGGGGATGCAACAAAGGCAGTGTTGAGAGGGAAAAATATAGCACTAAATGCTTACATTAACAAAGAAAAAAGAGCTAAACTCAAAGACCCAATTGCACATATGGAGGAACCACAAAAAGAACAGCAAATTCATCACAAGCAAGAAAGAAATAACATAGATTAGAGCAGAAATTAATGAAATTGAGAACAAGAAAACAATGGAGAGAATCAATGAAATGAAAAGTTGGTTCTTTGAGAAGCTCAATAAAATTAACAAACACTTAGCTAGACTGACAAAGAAAAAAAGAGAGAAGATGCAAATAAAATAAAATCAGAAATGAGAGGGGGAACATTATCACTGATCCCACAGAAAGAGGAAAGATCATAAGAAGATACTATGAACAACTGTGTGCCAACAAGTTAGACAACTTAGATGAAATGGACAACTTTCTAGAAACACACAAATTGCCCAAACTGATGTGGGGGAAAAAAATAGGAGATTTCAACAAACCAATCACAAGTAAAAAGATTGAATCAGTCATCAAAAACCTCCCAAGAAAGAAAAGCCCAGGACCAGATGGCTTCACAGGTGAATTCTACCAGGCATTTCAAAAAGAATTAACACAAATCCTGCTCAAATTCTTCCAAAAAGTGAAGAGGAGGGAACACTACCTAATTCATTCTATGAAGCCAACATCACCCTAATATCAAAGCCAGATAAAGATACTACAAGAAAAGAAAATTACATCTAATGGATATAGATACAAAAATACTCAACTAAATATTTGCAAATCAAATCCAACAGCACATTAAAAAAATTATACACCATGATCAAGTAGGTTTTATCCCAGGTATGCAAGGGTGGTTCAACACAATGAAATCAATTAATATAATACACCACATTAACAAATCGAAGGAGAAGAATTACGTGATTATCTCTATTGTTGCAGAAAAGGCATTTGACAAAATCCAGCATCCTTCTCTTGATAAAAACACCCTAAAATATAGGAATAAAAGGAAACTTCCTCCAAATGATACAAGGAATATATGACAAACCCTCAGCCAACATCATACTCAATGGCGAAAGGCTGAAAGCTTTCCCCCTAAGACTGGATCAAGGCAAAGATACCCACTGTCAACACTGTTATTCAACATTGTACTAGAAGTTCTCACTAGAGCAATTAGGCAAGAAAAAGAAATAAAATGATTCCAAATCAGAAAGGAAGAAGTAAAACTTTTCTATTCACAGATGATATGATCCTATATTTAGAAAACCCTGAAAAATCAGCAAACTACTAAAGATAATAAATGAGTTCAGCAAAGTGGCAGGATAGAAGATCAACATGCAAAAGTCAATAGTGTTTCTATACACTAGAACAATCTGAGAGGGAAATCAGGAAACAAATTCTATTTGCAGTAGCAACTAGAAGAATCAAATATCTAGGAATAAATTTAACCAGGGATGTAAAGGACCTGTACTCAAATAACTACAAAACATTGCTAAAAGAAATTAAAGAAGACCTAAATAAATGGAAGGGCATTCCGTGTTCATGGATTGGAAGACTAAATAGTGTTACAAAGTCAATTCAAACTGATTTACAGATTCAACAAAATCCTAATCAAAATTCCAACAGCCTGCTTTACAGAAATGGAAAAGTCAATTACCAAATTTATTTGGAAGAGAAAGGGACCCTGAAGAGCCAAAAATATCTTTAAAAAAAAAGAACAAAGTCGATGGACTCACACTTCCTGGCTTTAAAGCATACTACAAAGCCACAGTGGTCAAAACACCATGGTATTGGTATAAATATAGACAGATAGACCAAATGGAATCTAATTGAGAATTCAGAAATAGACCCTCCCCTCCACAGTCAATTGATTTTTGACAAGGCTACCAAGCCTACTCAACTGGGACAGAACAGTCTCTTCAACAAATGGTGCTGGCAGAACTGGTTATCTATATTCAAAAGAATGAAAGAGGACCCCTATCTCACACCTTATGCAAATATAAACACAAAATTCCTAGAAGAATATGTAGGAAAGCATCTTCAAGATCTTGTGGTAGGAGGTGGTTTCTTAGACATTACATCCAAAGTACAACCAATGAAAGAAAAATTAGATAAAGGGGCTTTCTCAGAATCTAATGCTTTTGTATTTCAAAGGACTTTGTCAAGAAGGAGAAAAGGCAGGTGTATTAGTCAGCCAAAGGGGTGCTGATACAAAACACCAGAAATTGGTTGGTTTTTATAAAGGGTATTTACTTAGGGTAGAAGCTTACAGTTACCAGGCCATAAAGCATAAGTTACTTCCCTCACCAAAGTCTATTGCCACATGTTGGAGCAAAATGGCCTTTTCTCTTTCCTCATGACCAAGGTCTTCTATGTGCTTCCTTCCTGGGGCTCCAGCTCAAAAACTCCAAACTTCCTTCTCTACTATGTGGTTTCTCTGTGATTCCCTGCCCACCAAGGGGGCAGGGACTCAATATCCTACTGACATGGCCCAATCAAAGCACTAATCATAATTTAATCATGCCCAGGTACAGACCAGTTTACAAACATAATCCAATATCTATTTTTGGAATTCATAAACAATACCAAACTGCTACAGCAGGCTACTCAATGGGATAAGCCACATATCTAATAAGGGTTTAATATCCATGATATAAAAAAAGATCATACAACTCAACAATAAAAACTAAAATGACCGAATTAAAAAATGGGCAAAAGACATGAATAGACATTTTTCCAAAGAGGAAATACAAATGGCAAAAAAAGCACATGAAAAGATGTTCAACATAACTAGCTATTAGGGAAAGCAAATCAAAAACTACAATGAAATATCTTCACAACTTATCAGAATGGCCACTATTTAAAAAACAGAAAACTAGAAGTGTTGGACAGGTTGTGGAGAAACAGGAATGCTTATTCACTGTTGGAGAAAGTGTAGAATTGTGCAGCTGCTGTGAAAGACTGTTTGGCAGTTCTTCAGAAAGTTAAATATAGAGCTGCCATATGATCTGGCAATTTGACTCCTAGGTATATACTCATAAGAACTGAAAGTAGGGATGCAAACAGACATTTGCACAGACATTCATAGTGGCATTATTTACAATTGCCAAAAGATGGAAACAACCCAGGTGTCCATCAACAGAAGAATGGATAAACAAAATGTGCTATATGGAAAAGATGGAATATTATTCAACTGTAAGAAGAAATGAAGTCTTGACACATTAGACAACAAGGATGAACCTTGAGGATATTTGTTGAGTGAAACAAGCCAGACACAAAAATACAAATACTGTATGATCTCACTAATATGAACTAAACATAATGAGCAAAGTCTTGGAATTAATAGCTAGAAGATTGGTCACCAGAAGATAGAATGAGGATAGAGAATGGAGGGCAATGGCTTAATTTGTGCAAAACTGGTAAAAAGTTTGATTGTAAATGCTTGGAATTAGGTAGAGGTGATGATGGCAAATTAGAGTGAATGAAATTAGCAGCACCAATGTGGGGGTGTGATTGTGGTTGAAAGGGAAAGTTTAGGGGTGTGTATGTCACTAGAAGAAAAGCTAAAGGATGAAACATGGGACTGTATAGCTTTGTGAATCCTGTTGTAAACGATGAGTGTGATTAATAGTATGAATTAAGCATGTTCTTCTATGAAGCTGAACAAGTGTGGATTAATGTTTCAAGATGTTAACAATAGGGTGGTAGCTGAGCAAGAATGCACCTAAAGCAAACTATGGACTGTAATGAATAGTAATATGTTAATTTTTCATCACTTATACAAAAATAGAGAATTATCATAAGTGACAGAAATCAGACACAAAGTACTGCATATTGTTTGACTCCATTTTTATAAAATGGAAATATAAATAAATTTATGGAGATGGAATTAGGTTAGTGGATTTGTATGGCAGGGTATGGATAGAGGAATTGAAAGGAAACAGGGTTTTGCTTTTTTTTTCTTTTTGGAGTAATGAAATGCTCTAACACTGATTGTGGTGATGAATGCACAACTCTGTGATATACCATAATCCACTGAATATAAACTTTGGATGGATTGTATGGTATATGAATATATATCAATAAAATTGCTTTAAAAAAACAGATCAGTGGTTGCCTGGGACTCAGAGGAGGTGGAGAGGTTAACTAAAAATGGACAAAGAATTGACTACAAATTTTTAAGCATGATATAATTGTTCCATATGTGGTTGACTGTGATTGTGGTGGTGTTTACACAACTATATACATTTGTCAAAACAGACAGAGATGTACACTAAAATAGACTAATTTTACTGTATCTAAATCATATTTAATAAAAATTAGCAAAATATCTTTCTAGAAAAACCACCTTGTTCAGAGGTAAGATTAAAAATCATAGTACTAAAATGTAGCCTACACTATTCAACCTATTCTATTTGCATTAAACAGGTTACTGGTGGAATTTAAAACAAAAGAAAGTAAGAAGAAAAGGATGGGAATATATGAGAAAGTGACTTGCAAACACTAAAGACAACTAAAAATCTAATTTTCATTTTTATCCCAATTGAAAACTTAAAATTGATACAGAATTCATGTAAAAGAAAATATATTAAATAGTATACATTTATTAATTTCTCCATTACATTAAATTAACCAATTGATAATTTTAATATATAAATCACTATACCTTAACAAAAGCTTTTCTCCTCTAAGATCTAACAAAATGGTTTAAGAAAAAGATTTAATAAAATCTTGATTACCGTCAGGACAAAAATATGTTAGAAATATCTTTTTAAAGAGTAGAAATATTAAATTAAAAGAATAAAACAGCCTAAAAAAATGTAGGTGAAAACACTTCAGGAATTTCTCAAAAGATATAATATATATTCTTTGCTGAAATTCAGCAGTTGGTTTAAGTGTATAAATATAATTCATTATGTTTTTTATAAAGTTAAAAATGATTTCAATACAAAGTACAAGAGTTAATTTTTAATATGAAAAGAACATTTTGTTATAATATTTTTATCCTCACTTCAAAATAGATTATATAAAGGGAGAATCACCATAAAATTGCCTGAGATCCAAAGGAAGTAAAGAGATTTTAGATAAGAAGACATTATTTTCATGGAGTCATTCAACTGATAATAAAAGCTTCACTGCTCATGTCTATTCATTTTTAACATATTTTCTAACAAAAAGTGCCAGCAAATATAGGAATTTTTCCAGTTAGAATTCTTTTCTGCTATAGTTTTGATGAAAAAGAAAATCAATATTCTTTTGGAGTCTGAGCTGTTCGTTTCTATTTTCATATTGATTTTCTTTAACAGAAATGTTGGAAAAATCATTTTTGAGCTCTAGGTTTATCTAACTTGGTTATTTTTTTTTAATTTTCTAAAGGAAAAAGTTGAAAATATAACACTATATTTTTTCATTGCATAGAAAGAAGGAAAAGTAGACAAATCTGTATGTGTCTGTAAAATCATGTACAATATTTGTACATAACCATAATACTATATATATACTATATTATGTATATAATGTATATTACACAAACATACCACATACACACATTATGGCCCCTATAAAGAAACACCTAATGTTGGTACCTGGTGCTGTGTGTCAAACTTACAGATGTAAGGAAGATGCCCCAGATGTCATATTTATTTGCCCTGAAGAAGCTTAAAACACAAAGTTCCTTGCTATCACATTTAAGACTACTTAGTACAGAAAAGGGGACTCATCCTACAGCCCACTTTTACATGTGCCTTATGTCAACATTGCTTTTATTTATTTACTTTTATCCATTTTTACCCCCCACACCCATTTTTGCTGTTTTTGTGTCCATTCACTGGGTAATTCTCTGTGTCCATTTCCTGCCCTCTCTTCTCATCCTTTTCCTCCTGTCTTCACCAGGATTCGATCCTGGGAGCCTCTGATGTGGGAGAGAGGCATCCTACCACCTGTACCACCTTGGTTCCCGGCTTTTCGGCATGTCTTGCCTTGGCTCTCCCTCGAGTCACTCTCCTGTTACATCATCACCTTGCTGCGTGGCTCAGCGGGGCCTGACGGCACACCTGCTCACAAGGCCTGACAGCACACCCTCACACGGGGCCTGGGGGGCTCACCCGCTCGTGGGGCCTGGCATTTCTCTTTATTCTTACCAGGAGGTCCCAGGGATCGAACCCAAGTCCCTCCATATGAGAGACAGATGCCTAACCATTTGAGCCACATCTGTCCCCCAACATTTCTTTTTCACTTCTCTTTTAGTACATTTTTTTCCCCATACCCTCACCCCTTTTCTCTCCCCTCTCTTCTCCTGTCTTGTTTTAAAGAAAGAGATTGGTTTAATTTTATTTTTTCCTCCAGAAGAAACCCATATGCATTGACATAAATTGTCCACCCCTAAACTGAGATACATATCTAAATGTGCTCAAAAGGCCTGCTGAAGATCAAATCTGGTTCAAAATGGAAGCAGGAAGTCAGAAGTCTGGATTCATAGCAATGTTTTAGGAAATTAAGATAAGATTGCACAATGTTAAAAACAATTTAGTATCATGGGTGTTCCCCCATCAAGGAAGGTTAAAAATCAGAGTTGGCATTTTGGAGTAGGACTTAGTGGGGCATTAGTGATTATCTGGTGAAAGCAACAGAGCTTGCCTTCACTTGTCATCAAACCTACAATTTGCCCTTTTGAAATGCAAGAGAATTTCAGATACTGAATCTCTTAAAATATATAAATTTTGAAGGCAGAGTTGACTATTCTGCTTTCTTGGCCCAAGCCATGTGTATTTGCTATGGTTATTAGGCATTATAAGTTAGTAAAAATTTCTATCTTTTTTAAAATAAGGGATGGTCCTGAAATTGATTTAAAGAGTTTAGTTATCTTTTTCAAATTTGAAGGTAATGATAAAATGTGTTTGGTTAAAGAAAATAGTTATGTAAAAATATTGTTTATACATGGGGTATCTTTGGGGCATGGGGGTGGTAGGGAGTGGTATATATGGGATTCCCCTGTATTTTCTATATGATATTTCTGTAACCTAAAGCTTCTCAGAAAATAAAGGGAAAAAAATCTTCTATATAGGGGAACATACAGAAGAATTTGTCAATATACATAAAAGATAATAGACCTTTTGGTGATGAAAGGCACAATGCAAAAAAAATTTTAATTTTTTTTGTTTAATATTTTTATTTTATTATGGTTATTTTTGTTAGCTTTGTTTTGGGGGAGGTTTTGGTTTGCAGAGGAGTTGCAGCTGTGGTACGGGAGGATCATTGGTCAGGAGTGTTGGTAGTGGGGGGATATGTGTGTGGAGGGTGTGCCTGGGGCATGCCTCTACGGAGTGTGAGTGCATTCATGCCGTCATGGGGTGTTGTCTTGGTGGGTAGAGATGCATGGAATATTGAATTCTCATCCTGGTGAGTCCTGCTACATTCTCTCATACAGTGGCAAGAATCTCTGGAGTACATGGGCAGTGCTTAGCAAAGGAGAGCAGACCAATGCACAGGTCCTTGATATTGATGCTTATACTGATGAATCTTGTTCATGTGAAACCGAAACTTAGCCAAGTATTATATACTGCCTAAGAGTTACCTGCTGAAAGCCTCCCTGTTGCTCAAATGTGGCCAAACTCGGCATATAAATTTATTCCCCCGATGTGGGACGGACTCCTAGGGAGGAGCCTCCCTGGCACTGAGGGACTAATACCAAGTGCCAACATATAACGCATTTGGAAAAAGACCTAGATCAAAAGGGGAAGTATTAAATGCAAATGAGTTTTTATGGCTAAGAGATTTCAAAGAGAGTCAGGAGGTCATTCCAGTGGTTATGCTTATGCACGTCTCAGGAGGATCTCACAGTCTGCCACAGTAAAGAGTGCCTCAAGTAGGGGTGTTCCTGGGGGGCTCTAGAGACATCTAGACACTATAGGCAGGGCAGACAATCCCAGGAAATCGGCACTCAGGCAGTGGGCCTTACCTTGGAATATATGATAATCCATCTCCCCCAATGTATCAGAGATAGACTCATTTATAATTTTCCTACACATGGTTCTTCAGCCCCATTTATTTGAACCTATAATTAGCACTATACTCATTAAATATATGTCTCAGAGACTTAAATCTTCCAGATGTTCATATACCAGTTGAGCTCTGAATTTCAGCAGAGTTACAGCCAACACCTATTCTCCAGTTCATCAGAGTCACCCAGGACAACTAACAAAAGGGTGATGATTGGCAACACCTATCCCAAGATGCATAGAGTATCTGCAACTACAAGCAAGACAGTTCCATAAATCTGACCCACGAGATCTAAGCTCCTTCTCAATCAGAAGCAGACTGGGCATCACCAACCCCAGATCCTCATGATTGAGGAATGAACAAACATAAAGGGGGAATCCAAATATGGACTAAAGTAGGCATTATTATTCTAGTAATGGATGAACTTGTAACATTGATATAAAGACAGTGGCCACCAGAAGTTCTGAGGAGAAGAGAGGAAAGAATAGATATAACATGGGGAATTTTTGTGACATTGGAATCATTCTGCATGTTGTTGCAATGATGGATACAAGCCATTATACATTTTGTCAAAACCTAGCAAACTTAATCAGGTTGTTCTCAATCATGACTGTGGAGATAAAGGGTCTTCACACATTTATCAGACCTTCTCATTATTTGCTTCAAAATAGTTAATGCCTCATAATGTTAGTCATTAATTCAATTAATCAGACATTTCATAAATAGTAGTTTGTTTTTCTTTACTCTGTGGGTATGTACACATGCAAGAATCATACCCTGAACTGAATTTCCAATGAACCATTTAATGCTGCAATTCCTCATGAGTATAGAAATTCCTTTGTTTTTTACCCATTTCCTCCATTCCCGATCCCTTCACCTCTATTATATAAGCATCTATAATCATATATTTAATGTGCACCCATCCAATCCAACTTCCACACTTTCATTTAAGGTTATGTGTATCAATAGACAAAATATACATAACATTGTTTTACCTATACTATATACCAAAACATATAGAAATATTATCACTATATATCTTGGTCCTCAACTTTCATTTTTTCACTCAACATCATGTTCTGAGGATCATTGATCTAGTTAAGTCCTCTTAATTGCTGCTATTGAATGAATATACTACATTTGTTTCAATCTGCCCTTGATGATCATTTATGTTGTTTTCAGTTTTTACGTATTTTAAACCCAAATTGAATGAAGTTCCTATAACAGTTTCTCTACAATTTAGTTCTGACTTTATAATGGGCCTCTAAGCTTTCCTTCTGTTTTGGCAACTCTTTTGATTTAGGAAGTAAAAGCACTGATGTCAGTCCTGAGGTCCAGTGCATCACCCAATTGTATAAGGCCAACCCAAGAGCACCTGACAGCAGAGTAATCTCAGCTTATAGAGTCAAAGTTGCATTTCCAAATATGACCAAGGATAGGATGTAACTAATATTGAAGGACTAGAAAAGCTAATTAATTGTTTATAGTTAACTTTTAATTGTTTATAGTTAACCTACTGTTGTTATAGATTGTAGGAAAAAGATGCTTAAATAGTGTAAGTATAGCAGTATGCAGTCACATTTTCAAAAGCAGCTGAATTCACTGTTATTCTCAAAGTAGAACTAGATTTAATTCAGTAAAAATGTTTGAGCACTTTGCTAGGCATTGAAGAGGATTATTATAACGATGGTTATTCCTCTGAATGGACTTGCAGTATTATATGGGGACAAGAAAATATATATATGTAATTTTTTTAGAAGCAGACCAATTACCAAGAAAGAGTAAGACTATTTGGAACTTTGTGGAATGTGACTTCATAATTAATTGTCCAAACCTGAGTGCTTTTGCGAGTGGGAGGGGATTCATAATTATGCCAAAATCACAGAGTACTGGGAGTAGCAGGAAGGAAGAGCTGAGATCCTTCTTATAGAAAGGCAAATTTAAACTGGCCTTCAAGGTGGGTGGAGACTGACAAAGGCAAATGCATAGACTGGAGAGGGTTCTACGCATATGACCTGCTTGAGCCTAGGTAGGAAAGCTGGAGGGTGCACAGGAGTAAACTGACCCTAATAGACTATTTGCCTGTATGGAAAGTATGGAAGAATATGTACTGGTTGTTTGGATGGAAAACTTGGCATGCAGATGGGGGATGGATTGGAAGTAGTAGCCAGAGGCAAGGTTAGTTTATAACCCTACTGTAAATAAAGATTTACTAATCTTCAACACATGCTTGTAACTGTTTTCTTCTTAAATAGAAATAAAATAATTTGTACAATGCTACCTTATTCCTCATAGTTAATACTATCCTGGCATAGGCATATCACAGGCTGAGCAATACTGAAAAAAAATGGATATCTTGTGAGTAAAATAACTATGAAACAATATTTCCAGCAACACCACATAAAAAGCATACCAGGATAAGATGAATAGTTTCATTCATGATGTCATTTTTCTAAATGACACATTCACACTCCATGATTTATTCTGTTACTTCACAATCTGAATTTCCTTCTAAAGTCAACAATATAGTCCAAATATCAGATATTTAATGAAATATCTTCAGCTGTGGCTATACTGCCATGTGATTATGACAACTAGATACAGATATTACAAGCCTTGCTATTCTACTACAAAATTAAACTTTCTCGAGAAATTTAGTGTCTCTCATTTCCTCTTCAGGCTGACCCTCCCATCCCTCCATCCTTAAGGTCTGTTTGATCACCATTTCCTCCATCAGGGACATCTTTATACATAGATTTAACTCAAGTTATCCCTTTCTGTCTCTACTTCAGCCAGCCTGTTTCTCCTGGGGAATTCATCAGAAACCTTTGCGCTAGTTTGAGCCTTGTGGACCCCAGAAAATCCTGTTCTTAAAGCCAATCCATTCCTGTGTGTGTAAACCTATTGCAGATAGGACATTTTGATTAAGGTTAAGGGGCCTTCCTTTTGATTAGATTGCTTCAGTTAATGGCCTTTGGTTAGATTGCAGGACCCAGGGTGGGTCTTAATCCTCTGACTGGAATACTTTTTAAGCAGAGGAATAAAAAGGTGCAGACAAAAAATAGTTGGAGAGACAGAGAGAAACCCTGAGATGCTGAGAGAGAGGTCCCAGAGGCTAGAGCCTGGAATCAGCAGAGCACAGAGGCACAGAAAGCAAGAAGCTGAAAGCAACATGGCCTGGAGGAGAAGGCAGGGACTGGCAGCGCTGACCTTCAGGGAAATATCTTCACCTGATGCCTTCATTTGGACATTTTTTCTCAGCCTCAGAACTGTAAACTTTTCTTTTTTAACAAGTCATTTTTACATATTAATAAGACATAAATCCATCCAAAGTTTACAAACAATGGCATTTTGTATAATCACCAAGTTGTGCATTCATCTCTTCAGTCACTCCTAGGGCATTTTCATTATTCCAGTAATAATAAAAATAATACTAAAAACAAAAACCAAACTAACAAACAAAACTCATCACCTGTCAATCTCTCTATGCTTCCCTGCTATACATAGCTGCTATTCTGTTACCATCTTTCTAGTTTATTTCTATGTATACTTTGTGAAAACAGTCATATATGTAATACAACCCATATTCATATTTCACATGCAGTTTCACTCTGTTATATAGTCCCATGTTACATTTTTCAGTTTTTGGAACTGTAAGCTTTTAACCTAATAAATCCCATTGTAAAAGCCAACTCATTTCTGGTATATTGCTTTGGTAACCTTCAGCAAACTAAAACAACTTCATCAGAGTTCCCTGCTTATGGCCTACCCTACAGTATTCAGATTTGCCAATCCCCACAGAAGTGTGAATCAATTCTTAGACTAAACCTCATAATATTTATATAATATATCTATTTATCCATCTCCTGTCATTTCTCCAAGGTTTTCCCTGGAGAACCCTGACTAATACATCTACGTTGAGAAATATTTCATGTTTTCTCAAAAAGAACTATGACTTGCAGTTATTGAGTATGGTGTTCCATAAATGTCAATTACATCAGTATGGTTGGTAGTGTTACTAAAATCATCTATATTCTTTATATTTTTGTCTAGCTGTTCTATCAATACTGAGAAAGAGGTGTTAAAATTCTCATTTTTGGTTGTATATTTGTCTATTTCTTTATTTTCTGTCAATTTTTGCTTTATCTGTTATTAGTTGCATACACATTTAGGATTGTTATGTCTTTCTGATGTAGTGACCATTTTATCATTATAAAATGCCACATTATCCTTAGGAAAGTTCTGTTTCTTAAAGTGCATTTTGATGCTAAAATAGTCATACCCACTTTCTTATGTTTACAATATGAATGGTACTTTTTTTCTACCATTTTATTTTCAACTTATTTGTGTATATTTAAAATGCATCTTTTGTAGACAGCATATAGTTAGATCTTGATTTTTTCCATCCAATCTGACAATATCTGCCTTTTAATTGTGGTTTTGTTCATTTATATTTAATGTTACTATTGTTATGGTCGGATTTCAGTCTAGCATCTTGCTTTTCGTTTTTTATTTCTTTCATCTGTTTTCATCTTTTTTCATCTTTCCTGGCATCATTTGGATTCATTGATTTTTTTCAGTATTCTATTTTATCACCCCTCTTGGCTTTAAAGCTATACCTACTTGTTTTATTTTGTTGATGGATGCTCTAAATGTTAGTAAATGCATCATTAACTTATCATAGTCTACTCATAATTATTAATGTAAAATATAAGAACCTTAAAACAGTGTAATTCCATTTATTTCCTCCTCTTCCTTTCCTGCCCTTTGGAATATTGCTCCCACATATATTTTTAATTTTAATTTAAATGGTCAGTTGTTTTTTAAATTTATTAAGGGAAAAATAAAGAGCTTTAAAATATTTCTCCACATTCTTTCTATTTCTAATGTCCTTCATTCCTTCTATAAATTTGAATTTCTATTTGGTAGTATTTTCCTTCAGTTGAACAAATTTTAACTACTTGTGGTTCATGTGTGCTGACAAGGGATTCTCTCAGAGTTCGTTTATTTTTTAAATGTCTTTATTTTACCATCATTTTTGGGAGATATTTTCACTATATAAATTCTGGTATGACAGGTGTTGTTTTGTTTTTGTTTTTGTTGGTTTATCTTCATACCTTTTTTCTTGCTCCACTGTCTTCTGCCATCCTTTTTTATTTATTTATTTATTTTTTTTTTATGAGACATCAACTATCACACATAATTGTTCCTCTGAAGATGTTGTATCTTTTTTCTTTGGCTGCTTTTAAGGTTTTCACTTCTTTGATTTCTGTTTGACTATATGCCCAAGTTTGCTTTTCTTTGTATTTATTAAGTTTTCTGCTCAATGAATTTTTAAATACATAAAGCTCTTTAATAAACTTGAAAAAATTTCACCTATCATTTCCTCAAATATTTTTTTCTCCTCTCCTTCTGGGACATCTTTTATATGTATGGCAGCCTTCTTGATATTTTCCCAGAAGTTACAGAAGCTCTGTACCTGTTAACCAATTGTTTTACTTGCTATTCTTCAGATTAGATAATTTCCAGTGATTTTTCTTCAAGTTCACTAACCCTTTCTTCTGCTGTTTCAAATCCATTCTTAAGCTTATAAATTTTTAATTACATATAATGTACTTTTCAAGTCTAAATTTCCATTAAGCTACTTTTTATAGTTTCCACTTCTGTGCTGTTGAGATACCCCATATTTTTGGTATTATGCCCATATTTTCTTTTGTGTTCTCATGTTCTTGAATGTATTTACAATAGTTACTTTAGAACCTTCATGTGTTAATTCCAGCATGTGGGTCATCTGCAGGTCTATTTTATGGACTTCTTTTTTAAAGTTATTATTACAGAGAACTTTCTTTTGATTTTTTGAATGCCAAGTATTGTTTAATTGTGTGATAAACATTTTAAAATTATATATTTTAGGGGGTCTGGATTGTGTTATCTGATTTTGAAATGAGTTGATATTTTAAAAATAGCAGACAGTTAAGTTGCTGAAAAATCCATTCATCCTTTTTTTCATTTGTTAGGGAAGATCTGGTTAGGATTTTTCTTGGCTCTATAGCCTGGCCCTTACTCTAAGGTATGATCTTTACTTTTATGATGTGACCTTTTTATGTGACCTTTTTGAGGTCTGAACCAAATATCTGAGGTGCTCAATAATGTTTTTCCACTTTGACTTGACCAGAGTTCCAATTTAACAGAGACCCAATATCTTCTAAGTGTTCAGGCTTTCTGGTATTTATGTTAGCTCTTAGCCCTTCAGAACTGCTCCTGGTTAGCCTCATTAAGTCTCGCTCTGCACATGTGCTGCTTTTGCCTTGGCCAAGGATGAACAGAAACTCCCCCTGCAGGCATTTCTTTTCCCCCTTTGCATAGGTCACTTCTCTAGGCTACACTGTCCTATGAATTCTTACCACTTCAGTAGCCCAAAATTCTGATCACTGCCTCCTCTGCTAGAGATTACCGTGCTATGCCTGGGCTTCACATTCTTACACTTATGTTACAGAGCCAAGGTGACCATGAAACCTTGTTTTTTCCTTCTTTCAAGGACATTAGCCTTGTATTGTCTGTTTTTCAATGTCTGAAAAACAGTTGTCTTGTGCATTATATCCAAGTTTATATTTGTTTATGGCAGAAGGGAAAGTGTAATACTAATTATTTCATCACTTATGGGAGCAGAACGCATCCCTTGCAGTCTTAACTTCTATGATTTTATTACAGTTAGAATCAAAGATTGTTGCAAAAGAGAAAACTAATTGATTATTTTTTATGCAAGTATTAAAAGTTCATTTAAAAAGTCAACAAAGTTAGTGATTAAAGGAGATTAGCAAATGACAAATCTGTAAGGGCAAATTAAGAAATACCCACTTTGGCATTCCAAGCAGCTTTTAAACCATCAACAGCAGGTATTGTTTCTGGACAAGGAAGGAGTTTTGAGGCATGAGATATAATTACACTGTGTCAAAACACTGTGCCCAGGAATTTTGTCTGTTGAATAGATGATCAGACATATTTTAGGATAAAAAAACTAACCCACTTTAGATCACAGGCCTTCAGACTACACCCATTGCTGCTTCTTTTAAAGCATTCATGTGGCTGAGAGCTGTACCAGATGGCTGATACAGACAAGGAAGAGATTTCATCTCTCCCAGCTGTGACTTAGGCTTGTTACTGGCATTCAGTGATATCTAGCATTTAATATTATGAAACTGTAAGATTAGAAATCAGTAAGATCACTCTTCAACAAGAGGCTTAGCTGAGGCAAGGCTTTATTTAGCACACAGATGTGTTTTGTTTGGCCTGCATGGTTTTTTAAAATGTTGAATGTCTTGCCAACATTTAAAAATGGGGAGATTTTACCAAAAATTCACATTTCCACTTTCTCTTGAATCTGGAGACACTAATTCTTCATTAGTTCCTGGAAGCAGCTGGTGGGAGCTGAGTACCAACTGTCTGCTTTAGAGAGGACCTGGGGTGGCTTCACTCATTCATACCATCTCCAAGCTCCTTTTGGTAAATACATGTACCTCCCCTGATCTAACAAATACCTAGGAAGTGGGAGTAGCTGGTAACAAAAGCAGATAAATGTCTGAAGGGTCCCTTCCAGAGATGTGTTGGGTTTATCAAGGCCTAGAACTTATTCTACTTCTCTGCTTCAATGTCAGCTTAGTGGTTAGGAGCCCATGATTATTACTTCATTCCACTGATTTTAAGAGGCATCATTATGCTATGACCACTAAAAAAGAAAAGCTGCTACCAATTTAACTATGACATCCCAGGATGAAGGATGCATCCTGATTACAGATATTAAAATAAGAAAGATGGTTATATTTTAATCACCAATAAAGATGGTGATATCATATATGAAGAATACCAGATATAAGTAGAATCTTTTTTAGGTTACAAATCAATATCAATCTCTTTACGATTTTCATTCTCACTGTCATTACCTTTTAAGCAGGCTCTAGCCCTCCAGTCTCAATCCCCTTCATTCCTGCTCCACTCCACAATGAGAATTAACCTTCTAGAACAGAAATCTGGTCCTATGCTCACTATTCCTATGATAATGAGGAGGATCCAGGTTCCCTGGCATGGCATGTGAGACCAACTACTATCCGGCCTTTTCTTTTTGATCCCAACAACTCTTGCCCTCACTCTCCCTTTTGCCTCTAACAATACTGAATCCTCTGTGTCTTTGAGCAAGCTGCCTTCTTTGTTTGCATGACTACCTCAGATTTTAAGACAAGTTTTCAGCCATTCTCTCTTGAGCACTAACATCACTTCTTACGGAATACTTTCCTTCCATGGTACGCAAATGTTCTTTCCAGGAAATCCTAACTCACCTGAAGCTCTTCTGTCCACCTCTGCACCTAATATCTGCATTGTGTTTTATTCATATACATGCCTATCTAGGCCAGAGCTTCCCATCTCATAAGTTGATTCTATCCTTCATAGATATATTTTACTCAAATAATGTTTAAACAGTTTTATTAATTAGATGCTAACATTAAAAACAGAGACAGTTCCTATTTTAAGAAAACTAAGCCTAGAAACATGGGCCTAGCATTCCTGGATGACAGCAATCAGCTGAAGCTGACAGAGGTTGCCCCACTGATATGACATGCTTTCCACAGTTTCTCAGGAAACCCAGTGGTCCCTATGGGTTTTAACATATCTTTTTGCTCATTTACAATACAAGTCTGGTCACTGTAAGCATCTGAGCTTGCAACTTCTGGTGTAGACTGTGAAGTCTATCTTATTAATACTCCCAGCGCCTCATACAAAATATAACTGGAGTTCAGGAAATAGTTTGTGGCTTGAATTGAATACACTGATACAATCACTGCAATAGTCCAGCAAAGAAGTAAGTCTTATGTTTGATAAATAAGCTATAGTTTGGGAAGTTAAAGACTTGCTCAAAAAGACATAGCTGATAAGAGGCAGAGCTAAGATTGAACCCGAATCTCTGCTCTGTGTCTCTGGATTTCTCCTTAAGACGCACTGCCCCTTGTGGCTGTTTATCTAGAGAGGTTAGGAAACCTCAATTTTTCAACTGATTATTAATCAGTATGTCCTCTGAATCACCACCATTATGAAACTTATTGCACATTGCCTTGCACTATAGTTAATTATGTGTATGTGTCTCCTCCATGTGACTTGAGGGCAAAGGCCTGTGACCAGCCAGTGCCTTTCAAATAGTAGGCCCGCAATACAGGCTTGGAGAATTAATCAAATTGGTTTAGTAAATCTCTATTCTTTGCAATTTTTAACATCACAATGCCTTAAATCCTATGGGGAAGGAAGAAAGGAAGGAAGGAAGGAAGGGAGGGAGGGAGGGAGGGAGGGAAAAAGGAGATTGCTGTAATAAAAGAAGAAATATAAAAATGCAGCAAAGAACCCACTTACACACAGTTACTTTTTCCCATTTTAATCAACAGTATTTGGCATGATAAAACAAATAAAATCATGTTGCTTCTAAACTATTTAGGATTTAAGCTGTTACCTACATTATTGTTGGATTTACTCTTTTGGATATTTGTATTTGATTCCATCAGGTCACAGCTAACTACCTCTTTATCAATAGTATCATCTGTTTCTTTCATTAACACCAAATGATTTGCTCCATTAGTAACATGTTATCAATGTTTAAGAGTCAATCTTTTTTTTTTATTAGAGAAGTTCTAGGTTTACAAAACAATCATGCATACATTACAGGATTCCCATATACCACCCTATTATTTACACCTGGCATTGGTGTGAAACATTTGTTACACTTGATGGTAGCACATTTTTATACAACTGTACTATTAACTAGAGTCAATGGTCTAACTTAGGGTCCACTGTTCCATGGATTTTTAAATTTTTTTATTCTGTTACCATATATACAATCGAACATTTCCTCTTTTAGTCACATTCAGATATACATATTTCAGTGCTATTAATTACTTTCACAATGTTGTGCTGCCATCACCACCATCCATTACCAAAACATTTCCATCATTCCTAACAGGAACCATGTGCATTTTAAGCCTTAACTTTCCACTTAAAATTGGAAGTGACACTGCTCTTTTGGACCATGTTGTCCATGCTGAACTGCCTCTGACTGACAGCAGCACAGCATATTTCCAGGTTGTTGGGTTTCCCCCAAAAAATATAATGCCTTCTTTCTTCCCCTTTAGGTAATAAAGTTCACATGGGAATAAAATAACTATTTTCCACAGTTATGTTAAGGCAATCAGCCCTAAAAGTCTTATGCTGTATAAGCAGTGTTCAATATCCTCACTTTACCCATTCCAGAAAAATGAAACCTTATTTGGGATTTTATTATCTGACAATTTCTGGGCCCAGTACAGGAATACTGCACATCCATGTGGATCATAAGGAATTCTGAATTCAGCTAGCCCTACACTTGACCAACTTTAAATCCAAATAGAGAAAGCTTGATCGCTTTTGGGGAGCTATTACTTAACTATTTTGTATCATAGATGAGTAACATACTCCCTCCTAATGCATTTATCAAATTAGGTAATATATAAATCAACCAGTACTATTTATAATTATCTTTTTGCTGTAATTGAAAAGCTAGGGTACCAAGGGATTAAGTAACTGGTGTAAACTGAACCAAGCGCTTCAGTTTCCTGTGCATATAGGACAGATCCATCCTTCTTTCTTAGCAGCCTGTCTTCATACACACTATGAAAAGAAATTCTTTCATTCTTTTTTGTACTTTTCCACATGCTACTACACTGGTTATAGGAGTCCAGATTCTGTATTTATTTGAAAAGAAAATGTAAGATTTGCATTCAGACGATCAGAACCCCAGGTTCAAAAATTAAGAACTTTAATTTAAAGAATTTTTAAACTGGCAATAACAGAGTATAGTAACCTGTGCTCATGAAGTTAATCCTGACCAGAGGCAAATCATTGGGCTTTCCTTACACTCAGGCTGCTCATCTACAAAGTGCTATACTCACACCTGCCTTACTCACCTCGTGAGACACTGTAAGGGTTAACATGATATAAGTTAAAGTGCTCTGCAAGCTCCAACATACTTTACAAATATAGTTTGTAATACAGAAATATGTGTGACAGTTAATGGCTAATGCTCATGATTTTTTCATTTATTTAACAAGTATCATAAAACACTTCCTATAGACCATGTTTGAAACAAATTAGTATTGCTTATTACCCTATGAAAACCCAAATTCTTAAAACACCAGACTTTACCGTGACTTTACACGAATTGTCTACTTAGGGAAGTTAACAATAGCATACTTACATTAGTGAGCCAAAGGGGTACTGATGCAAAATACCAGAAATCTGCTGGCTTTTATAAAGGGTATTTATTTGGGGTATAAGCTTACAGTTACCAGGCCATAAAGCATAAGTTACTTCCCTCACCAAAGTCTATTGCCACATGTTGGGGCAAGATGGCTGCCGACATTCAGCCTTCCTCTTTAGGCTCCATGGTCCCAGCTTCTTACAATATCAGCTGTAGGACGTCACGCTCTCTACGCTTTGTCTCTCTCCCTGGGGCTTGAATCTCTCCAGGCTCAGGCTTGCTTCTCTTCACAAGGTCAGCTCCAAACTATCAGGCAAATGGCTCTGTCTCTTTCCCCAGGGCTTCTGCCGTGTCTAAGGAACCATCTCTATTCCTCTGTGTTCTTCTCCTATGTGTTCTCTTTCCAGGCTCCAGCTCAAAACTCAGCATCAGAACTCCAAACTGTGTCCTTTGCCATGTCTTTTATCTGTGAGTCCCTATGCCCCCACTCCACCCACCTACTGACGGGGCCCAATCAAAGCCCTAATCGTAATTTAATCATGCTCAGAGGAACAGACCAGTTTACAAATATAATCTAATATCTATTTTTGGAATTCATAAACAATGCCAAACTGCTACAATACCCTTTTAAGTAAGAATCTAAGTAATATACCTACCAAAGCAAAAATGGATGCCTTAAAACTCATCTAAACTGCTTCACAGTACTACATAATATAACTATGAAATTTTATGCTCATTTCCTGACACATCCAGTCCCTGCCCAGGCCTGTTTCCAGTTCCACAAGATGCATAGTTTCTGGTAGAAATTCTCCTAGCATTTTATCTTATCAAATGCAGGAATTGGCACTATTTATTTCCTCTTGCTGATATGAGGGTTTATAAAGAGGGAACCCTGGGGTCACCTTAATTCTGAGCTTTTATTGTCTCTTCAGGAGGAATTCTTAGCCTGTAGGAAGGGTTTTATAGATGTTTCTCATGTAATTTTAGTTTTTATTTTTTTAATTTTTGCTTGTGGGTCAAAAGCAAAAGAGAAAAGTTTAAACCAACTACTAGTTTCAAAATGAATTCTATATGCTCTTGATCTTCAAAAACCAGCCAGGATCCACAGACAAAAATAAAGTTTTAGTATGAAGGTAAAATATTTTTACTTTTTGTTCCCACTCAGCTTTCCAGGGCACATTTAAATAGCTATGAAACACATTAGAATATTGCTATTTCTACCTCTGAAAATGTAATATTAATTGAAATTATAGATTCCTTGTTCCCAGCAATTTATCAATGCAGGTAAAACATTGAGACACTCCAGATCGTATCCCTTTTTTCTTGTAATAATATAACCATAAAGTAACCTTGAAAACCAATTGTTTTCAACAAATAACAGAGTTGTCGGCTCTAACGTGGCATCATCTCTATAAGCATTGAGGAGCCTGCGCTGTGCACAGCCACTCTTACCTCAGCATCCATTTAAAGCTGAGGATTTAATCCTCAGAACTGGAGGAAGATCAATCACGCAACATGTATCAGAGGCTCAGAGTCAGAAGAAAAAGGCCTCTCAGTGTTGCAGTCCTCAAAGAAAAACTAGAAGGAAAAGGACACTACAGCTCAAAGTGCGTTTTCAAATGTCAGATGGAGCCTCCTGGGCAAAAGTCTGTGGAGTGGGGCTAAGTGGCTGAGGACAGTTAAGTGGGACAGCCTTGATCACAAAATACCTGGAACTGAAATCACAATCGCAGGCCACAGAAAAGGAACTGAGCCCATCCTCCTGCCCTAGGTGACATTTCCTACCCAGTTCCTGCGGAATGGGAAGAGCCGAGGGAGGTCGGAAATAGGGAGTTAAAGTGTTCTGCCCGAAGCCAGGTGGTTGAAGCAATTAGAAGGCATTGAAAATCCCTTGGGAGATGGTTAATTTCCTTTTTATTATTGGTAATGTTTGCTTAAGGTCATGAAATAATTTGAGTTGGCCTAAAAGGCAGTCTTTAATGGCTGAAATGTAGTGGTCTATTCTGCTTCCTGTGTTAATCAGAAATGGCATCTAATTAATGCCTAATGAGCTGAACAAAATGATTAACTGTTTTGTGCCCTCTCTAACTGTAATCCTAGACAGCTGAGCTGCCTCCTGAAGAAAACAGTAAAACATGAGACACTTAAGCAAACAACAGGATTCCGGTTATGGCATTGCAGTCTTTTGTAATCATTCAGGTGCTATCGTAATTATCTAGCAGAAGAAGCTGCCCCAGGCTGCAGACCGGGAAAAACTGAGAATGAGTCTTTTCAACAAACATGATAAAATTTGTCTAAACACTGCCAAATAGAAAATCTTTTTTTTTTTTTCCCAAATGAACATTTTTTTAGCTCCCCTACATGACTTGGAAAAAAATGAGGATTCGAGTTTCTTTGTACGCAAAAAATTGAGATCATAATCCTCCCTAACTACAGTTGTCATGAGGAATTAATTAGCTACTTTACGTGAAGGGCCCTAGCACAGTGCCAGGCACATAAATGGACTAAATGAATTGTGATTTTCTTCTTTCTTCCTTACTGTACGTGATTTCATAATTCCAAATGAAGTCTAACGTAATCAGATAAATATTATGTCATCAGCAAATGAACTTTTCCCTATTCTGTTTACCACCTACAATGTTAATATTTTAAATTAATCTGACTGAATCAATAGTTATTAAATTGCATCAGCCATCTAGTTCATAAAATTAAAGTAGCTCACTATTTCTCTTCCTAATCAACTGAAAAGCTAATGCTATCAAAAGCCTTAAATTATCTGTATAAACAGTGACCTTTTCTTTTGCCTACCAGTTTTAGGGAAAGAAAGAAAACCTTTCAATTAAGAGTTTTCTTCTCAAAGAACTTTGGCCAAAAGGTCACTTGAATGCATATTCATTTAAATTAAAGTATGGAATAATTTTCCAGCTGATCCAGCATGAAACAAGATAACACATTTATCAGGAAACCAAGGTATCTTGAACAGAAATGGCTGTTGGAGTCATATATGTTATTTATTTGTCATATCATTCTGCTATTTCTTTGTCTTATCTTTGATAAGAGATTTCTTTATTAATTTTGTTTTATTTGTAAAGAAGCTTTAGATTACATAAATGTTACATAAAAAACATAAGGGATTCCTATATAGCCCACCCTCTCCCCCTCCCACACTTACCCCCATTAACAACATCTTTCATTCGCGTGGTACATTTGATACAGTTGATGAACACGTATTGAAGCACTGCTACTTAATTGTGGACTAAAGTTTACAGTATAGTTTACACTAAACCCCATACAATTAAGATTTCTTGATATTAAATCCATTTCTTTCAAATATGATATTTGGTCATCAAAATTGAGTTCTTTTCTCCTCATCAAAATGTCAAGATTGGGAAACCTCTCTCAGTGGTTTTTAGTTGTTTCTGGTTCATTTTAAACATATGACATGATCCCCCATACTGATAAATGTCAACTTTTCTCATTTGTATATTGTTCATTACAAAGATGGAAATAGGAATATATTAACAAGCCCCTTTCAAGGATGGCTTTCTATCACATTCAAGAACAGAAATGAAACACAAAATCAGAGCAGGGTGCATCATTATATTGACAAGACCTAAGTGATTCACTAAGTAGATGTTTACTGGCTTTTTAAAGTTCTCAAAATATCAGAAAATTACTCTGAAAGATTGTGGAGCATGCTTGTTCCTTTTCTAAATTAAAGGCACTATTAAATTTATTGGTGAATTATAGAACAAACATTTGAAATGTAAAATGTGGATTATGGGGCAAATGAACAGCAATACTTTTCATCTACCAATAGTCTTCACTGTTATATTATTGGGGCATGATATACTATTTAGCAATAAATTGATTTGCATATTAATGATTGCAAATGTATTAGAATCTTATTAAAACATACCTTTCCATTATATGGATTTTGATGTGCTGTTGGTCAAATCTTATCTAGATTTGGACAAAAATGGAAAAGGTGAAACGTCATGAATCATCTCAAGAACACCAAAAAGTGTCACCGTCAAAATTACATAGCCTAAAACTAAACAAATCCTACATTTCAAAGAAATTCTACTCTAACTACTAACCATAACTTATAAATTAGATAGTTGTGTTCCCCAAAATGTCACAGTTGTTTGTTGAGTATTGAATTACCCTTTTCATTAATTTCAATTACATTTTTGAGGAGTGGCCTCTAAAGAAAAAAAAAATTTCCTGATATGGAATTCTGCACGTTAAGCATGATTATTTTGTAAGCTCACAACTTCTCTAATAAAAGAAAAGAAAACAAAACAAAACAAAAACACACACTTAAGAATTATAACTGTCACTATAAGAAACAATTTAGCTCCTAGCATTTCTGCAAGAAATTGCTTAAATGGACAATTAATTCACATGACCTCACACATAAAATAAAAGTGCCTAACTTTAAGTTAAGTCCCATTTCAGTGACCTCCCCTCTGACCACACAACACCAAAATATTCAAGTAACATACATCGATGTCCATATTCTAGGTATTTTGTAGAACTCCTTTATAGAATAAAATCACCTAAAGAGGGTTTTTTGGGATGGTTCAGATAATTAAGTACAAATAGCAAATATGAAATAAGTAAGCCCTACAGGTCAGACACTGTATTAACCACTTTGCACACATCATTTCATAACAACAACCTATGTGAGGAGATGAGAAAACTGAAACTCAGAGAGGGAAAGTAACATGACCAAGGTCACAAAGCTAATATGAAGTGGGTAGGGAAGAAGTGAATCCAGGTCCATTCTGACTCCATGGCTTATGTTCTTAGCCACTTGCTTTACTGACCACCAGCTAGACCCTGACTTGCATTACTGATGTTTTTAAGAAAAAGTGTTTGCTAGTCGTATGTCAAATATAATTGTAGAGTGGTTGATAACAAAGAGTTTCCAATAGACCTTTTAGAGGAATAGAAAAACATTTCAAGTTTGATTCCATAAAACATTCTTTATCCCTGTTCTTTAACTTGCTTATTAGTGCTAAAAAAGCAAGTGATTCAATGGAGGAGCTCAGATAAAGGGAAATGGCAATTTAAGGAAAAGCGATAGAATAAGGGGAAGCTTCATGGAGGAAGTATCATTTGATTGTCTTGTAGGATATAAGGAATTTTACAAGAAGAGATAAGAGCATAGAGCACTTTGGGGAGAAGTAAGCAATGGCTCAGAAGCAGGGATTGAAGACACATGCACAAAGAACAGTGAAAACTCTCAGCTTGGCTACTCCATGGGGTGTAGGAAGAGGGTAGACAAATGTGAAATAAGATGAGGCCAGATTATGGAGAGTTTTGAATGCCAAAATAGGAAATCTGATATCCATCCTCTAGGCAGTTGGAAATTATTGAAATTTCTGAGTATGGGAGTAATATGAGCAGTGCAGATGGGTTAGAGGGAGAAGAACCAAAACCAGGGAGACTGTTAGGGAAACCATCACAGAAGTAGAAGCATGGAGGAGGCAAGGAGGAGGGCAGGGATGGCAGGAATGAAGAGGAAGGTACTTCAGACATCATCTTGGCAAACGACTAGCAGTGGAAAGAGATGAGACAGATGAAGAGAGATCTCAGATATGAATATTATTTTGTGTGAGTTTCTGAAAGAATAGTGAACAGAGGAGAAAAAATCTGGGGGAAGTAAGTTTGATATACAGAGTTTAAGGCTAAAATCCAGTTAAAACGTCAGCTTAGACAGATTTGGAAGTCACGGGACTAGCAGCAAGAACTGAAGCCATAGAGTAAGTATAGAGTAGAGAAGTGCCTTCATGAATATCTCCAGTTAGGAGATAAAGGGCTTATCTCAAATTAGCAATGTTAAGGTTACATACATTAGAACTGTATCAAAATTTCTATGCCAAGGAGCTATGCTTAAGACAGTGGTTCTCAACCAGGTTTGATTCTGCCTCCCAGGGGACACTTATGAATATCTGCGGCATCTGGTGAGACAGAGGACAGGGGTACAGTTAAACATCCTATAGTGCTCAGGACAATGCAGCACAACAAAGAGTTTACTGGTCTAAAATGTCAACAGTGCTGAAGTTGAGAAATTCTGGTTTACCTAACCTAGAACTGCAAATTGTTTTGGAGCACTGGATTCTCGGAATGGAAGGGACATTCATCTTATTTAGTAAAATTTCTCAGAGCCTTTGTAATTAGCTAAGTTAGAGTTAAGTTTTAAGCTTGAAAAGAAGTAGGTTTTAATCACATTTTCCCAATGAGGGAAAACTATTTAAAAAGTGAAGTCTCCAAAATAGAGATTGCATTCAATATTCCAAAGATTTCACCAATTGAAGGCTCCCATATGAGTTGCAAGTCACATCAACGAATTGGCAACAACTAGCCTCAGCTCATTCTTATGCTGTGTTTTTAACCCTGAAACATCTCTGAGAGCTTCTTGGACTATTCTAGAAGGTTTAGAAGGCATGGTCTGAAGAATCTAATTTAATCTGTGGTTTCCATAACATCCTTTGTGTCCTGAAATTTCTGGCCACCATTAAAAACTCCAGAATATCTCATAAGGAAAAGTCAAGGAAGCCCTGGATGTTTGATTGACTCTGTTGGGAGCATGAAAAATATGAATAAATCTGGGTCTTCTGGAACTCAATAATAACTAACACTTAATAAGTAGTTACTCTAGACCAGGCATTGTGCTATGCTCTTTACATGCATTGTCTCATTTAATTCTCAGAAGGGATATGAGCTAGTTATTTTTATGCCCAGTTTACAGATGAAGAGAGTGAATCCCAGAGAGGTTCCATACTTGTTCAAGGTCATACAATTAGTAAGAGGTAATTCTAGCACTTGAACCCAGTTCTCTCTAGTGTCTTTGCCCCTGACCACCATGATATCTGGCCTATTAGACCATCCCTCAGCCCCAATCCTCCACTCAGGTCTTGAGGCCCTGCACCATTTGTCCCAGAGACACATAGGGCATGTTGCAGGATGCATCGCCCTGCAAGGAAATAGAAGCATTTCCTGGAACAAACTAGTTCTTTATACCAAAACTCTTGATTAAAAAATCAAGAAATGTGCTTTGCCTTAAAGAGAAAAGGACTAACTTTTCTAGGACAGAAATCCATTCATATTTTTAGATCTCTGGTTTTCTAGAACTGGTATAACTTTTAAACCAGCTTCCTACAAATACCAAGAGAATTGGCAGAGAAAAAATACCAAAGAAATAAATAACTAAAATAAAAACCAAACAACAACAAAACCCCACCTCCCTGCTGCTGAAGACCAAGAGGACTGCCAAATGATCCGGTTTGCTTCTCTACTGGAATGAGACCCAAAACAACAGCAAACACAGCTGTTCTTATGTAATATTTACAAGATTATCAGGTTTTGAAAAACTTTTCAAGAGAAGCTGGGAATCCTTCAGCTTTGCTTTGAATGACAGCTCTACCACCCACAAAAACAACTCTGGATACTCCGCTACACATCCCAGGGAGGTCACAAACTGCCCAAAGCAAACTGGCATTCTATCCATTGCGCAGGCTTTGCACCCTCTGCTGTGCCCTTTTTCCCTTCTGAGAGAGGGCCCTATTAACACATCACCTGTTGAGTTTTCCCTTACAAAACTCAATTACTCTTTAAAGCAAAATCAGAGAGGTAAGAAGCTAGCTGGATAGTATGCTAATGCCAGCTACCTCACTGGCAGCAAGCTCTCTCTCTCAGTAAATCTCCAAATCCAGGTTCTTTGCAGGTGGTGATTGCCACTGCACCTCCCTCCATAGGCCAATTTCAGGAGATCTGAGGAAAAGGAACTAGAAGAAATTTGTTTTTCCATTGGACATAATGCCACATCCCATAGCAATAGAAAAGGGGATGAGGTATGAAAGTGGCAGGAGGTATTTATAGAAATATATGTGTGTGTGTGTGCGCGCACATCTATAAATAATTCTATATGTATAAATATATGGAAATACTGGTGAAAGACCCTTCACGTAAACGCCACAGTTTAAAACGTGTTATAATGGCATTCTTAGGATGGCTGTGCGGTGATCTGTCACCTGCTTGTGAGAATGAGGCTCACCCCTGCGGTCAGAGGAACACAGCTAAGGAGCCTCATCACACCCACAGCCCAGAAAACTGGACAAATGAATGTAAGTGAACGTTTTCTGTGCTAGCAAAGAGAGCATATTGACAATGATTTATTAGCTCAATCAGAATAAAAATAATCAGTATGCTTTTTATAATTCATTAGGATTTTCCTTAAGGGACCATGTCAGGATATATTCTCAATCTTAAAGCTATACCATGTTCAGTAGGATTGGGATTACTGAAACTTGAAAATCAATGATACAAGGGATCATTGTTGAGGAGTTCTCATGTACTAAGGGACCGGCTTAGCATTTACATACACACCCTGGGAGCCACTTTCCACCATACTATCAAAGTAAAGTTGAACTTTGAAGCTGGTTTTGCCACACCCTATTTAAAACTTTTCAATAACCCTTTATTGTCTATGCATAAAACCAAAATTCCTTAGCTTGACATATAAAGGCACCCATCAATTGATCACTGCCTACCTCTTTTGCTATTAGTGCCTGTAACAAATTCAAGCCTTACTGAACTTCTGGCAACCCTTTGGCCTCTCATCCACTATGGAGCACAATATCATTTGTATCACTATATTTTATAATGATACATTTATTTCCCAAGACACACACTGAATACATTAGAATGGGTGCTTGCTGGGGGTGAAGGTGCAAAGGTGGTATAAGTGGTGAAAAGGGAATTTAAAAAAATGAGAGAAATATTGCACAGCCTGGGATATAGGACACCACGACTGAAGAGTTTGCTTGACTCAGCTTCCTACACCAAAAACAATAAAGTTGAATATGCTCAGATATGCTTTGTTAGATGAAGTAATGTGTATGTACCAGGGAGGGATATTCAAGAAAGGGTGTCAGTAAGCAGTCCTCAGGAGTGGAGAGGACACACACGACTTAACCCTAGCCTTCACTCATATCCTTAATCAAAGAAACTATTGATCTGCTTATACCTAAGCATGTGTGTGCTTACTCATTTATTTTCATGTAAGCCAAGGCACCAGTCCAGTAAATGTCCCTTAATCAACCTCTGCCTCCAGCTCCAAGTGACACTGAGACAACTGCTGGCCCTAAAGATGGAATAACTCCCAAATCTGCAGTCCTTTCCCTGATTCATAATTATTTCAACTGCCTTTTTAAAAATGAGCAAAGTTACATAGAACAGACATTTTAATGAGATGAAAGTGAAAGGGTGGTGATGCAGGGACTCCTTTTCCATAACCCAGAGCTGGAACTCTCAATTCAGAGAAAGTAAGCTGGAATGGTAGAAAGAGTTTATGTACAGCAGGGAGCCAGGAGGTCACAACCGCCCAGGGGAAGAGCAACTGCCAAGACCAAGCAGACAGTAAACAGCCCAGACCCAGGGTCAGCATGGGAAGGGCCAATGTCAAAGCTTACTCCCTGGTTTGGCTTTAGCTTAAGAAGAACTTTTGCCACAACTTCAATGAACCTTTATGAGAATGTTAAGTGCAGGGGAAAAAAAAGGGGTGGGGGGCGCACATGTTCTCCCTACAAGTGGCCAGAGCCCCTAAAGAAGAAGTGGGGTGTTAGCCCCAGTCCTTGAAGAGTTCCACCACAAATACATGTCTTTGATCACATGCGCCTCTCCGCTGTCACTTTGCCCCCACTCACCTAAGACTCAGTTCATAGGTCACTGTCTTTATGAATACTTTCCTCACCTACTATACCCAGTACAGGCAGAATTGATATGACTATTCAGCCAGCATTTGATTGACTGATGGGAGCATATTCTTAGGTTGTAAAGCCCAGGAACTGCTAACCTATGTGCTCCCACAATGCCCTGAACCAAAAGCTGTCCGAGCTGTGACACAGCATTGCTCTTTCATGTGTGCTTGTTTGCCTGTACCCACAACACTCTGACACCTCAAGTCCAGGGACCAAGTTTTATTCATTTATGTCTCCAGCATGGATCATAGTGCCTGGCATCCAGCAAGAAATTGAATATGTGTGTTGTATAAGGGAATCAATCAATGAGGTTAAATAAATACAAGCCACAACACGGTAAACCTCATGTGGCAAATAGAGGGTTAACTATATCTAAATTATTATATATTTCATCTGCAAATAAACAAACATTACTTTCAAATTACTGGACATTTAATTTCCCTTTTCCATTCAAATAAATAATGGGACTTCATTTTGCGATTACAGGAGGCATTTTTAATGAGTTCAATATCATGGCTAAAGCCCAGATAATTAGCTATTATTTTCCATTGCATAAATGATTCCAGGAGCATTTTACATAATTGGCTTTTTCTAAAACCTAAGTCAACTAACTGAACATCTCTGTATTACATCATGTGTTCCCATTGCACTAAATTTCAATTTTGGAGATACTTTACTGTCATTTTGGATTGCTCTTCAAGTAAGATTGCTCTCAAAATTAAGTTTAAGTTTCATCCAAAAACTGTGACCTGTAAATAAATATCTGTAAATAAATACTGGTAAATAAAAGAGAGGAAATTAAAATTTTAAAAGGAATATCAGTTTTTCAAAAAGCAAAATATTTTTCTGTAATCATTACCATATCTTATCTAATATGTTCTATATGTTTGAATTTTAAAACACTAGGATTTTGAAAATTAAGGTTACATTATGTTTTGTTATAAATCAGGTACATTTTTAAAACTAATAACTAGCTTTGATACATTTATAAGTTAACTTTGGGAAGTTGAGAACTTTAGGCAGTTTCCAAAAACATTTTAATTCATAAGCAAGTAGTAGTTTAAACATTGAAAGAATATGGTCTATAAATATAAAATTCTTTAAGAAGATTTCCTTTCATTTCAAAGCCAATGGTAGTCTAAGGATTCCAGGGTTTTACAATTTAAATATATTCATCCTTTAATAAGCAGCTTCACCTAATTCAAATGCCAGTTGAATAATCATTTTAGAAGCTCTTCAGAATGAATTATCCTTAAACTCAGTGAAGAGTTGTGTGCTCTCTTGAAAGCCGACTAAATTTAATCATTTTGCAAGTGAGTTGTACAGAGAATTAAGAGATAGATGAATGAGAGTATGTGCAAAACTACAATAGCTTATGCTTCAGTACAATCCTAAAAATGAATCTAAATCTATAAATGGAGCCACATTTACAAAAAGGTAAGATTTGCAGAGTCTAGTTCAAACTGTTCTCAAAATGGTGGGTGGCAAGGGAAATAAGGAAGTTGTTTGGCCAGAATAGAATCAAATCTCTCTGAATTGGGGGAATACAATTCATTTGCCTGTTGTATGCTCTCCAGACACAGGTATCCCTATAAGAGCTATATTTATGAAGAAAAATTCATCTTCCTACATTGGTCCTTTCCTCTACCCCCTTCAAAGGAAAATGATGACATTCCAATACAAGGCACAGTTAGGGTAAGATCGTGGCTAGCAGTTTCAGTGAGTCTAAGAGTTTCACCAACCCCTAATTGGGAACAGGCCAGCAGTTATCACTAGAATCACTCTTTTGTTGCAGATTCATATCATTTATTTATTTATTTTATTTTTTTAAAGATTTATTTATTTTATTTTTTACCCATTTTTATCCCCCGTCCCTCTGCTCCCCCCTGCCGTTTTCTCTGTTTTTGTGTCCATTCGCTGGGCAGCTCTCTGTTTCCTGCCCTCTCTTCTCATTCTTCTCCTCCTGTCTTCACCGGGATTCGATCCTGGGAACCTCTGATGTGGGAGAGAGTTGTTCTGCCACCCGTGCCACCTTAGTTCCTGTTTTTTTCGGTGCACCTCATCTTGGCTTTCCCTTGTGTCGCTCTCCTGTTACGTCATCATCTTGCTGCTTGGCTCAGCAGGGCCTGGCGCGCCCGATCACGGGGACTGCCAGCCCACGCACCTTCTATATTTTTCTTTATTTTATTATTTTACCAGGAGGTCCCGGGGATCAAACCCAGGTCCCTCGATATGGGAGACGGACGCCCAACCATTCGAGCCACATCCGCCCCCCGATTCATATCATTTAAAGTTAGTTAAATGCACACATTTCTGTTCATCTTGACTAACTATATGGAAATCATTCCATAGAGTGAGTTGAGTCATCTTCAAAAAATCCTTTTGTTGTCATTCCCCGGTAAACTATTTTTTCCCACCTATTACTAGGAAGAGGTATTGCCAAGATACGCAGAAGCAAATCACATTTGTAGTCAAGATGCCCAGAGCTAGTGGGGCAAAGGAGATGAGAAGCACCTCCTACAAATAGTACCTGAACAGGACTGATTATATAAAAAACAGTTTTTTTTTAAAGCCACAAAGTCATTACATCATTTTCCAGTGTGTGGACTTCAATTACTGGTCAGTTCAAATTGCAAATTGGCACATTGCAAATTTATCCAATGGTAAAAATATCCCATACCTAAAATTATGCTCACAGAGTTTCTGAATATGAGGACAGAAACATTTTTAATTCACTATGGTTCTCAGGTTTCTTTTTCCTCAAAATTAACTTTTGATATATCTGCATTCCACTAAATAATTTAAATATGTAGTTCAAATTCTTCTCAGGAGAATTCTTAGGATATGTTCAAAAAGTGACACTAAAATAAGTTCATTTGCTTCTGATTTCAACATTTACAATTCCATACTTTCACATAACATCTCTATAAAGTTCATTTAAAATAGGTTGCAAAAGTTTAAGTAGGTCACTTCCTTAAAGTGATGTGTTGAAATAAGGCAGTTTCTATGAAATACTCAAAGGGGAAAAAATCTTCATTTTATTCAGTGAAAAGCCAATTATACTATTATCTTCAGTTATTTATCTATGATATTTACCACTACAATATTAATGGCCATGAAGCAGACATTAAATTAAATATTTTTTAAAAGGAGAAAATAAGACATTTACTTTTTAAAAATTTCTTTAAGAAAAAAATTTGGACAAAAAGACTATTGCTGTAAAGATTATACTTTTCATCATTTTCATTTTTACTAAGACAGTATATATCATTAGGTGCTGTCTTTAAAAAAAGATGATTATAGAATTTCAAAATAACTTGTGTAAAATAGAAGAGGTGTATCATACTCCCAGACAAAGCAAATTTTCAGGTTACTGAGAAGGAAAATTGTAAGCATCTCTTCATTCTTTCATATATTTCACTTTTATTAATGGTAGCAATTCTGTCTTGTTTCAGAAATCTTATGAGCAAAGCAGCCCCATGATTCAAACATTAGCATACAATTGGTCTATCATTTCTATTATCTTAGCTAACTTCAGCGTCTCATGCCGTGTTTCATTTCTCATTCTCTTTTCTCATTTTCTTGAGCTCTAGGTGAAATAATGGATGAAAATGATGAGGAAGGCAGGCAGTGCATAGAAAAGGAGGCTGAATAAGAGCCCGCTTACAGCTGCCTCCAGGCTGGAGCAGGGAGGGGCTGCTTGCAGACCTACTCAGTGTGCAGCCCCCATGAGCTCAGCATAGTTGAAGTTTCAAAATATTGTGTGAAACGTAAACTTGGTAACCAAAAAGAAAAACCTGCACTATATTAAAAACAGTGTATAAGATTAGGAATTACAGAAGGCTTTAAAATATATATATATAAATGGGAGAAAATCACCTTGCAGAAGTCACTTGTTTCCAGACTTTCCTGTTTTACAGCATCTGGAAAAGCACTGCCCAACAGAAGCAAAATGCCAGCAATGAATGCCAGCCATAAATGCAATTTAAAATTTCTACTACTGCATTTAAACAAACAAAAAGAAACAGGTGAAAATTATTTTAATAATAAACTTAATATAACCAAAATATCCAAAATTTCATCATTTTAACATGTAATCAATATAAAATTAAGGTACTTTAAATTCATTTATTTTCTTTGTACTAAGTCTTTGAAATCTGGCATATATTTTATACTGACAGTGTATCTCAATTCGGACCAGCTACTTTTCAAGTGTTCAGTAACCACACATGGCTAGTGCTATCATATTGGACAGCACAAGTCTAGAACACTAGGAGGAACTTGAACTCTTCTACTGTCATAAAGTGCCCTTTACAACTAATTCTTTTGGGTTGTGTTTTTGTTTTTGTTTTTAATTATAAAACTAGGTGTTACCACCATTCCTGGAAGACATACTCATCACTCAGTTCAATTCTTTTCTTATGCTGCTGCCTAGCTCCTCTTTAAGTTGGTGATGTGTTCCCCAAACACGTTCCTTTGCAGTAAAGTGAATAAACTCAGTGAGCTTGGGGTGATGAAACCCTGCCCATTCCAAGAAAAGTATGGTTTTTGCCTGGCTCCTGAAAGATAACTTCTTCTAAGCTCTTGGAATATCCTGCCTGATAAAAGTGTCTTTATATACCTGGTACCTTGGGCCGCACCAGGTAGTTTATTTGAACAATGTGATGTATGGCAAGAGCTTTGAGTCATTCCGTATCATTTTGTCTTCTGGAGGGTCTAGAGACTAAGGTCAGCCATGTGGTGCTCCATACCTATGTACACATCTCAATGAAAACCTGGACACAGAGGCTCAGGTGAGATTCAGTGGTTGGCAATACTCTGGGAGCATTAAGCACTGTTCATCCAATGCCACTGAGAGAGGACAACTTTAAGCTTGTGCCTGGTCTTTCCTGGACTCTGTCCTATTTGCCTTTTATATTTGCTGACTTTAATCTGTTTCCTTTCACTGTAATAAATCACAACCACAAGTATAACAGTTTTTTGAGTTCTGTAAGACCTTCTATTAAAGACAGGCCAAAACAGGTTTGTGGGGGGATGTCCTATGTTCCTGTGACCTTTTCTTCTAAGCCTGTTTAACTGCAGGTCATATAACCTGAACATGCACAGAAAACACTGACTCTTGTCTTTTAGATGACCTTTGAGACACCAGGAACAGGGGTTCCTCCTTCAGAACGAAGATTTCAAGGACAAGGAGACATTAGAAGCAGACCAAATGTGAGAGGTCCTTCAATAAGGAAGATTCAGCCTAAAATTCTCTCTACCCACATATGGTCAGCTCTATAATTAACCAATTGGACTATGCCAAGTCAAACATCCCCACTTCTGACCCTACCTCTGGCCTCGCATTTCCATAAAATCTCCCTTAGCTCTCAGATCGGGGAGACATATTTGAGCTTTGACTCTTGCTTCAATGCTGGTCAACTTTGCATTAAAGCTCTTTCTTTTCTCAAATTTCCGATTTCATAGTATTGGCCTCTGTGCCCTTTAGGCAGCAAGCTCTTCCTCGGTAACACTATCAACATCAACACTATTTATCACTGAACTTGAGGTTCACACCACCCTGGTTAACCACATTCTTTTTCTTCTTTTTATGTTGCATTACTTTTTTGCAATGTGCACTGTTCTTTCTAAACCGCTACTCGAGCCTAGAGTTTCCTTTGTTCTAAGTTAAAATATTGCTGGTAAAAAGAAACACAGAGCCTGCACAAAATGAATGAATGATAGCAGCAAAACATGGAACAATTTCTTCTATGTATTAATTGGGGCATCTTTCCAGACAACAGGACAATTACACCCATATTTAATCTTAAATCTGGCCACTTATAGGGAGAGAAGAGTCAACAATGACAGATGTCATGGACTTAACATTTCTCATTTAGAAAGTCACTAAGAGCCCTTTACAACTAATTCCTTTGGGAATTTAGAGAGAGTGGATTCCTTGGAGTACTGGAGGTAGAAAAAAAAGGTTGTAGAAGGATGGGGGTTAAATTGAGGTTGAAAAAGTACAAAGTGTTGACTACTACAGTTTTAAAGAAATTAATTTGTGAAGGCTCCCTTCATATGGAGCCTTCTGAAGCACATGGGAATGGTACAGTGCCAAAGTGGGGCTCTAGACCAGTCTTGGTCTCCATTTCCTTTGATCTGGACTGCATTCTGCAACCCATTCCTCCCATTGATTCCACTTGGCTCCAGGCCCTCCTATCTTTCCACTTTGGCTTTTTTCTTCATTTTCATCTTCACCTCATCTTTTGGATTTCTCTCTTGGCAGCACATTCCTGGCTACAGCTTTGGCTTTGAATTGACAGTAATTTGGATTTTTTAACCTGCTTATGCTAATCCATGTGCCTTGGGTGAACCCTGCTTCCATTTAGTATGGCCTTGGAACTCCCAAATGGATTTGAAACAGTATATTGAGTTATTTCCCCCCTATTTTAGTTTGGCTTTGTAATATTACACTGCCTGAGGAAAGATTTTTAAAGTTCTGAACAAAATATTAAGTCTCCTACACAATTACTGAACACTAATTGCATGGTGTCCATAAGGTGTTGAATATTTCTGGGAAAAGAGTGCTTTCAATTGGATTTTAAAGGTTCTCAGTTTCTATTTATTTTAAGTGCTGCTAGAAATAATGCATTTTTATAATGCTCTTCTAATTGAGGACATTTTCAAGAAATGAAAATTTTGGTGTGAAGTTTAGTCATGGAAGTGTCTGAAGTTTCCCACCCTAAAGAAACTTGAGGGCAAGTCAGAAACCCCATCAATCAGAGCAACCAAATGTTTTTTGTCCAATCTCAAAATATTATGAGCAGAAAGGCTGATGTGGGTTTTTCCTTTTGGAACATCATAAAGGTTCTAATCCATACCAATCTCACTACATATAACAATTTTCTTTATTCATGCCATATTTGCATTTTAAATGTATTGATTCAGAACTGAATAACCAATAATTTATTCAGTATTATGTACATATCTGCTACTACTGAATCAGAAATGTCTAGCTCTGCAAGCATGGGCTCATCGCCCAACAGAATTTCCCAAGCTCTGTAACAGTATCACAATGGCGCCCGTATACTGAGGGTTTTGCCTTGTTTGTATTTAAATTCCAATCATTCAGTTATTGATGTCTTTTTACCTGGGTCCTATTTCTTTTAAGCCATGGTTATCCATCTATCTATGCTAATTTATAGAGCTGCCTTATTTAGGTGTATATTTGACTAATTATTTATTGTTGAAAATACTTATTTGATCGAACAACTAAAAATTGAAAATGAAAATTTTAAATAAGTGGGGGAAAAGGCAATTAGCAGGAGAGATTAAAGTTGCTCATCTGCCTCCTTTAAAAAGATTTGCTGAACTAGGAATTCTTCATTAGGACTTCCATATATGAAGACCATCCATGGAAACGTTCCAGACTATTTTCTTGAGGAATGGAATGTGGGGGAAGTAGTAACAGAACTGTCTTCACTAGGTTTAAATACTTCTTATATTTCCTGAAAGCGAAGCTTGACTTCTTTAGAGAAGGCTTATGTTGAGCTACCAGATGCTTCTTTCTCTAACACACAAAGAACACATATTGATATTTGCCAAACCCGCAGGGATGGAGATGGGACATTGAGAGAGTGGCAAAAAAAAATTTCTAATTTCTAGAGGAGGGCATGTGGGCTGTTACTTGTTTTGTTTTTAGCGGGTGAATTTTCTAAAAGAATATAACCATTGTCTTGCCAAATAAAAACAGCTTGAGGCCCTATCACTATCTAGTATCATTAAATCATTAATGGAGTAAAAAGAAACAATCTGAAAGAAGTCTACATAATGAAGACAAGTAGAATCAGAACTCATAGATAACCTAAAAACCTAAGTTTAGTCATATGCTTCAGCCTCATTTTTTAACCATATGACACACACACACACCCAAAACAAAACAAACAAAAAAAACTACCTGGTTTAAGTTGCCCTCACTCCCTTTCATTGCCTACTCCTGTTCCCCTAACCACAAGACTGTAGTTGGGAGAAAGGAGAGCCCGGCAACTGACTATTTTAGAATACTGCAGATTTCCCCCAACAAGCAACTTCCAAGATATATTTTGGATTAAAAAAGCAAATAAAGTATGCTTTCCTACATGTTCAATGAACAAGTTTCATGGTAGCTTTAATAAGCATTTCCCTAAAATGCATTTGCCTTATTATGAGCAGAGCTTTTCCAGACACAGTTCTGGGTTGATCTCATCTTGCTCTCTCCCATAAATTACCAAACAATAATTGACACCAGGCTGGCAGCTAAATGATAAACTGTTTTAACTCTTAGGAATCATTTTAGTTCTAGAGTTCTTGAACATAACTTGCACCAAAATTCCTATATGCCTCGCTTTGGTTTTTGCAGTTGTAGAGTATTGCCAATTAATTTCAGATTGGGAAGTGGGCATGGTGGTACATCTAAGTGAGAAATCTGTTGAATATGGAGGGCATGGAAAATATTCATACTTTTATTGTTGGACCCCCTATTGTAACAATTGTCTCCATTTCACACAGTTCAACTCCTCTGCAGCTATTCTAGCTTCTCTTTCTATTTTAAACTCTTAAATAGGAGGATAAAGGGGAAAAGCCAATTTGGGAGAATTATCGTAAAGAGTTAAATAGGAAAGCCAGAATGACTGCTAATAAGCCCTATTAAACCACAGCAGCTGGCAGTATGTTTTTAGTTTGAAATTTAAATCAGAGCAGACTTTTAAAGTTATACATTTGTAAAATAAAAATTGCCTTTTAATGTTTTATGTGAAGAATTACTTCCCTGTATAGATATCAAAGATGAATGACAATCGGCTTTTTATCACTTTGTGTTTAAATTGGAAAACATACATCCCATGTACTGAATATACCTTAGTAGCATCTGTAGCAATTTGATAATTAGTTATGGTGATAACATCTTGACTTTTAAAAATTGTCTTATGATAAATACAATCTGCTTTAAATAAAGAAAAAGAGGAAAAATCTCCTAGTTTAGGGACAAGCACCAAAGGACTTCTTCAGTATCTCTTGGGTGCATGTTCTAAGTCCACACTGGATTCGCTCCAGAAAACAAGGAATCAACATTTGCAACAGAATACCTAACACGTGCTCAGTTTTTGTATTTCTTAGCTTAAATAATGCTAGTATCCACAAGGCGTCACAGTCTTGCTTTTGAAATTGAATATATATCTCAACCATCACTCTCAGGATCCTAGGGTGAAATTAAAAGGGAAAAAATCTGTGGCATCCTGAATCTCTTGAGCAACTCCTTCTGATTTGCAATTTCATATTAATGTTAAGTTAAAAAAAAATAGAGCATAAAAACTGCATAGGCCCTGATGCAGCCATTTTAAATTATGCATGTATATTATGCACAAAATAACTACAAAGTATTGTTCAAAATCAAATGTAATACTAATGCAAATATTAATAATAGGGAAAACTGCGTATGTAAGTAGGGATATATGGAAAATCTGTATTTTATGCATGATTTTTCTGTAAACATGATTTAATTTTAAAAATTAATTACAACTGATTTAATTAAAAAAAAAACTAAATGTGATGGAATTAGGGGTGACTTTTGCCCAAATTTACCTATATAAATAACATATTTGTCATCATAAATATCTGTAGTTTTATAAGCCCATGCGTTGTTGCTGTCTTGAATTATAGCCATCTCTGCATTTATTTCTTAACTTTTCTACTAGAGTGTAATGGGCTAACCATGTCTATTTCATGGCATCAGGCTAACTATGGGCACTCCATATGTATTTGATGGAATACATGAGAGAATGGGTGGGTGAATGAATTAAATGGAAAAATATAAACCAATTAAACTTTCCACCATTTTCAGGAAAGAAAATATATATTTTTTAAAAATCAGAACAACACCAGAGCATCGAATATAATCTAAGTTTACATAAGCATAGTGTTTTCCTTCAGGAATTTAAATTTACATACAAACTGAAGTTAAAGGTCTAGAAGCCCTGAAGCAAACATTTTCCCAGGAAAACCCACCCAAGGACTAACCAAAGGTGTCCTGCAGTCAACCAGGATGGTCTCTTACCCCTCTGGGCAACTTAGCAAACAGAACAGTGTGTGGCACAGGCATGTCCCCACATGGTTTGTGGTGTGAAAGATAAATGTGGGTATAAATGATGTCTCTTTTACTGCCTTTCAAATGAAGAAAAATCATGGCTATATTATTCTGCATACCAGTTATACTGACTTTAACAAAATCAAACCCTTGATCTGTCAGCTTTTTCAATTTAAAATTACTTAAAATATATGAAATCTGTATGTCATTAATGCCCAAGATTAAAGGCAGGCAAATTGCTTCATTCAAGCATGAAATTCTCAAAATAATTGTAAAAGGTACTTCAAATATATATTAATGATCCAAATTAATGGTTATCAAAGGGCTGAGAAAGAACATAGAATATTCATACTATTCTATGAAGGAGAGAAAATATTTTTTCTGAAGCAAAGTGGTTGGTGGCAAGGCTCCAGGATGTGTAAGTTCATTGAGGTTGGTGGGCCACACTGTTGGAGATGTTTGTGTGGGATATGGTGGGAGGTGTGGGAGGTGGGCAACATGGGAATCCCAGTGGGTTCCGTGTAATATTTTAGGTAATCTAAGCACCTCTTAAAATATATGTATATATATATATATATAAATAACATTTTTGTAAGCAAATACACATAAATGCATATATATTTAAAAAAAAAAAAAAAAGTAACAAGGCAAGGTTTCCTCATTTATACACACTATATATACATATATACATACCTTAGAGTGCAGCATTTTATTTCTTTAATAATCTTCTGCTCATATTGAATGGTTTGAAAACATAAATTTTAAAGGAACTTAGATAAATTTAAGTATGTCATTTATACGGATGTTTCCCGGAAGCCAACCTGTTGCAGATGCAGCATAACTTTCAAGGAGATATTGTAAAGATAATTATGAGGAGACATTGTCCCTGGTGCTGTCATCAGACTGACTAAAGGAGCTGACCTAGTGTTAGCATGACCTAGGTTATGCCTTTATGGTTTTATGGAAACAAAATTCACTACAAATGTGCATGCTTCTTTATTCTCCTGCCTGCCACAGGTGATACAGGATTTTAGAAATATGAATACATACTCAGTGTGGCTTTTGTGTTTTTGTATTTTGTAAGGCATCTCTATGTTTTATAAGACATGTCTTGTGGAATGTTAAACATTATTCCTTTAATGTTTAACTTACCAAGTTTTCAAGAGAAACCTAAGATCCCAAACAACTGTAAAGTATCTGTCTCCAACGAGGAAAAGAAAACTGAAAAAAAACAAAAGCTCTGGGAACAGGTTGAAAAATATAGAATAAATAAAATCTTAATAGAAGCTTCAGATATGGTAAGGCACCAAGGAGATAAGCATTGCAAAGACAAGAATAAGTAAAAATTTCCACCTGCTCTGTTAACTTTAGAGAGATGCAGTGTTATCTACACACATCAAGATAGAAACTGTGATCTTTCTTGGAAAAAAACAACCAGCCATTCCTCACTTATGTTCCCATTATTTTATTTTAAAATATATATTTATTGAATTTTTTTCTGATCACAAGTGTAATAGAGGTTTCTTGTTGAATATTTAAAGAACACATAAAACCGTAGAGAAGAGCATGTCTCAGCAGGATCTTATTGACTGCTACAGTAAACAGTGCCTCAAACAGCAGGGCCCCTGAAGGCTCTACAGACAACTAGACACTATAAGCAGGGCAGGCAGCCTCAAGAATTCGGCACCCTGTCAGTGAGCCTTATTTTGGAATATATATCCCCAGTGTAACAGATTTAGACTCATTTATAATTTCCCTACACATGGTTTTTCTGCCCCTTTTATTTGAACCTATAATTAGCTCTATACTTGTTAAATATATTTCCCAGAGACTTAAATCTTTGGTCTGTTCATATGCAGGATGAGCCCTGAATCTCAGCAGAGTTGTGACACATACCTTCCAGTTCATCAGACTTGCCCAGGACAACGAATAAAAGGATGATGATGGACAACGCCCATGCCAAAAAACAGAGAGCAGAGTATCTACAATTGCAAGCAAGACAGTTCCATTCATCTGCCCCATGGGATCTAAGCCCCTTCTCAACTGGAAGCAGAGTGGGCATCACCATCCCCAAATCCTCAAGATTGAGGAACGAACAAACATAAGGAGGAAATGCGATTATGGACAAAATTAGATATTGTTATTCTAGCAATGGAAGAACTTGTATCATTGATATAAAGACAGTGGCCACCAGAGATTCTGAGGGGAGAGAGAAGAAAAGGAGGTGTAACATGGGGCATTTTGGGGACATTGGAATTGTTCTGCATGACATTTCAATGATGGATACAGGCTATTATACATTTTATCAAAAGCTAGAAAATTGTGCAGTGCAAAGTATAAACTATAATGTAAACTATAATCCATGGTTAATAGCAATGCTTCAATATGTGTTCATTAATTGTAACAAATGTACCACACTAATGAAAGATGTTGTTAATGGTGGAAAGTGTGGGAGGGGGTGGAGGTGGGGTATATGGGAATCCCCTATATTTTTGATGTAACATTTATGTAATCTAAAGCTTCTTTAAAAATAAAAATAAATTATTTTTTTAAATGCATAAAGAAGAAAATAATTTAGCCACTGGAGATAACCAGTTAATACGGAGCTCTTTTTCAAACTTTGCCATTATTTTTAACACAGAAGGAACACATCGCCCAAATTCAACAATTAAATCCAACACATATTTATAATATTGATAATTTGACATAGAGGTGAAAGGTTCTTTAAAAGTTTTGAACTTAATTCATTTTTCAATCTTATGCACATATAAACTATGGGAACATTGATTCTGGAATTCTTTCCTTAGAATTCACTTTGACAAAGTGGGGAGTCATGTTATTTTATTAATTTAAATGACATTTGGACTATAGGCCTAAATTTCATGATAGAATCCAAATTTGCATATGTGGCTCTCTCAAATTTATTCACTTTTACATAAATCTCTGAGAGAAGTGTGATTTTAGAGCCCAAGGATGATAGCAGGGGACTCTTGGCATCTTGCCTTGTTTCTGTGCCACATGTCTCCCACCTCCTACCACAGGATTTTCCTGTTGACACCACCACGAGACCCCACTTGGTACCCACACATGTGCAACCCAGAAGTATAGGAAAATTAACAGCCCTTAAGGCTTGTTGATTACCAATCTAAGAGAGGATCCAGTGGATAAAGTCTTCCCCTTTGCTCTTTCCCTTTTGATGGAAAGTCCTGAGAAGGAGTTTGTAATGTTACTCAGGGGATAGTCCCATGAAATCAAGTAATTAGTTAATACTAGTCAGCTCAATAACACATCTTCATATTGGCTATCCTTCATTTTCTAGTTCATTTCTCTTGTTCCTCATTCCTACTGTCTTGGATTTAATTCCCTAATTAAGGAAGAGCCCATATGAATTTTGTCTCAGCCTCTGATTTCTGGTTAGTCACCCATTTTATGGAAAAACAGTACAAAAAAATGTTTGCATGAACATGGAACTCATTGGTCTTACTTCTAATACAGAAGCAAGTGGCATAATAGCACAATCAAATGACCAGCTATAAGATCATCTTAGGTTCCAACTAAGGGACAACTGTATGAGGTCAGGGTGTCTGTTCTCCAGAACAAGGTATATGAACTGAACCAATGATACATAGTGTTGTCCATGTCTTTAATGCACATGTTTGGAAATCGACGAGTAAAGGTAGGATTGGTGCTTCTCACCAACACTCATAATAGTCCATTGTGGAGTTTGTACTTCCTGTTCTACTCATGGTAGAATACTGGGCTTCCAGAGAGGTATATCCACGAGGGAACATTCTAAAGTTCCTACTAAATTTTGGGTTCCTCCTGCTTGTGAACCAATAAGCAAAGAAAGGAGTTGCTGCACCGTCAGATGTAACCAAACTGACCAACAAGAGGAGCTAGAGTTTCTGCTATGCAACAGAGGTGGGGAAGTGTATGAATCTGGGTTGATTCACTGGTGTATCTCATGATGTATATACGTATGATGATAAAGGTGAATGGGCAAAAACATATAGACTCATATATAAACCGGATATAATAGAAGTCAGGAGTGTAGAAGGGGTGAACTGTATCAGGTACCTCTTATGCATCACTTCAGATCCACTTGGCTTCACCTGTGTCTTGTTTCAGCTGTGCCTATGGCAACCAACTCTAAATTATCTCCAAACAGCTTCACATAGGCATAACTTGACAGCACCTTACCTTGTATCTGTGTTTCAGCCTCTCTTCTCCCACCCTGGGCTTTTCTGTTGACATTGGACCACTTATGCCACATAACACCCACACATATGCAACCCTGAGGTGTGAGGTGATTAACACCTTGTGGGTGGACCTTTGACCAATGGGAGGCAGGGACTGGCAGATACATATTTTCCCTTTTCTTTCTTGCAATGTAAGGTACTGAGAAGTAGTTTATTGTTCTTTTGGGACAATCTTCTGAGACTGAGTGATAAGTTGTACCTAGTGGCAGCCAGTTCAATGCATCCTTTTATTGGCACTTCCCCCTTTTCTGCTTCACTCCCTTTGTTACTCACTCTTGCTCCTTGAGATTGTACTCTTAATAAAGTAATAGTATATAAGCCCTACTCCCCATGCTCTGCTGTAAGAAGAAAGAAGGCTAAGCTGGTTTGTAGTCACAATATATTAAGTACACTCACACATCAACACAAAAAGATATACAACTTTATGGAAAAATGGACAAAAGGTGTGCATACACACTGCATAAAAGAGGAAATCTAAATAGCCAACGTAAAGAAAAAAGTGTTTGATATTACAAATCTGAAAAATGTAAATTAAAATAAGTCATTCAAAGTCTCAAAATAGTATGTTTTGGCAAAAATGTGAAGCAATGAAGACCTTCGTATATTATTGGTGGGAGTATAAGTAGGTGCAACTTCTTTTGGAAAAAAGAAATTATCTAATAAAGTTAAAATATGTATCCCTTATGAGCAACAATTTCACTTCTCATTATCCACTGTAGAGAAACTCTTGTGTATGTGTGCAAGCTTTCATATAAAAGATGTTCATAGCATCATTACTTTAAATAGCCAAAATCAGGAAACAAGTCAACTGTTAGTAGAACAGATGAATAAATTTTGGTATACTTTTTATAATAGAATACTATCCAGCAATGAAAAGAAATAACTGCAGCTCTACTCAAATTATGTGTAAATCTTAAAAACTTAATTTAGGCAAAAGAAACAGACCAAAATATTATATACTGTATAATTTCATTTATATAACATTTAAAACAGGTAAAATTAGACTATATTGTTTAGAAATGTATAATTAGCGGTGAAATTCTAAAATAAAGCAAGGAAATTGACCACCATATAAAGCAAGGGGAGCCCTACCCTAATCAAAATGACAGAATGAGAAGCTTCAGAGTTCAGTCACAGGTAGATTTCAGTAACAGATAAAGGGCTGAATAAAGAAAAAGGCAACTATAAAATGATAGGATTCATGGCTTCCCTCTGCAATCCCCTCACCAGCTCAGCATGGAGAAACCAGTGCTCCTCTACAGATCCTTAGTCCCAGTTCCAGAGGGAGCAGAGTAACCCAGTGCACATACTGGGAACATATATGTCTGGCCCAATCTGTCTGGTGGCAACCTAAGGGACTGAACCAGGACACTCATTGCAAGCTATCCACCCCAGAACTGTCCTGCCTGTAAAAGGCAGCTCACAGAACTCTCCTACAGAATGCTGTGGGAAAGCAGTCAAATTGTGGCTATTTGGGTCAAGGGACTGCTGGTAGTAAGACATACAGTACAATACCTGGGACCATGAGGAAACTGTTTCCTAGAAAAGAGGGCACATATGTATACATGAAAGCAGAAGAACTCCTAGGGCTGCCCAAACAAGATGAAATGCATGGGCAGAAAGGATTAACTATGCTTTCTTGTGAAGCTATTCTCTAAACTCATGGAATAGATAAGCTCTAAAGAAAAGCACTCACAAAGGTCAATATGTAAAGAATAGGAAAGATATTTCCTTTTTGCCTTCTTTTATTTTGTTTGCTCCTGGTATACAAAAAAAGTTCTGTCATACACATTAAAATATCAAAATGTCCGGTTTGATAACCACACAAAGAAACAGGAAAAAATGGCCTAGGCAAAGGAAAAGATTAAAATATAAGAAACCATCAATGAGGAGGATCAAATCTGGGCATACCTGACAAAGACTTTTTAAAAATATTCCTAAATATGCTCATAGCACTAGAGGAAAACAAGGACAATGAACTGAAACAAATCAGGGAAATAATAGATGAACACAAAGAGAATATCAATAGAGAGATGGGGATTGCAAAAATGAACCAAACAGAGTTGAAGACCACAGTAACAGAAATTAAAAATTCCCTAGAGGGGTCAACAGCAGATTGGAGCTGGCAGAAGAATGAATCAATGAACTTGAAGATAAGACAATTAAACTCATCCAGTCTTAAGAGTAGAAAGAAGAAAGAAGAAAGAAATGTGCACAGAGCCTGAGGAAACTGTGGGACACCATTAAGTATGCACTGTGGTAGTCCCAGAAGGAGAAGAAAGAGGGAAGGAGCAGAGAGAATATACAAAGAAATAATGCCTGAAAACACCCCCAATTTAATGAAAGATATGAATATACATATCCAAGATGCCCAACAAACTCTAAACAGGATGAACCCAAATATATCTACACCTTGACATATTATAATCAAATCATCAAATGCCAAGGATAAAGAGAGAATTCTGAAAGCCGCAAGAGAGAGATGCAATGTGTCACCTACAAGAGAACATCAATAAGATTATGTGCCAATTTCTCATTGGCAACCATGGAGGCAAGAAGGCAGTGGGATGACATATTTAAAGGGCTGAATGGAAAAAATTTCTGACCAATAATTCTATATCTGATAAAAATGTCTTTCAAAAATCAGGGAGGAATTAAAATATCCTCAGGTAAACAAAAGCCGAGGAAGTTCATCACCACTAGACTGGTCTTGCAAGAAATGTTTAACTGCATTTTGTAAGTTGAAAGGAAAGGACAATAGACAATAGATCAAAACTGCACAAAGAAAGAAAGATCTCCAGTAAGGATAAAATCATGGATAAAAATATATTTCAGTACTATTGTATTTTTGGCTTGTAACTCCACTTTTTTACTTCCTATTGGATCTAAAAGGCAAATGCATAAAATTTAATGAGAAATCAGTGGTTTGGGACTCATAATGTATGCACATGCATGTGTGACAAGAGCTACATAAAGGCAGTGGATGAAGGGGAATAGGAAAATAGTTTGTGTATAGTATTGAAGTTAAGTTGTTATCAAAGTAAATGAGATTGCTACAGATTTAAGACCCATGGTAAATAGAAAAAGAAATTGGAGAATATTCAAGCTCATAGAGATGGAAAGTAGAGTACAGGTTGCCAGGGTCAGGGACAAAATGAGGGTAGGTTTCTGTTCAGAGTGAAGGGAAAGTTCTAGTAATGGATAGTGGTGAAGGGACTGCAAACCTTGCGAATGTGATTAATCCCACCGAATGATATGCTTGGGAGTGGTTGAGAAAGTAAAGTTTAGATTGTATATATGCTCCCACAATTACAAAAGAAAAGAAAGAGCAACTAAAAAGTCAATGACAATAAATGCAATAAGTGATCATGGACAGGACCTAATAAGGGAAGAGAAAAAGCTCAAAGGGACAGTATTGTGACATATGAAAATTTGAAATATAGACTGTAACCTTATATCAATGTTAAATTTCTTGTATTGATAACTGCACTTAAGGAGGATACATAAGTGAATATCTTTGTTCTTAGGAAATGTACATGACAGTATTAGATATTCAAGGAGAATGATGTATACAACCTACACTTAAGTGTTCAGGCAATAAATTGATAGAGAGACAGATATATAGATAGGTGATGGCTGGATAGATGAGGGATAGATAAAATGATTGGCAAATATGGCTAAATGTTAATATTTGTGAATCTGGTTATCTGAGGAAATGGTAGTTTGTTGGATTTCTCTGTATGGGGTTTACATTATTTTTGTAACTGTCTTGTAAGTTTGAAAGTATTTCCAATTTTTTTTTTTTTTAAAGCAAGGGGATGTACAATAAGGAAAGGACACACAAGAGGTTCCTGGAATGCCAACCATTTTCCATTTCTCTTTCTGGATGATGATTTTTCTTTATGGTATTTCATTAGGTTGTACATTTATATTTTATACACTTTTCTGTATCTCTGTTTTTGCAATAAAAATGTTAAAATACTGTTTTTAATTTGCTTTGTATATGAGATGGCCACCTTTTGAATATTACATCATTTCTTACTGCTATATAGTTCTTAAAGATAAACTATAAGTACCTAATAATTCCTTCCATCACTTTTAAAAGTATTAACATACAACCAGAAGGCAAAAATATTTTGACTTTTTGACAAAAAATATCAAAACAGTATGACCATCACAGTTATTATACATGTTTGTAAAGTAAAGTTTTATTTTAATATCTAATAATTATTTCCATCACTGTTAACAGTATTAAAATTCAAAACAGAATAAATAAAATCGAAATTATTCAAGAGCTCCTATAAACTATATTAGGAAAGATGTATTTTCCATTTCAGTTCTAACCATAGCCTTTTTTTTTGAGCTCTTCCAGACCTTAATTCTGTTCACTATTGCAATGTCCCAGTTCCATATTACCAACTTTCTCTGGGACTTTGACTCTTCTGGCATGATCCATGCCCTCTGCCCCTCTAGCACTATCTGTCGATTCTGAGCAATATTCAAATCCTTTCCTAGTGGTCTGTTTATACTTTCAGAAGGACACAGGGAAAGTGTAGTGGGTTTCTGTCTCTAGAAATACTGGGTACCTAGGGACCTTACAAAAAGAAAAAAAATTTAAGTTAAAGAAGGTTCAGCAAGGCCTTTCTTATCAAAAGATACTAGCATCCTCACCAACCAGCAATCTTTTAAGAAAGAGGTTATGCAATTTGATTAGCTATGATTTCCCAAAAAAACTCTAAAGAATACACATAAAAACTAAATGGTTTGCTGAGGGAAAAGAGAGAGAGTGCTGAACAAAGCTACAAAAATGATAAACATCAGGAAGGAATGAACTTGTCTGAAGACTTTAGAAACCCCAAATTTCAAAGAGGTTCACCCATGAAAGAATAAAAAAAATGGCTTCAGTAGCAGTTCTCTTTTATTTTTCTTTATAATGTGTATCAATTCACAAGGTCCTCACAGTTATTAGTTTTTAGTGTTCTATATTTAGATTACTTGACTGTTCAAAATACTACTAAAATGAAATTTATTAGTGTTTTAATGAAATCTTTATCATAGCAAATTTTTCATAAAATTAATTTTTAGAACACTGATAGATACATAGCAAATAGCATGCAATTTGGGACCTGAGAAACTAGGTTTAAATCTTGGCTTTGAAACTTAACAGACACTTGTGTATGCTTCTTGAACTCTCTAGCATCAGTTGTAATGGAGACAACACAAGGTTGTTGAATGGAATGAGGAATGTTAAAACCGCTACATAAATTGGAAAACCACTATATCGATGTTTGTCATTATGCTAATATTGTATATTTCGTATTTCTATAATATGGACACATAAGCAAAATTTAGTCTTACTCAACTACTCACTACCAGGTAAAAGTTCTCTACACAAAATGACATAGCTGCATGACATTGGTTTTACTCTCTCTGGAGCTCTGTTTCTTCATCTTTATGAAGAAAAGATGTTGACATGTGCAAGCTGCTCTGTCAGAACCTAGGACCCCCTAAAGCTCAGCTGTTGCTATCATGATTGGAATATGGGTTTTATAAGCACTTTACATTCTGCTTTTTTTTCTTACAGGATTGTGTCCCCAGCTTGATAATGTTTACTTTGTATTTTGGTCACATACCCACACAGGCTGTGACAGGTCCTGGGTAATGTTCCATTTATCCCACGTGTGGCGGAGGGCAGCAGCCTAGCAATGCTACTAACAGCAACACTGAGTGACGAAGGCTCCTCCGCTCCACACTGTTGCAACTCTTATGAGTTTGCTTTACCAGGAAGATGAATGAGCTCTTGCAAATGCCAATGGCAATTCCCCAAAGACACACCTCCTCCAACCACAGGGAACCTCACAATGGTAGAGCAAAGATTTCCCTGCCAAGGAAAAGCACTAATTTTATCATTTGACCATCAAAGCACAGGGAGCATAAGGAGCCCACCAAGAAGGGAACTACCATAAAAACATATTAATATGACACTTTAGCTTAAGAGCACAGCAAAGTTAGTCTTGCAGTCATGAAAAAAGAGAAATGATATGAGGAATCAGCTACATGAAAAAGCATAAATTTCAAATAACATAAGAAATCGTATGCTTTAGAGTCACGCTTCCAGCTCAGTAGGAGGCATCAGTGTGCCTAGAGACCTCAATTTTGGCAGTGCTTTTAGGTATGTTTATAGAAGAAGATAAAGAAAAGCTAATAGGTGTCATCTTCCCAATAGCAGATGACACATTGTTACTGAACAATTAAGTTAGTAGAGTACCAGAGCATTTTGATTTTCATAAAAATCACATTGGCAACCTGCGAATTGTTTAAGCACATCAGAGACTGTGAAAAGTATAACTTAGTAGGATTCATTATAATACACGGATATCTCAGAAGATGTGTGTATGTGTGTACGTACATGCATGTGAGTGTCTGAGTGTGCATTTTATCTCCAAAATAGCACATTAACTTTTCATTTGTATATTTCTTTTTGCATATTCTGCAAAGTATAGTATTTTTTTCTTTCTGATGTACCACGATCATTTTAAGACAATTTTCATTTGTTTGAATTCCTGGGAGTAGGATTTTATTTTTATTCTCTAGTCAAAAGAACATTATATGGTATAGCTTTTATTTTAGTGATAGACATTCCATATGTACCATGCAGGAAATGTTAAAAAATTAGAAATCATCCAATATTTACAGGCTATATAACATATGACACAGTCATGGCTTCTACTCATATAGAGTTAGATTCCATTTACAAATTTGTGAGAAAGTTTGTCATGACTTTTAAAATATCATAATGGTCCCTCTTTCATGGCTTAAATATGCCAAAGAAATCAAGAATAAAAGAAAAATGTATGTTAGGGGCATAACAAAAACCTAGCTACATTCTTGCTTTTTTCCTATAGGGATCAAAAATATGGGAAAGGGAGTTTAACTGAGAAATTTATACAAATAAAATCAGGAAAAAAAGAGATAGCAATGCCCACAGATGTCTCTCCCTCCCTTGGGGTTTTTGTTTTGTTTTGTTTTCTGTAGGCTGTTACAGAACCTTTAAACCTAAACAGATCCCCTCCTGCAGTGCTCCAGGGCAACTACTACAGCTCTGAATCAAGCAAACTAGCCCAGGGTGGGATGAGGGAACTATGGTGCATTGTCTGGTCTAACAAGGCTTCTGTCTGTGCCTGGCACAGTTTGCACATAGTAGGTGCTCAATTAAATTCAGGAAAATCTTAATTTAAATTGACAAATGAGAAACAGGGAAAGATTCAGAGCAAGAGCCATAATGGACAGACTAGATAAGTTTTCAGTTTTGCTTTAGTTAAAGCTTCATCTTTATATTTCTCCTATTACCCAATACAATGCCTTGCAATCTCAAACTATCAGTAAAGGTCTTTTGAATGAATGTATGGATTAATGCCAAGTTGACAAACCCACATTTATATATTGGTTAAAAAAATATGTCAATACCAAATGTGAAATGTTTTTTGGATTGTTGCCATCATCACTGAAGATACTGAAAATCTTCAGGCTGACAAAGTTACAAGTGAGATTTAAAGTGTATCAATCAAATAATTTATTGTTATAATAACAGGTTTGAAGAGAGGAAACTTCAATTTTTATTTAACAGGTACCTTGTTATTAATTTGGCGATTTATTTTAACTTCATATTTAAGTTTAATCATAGCTCAAATTGCTATACCTATTTTTTTAAAGGCTAACAAATATTTTAAGCCTCATGATACAATTTACAGAAATATAAAAGATTTTTAAAGTGAAATAGAATAGCAAAACAGGGAAAGTGATCTAAATAATCATGACTATAGGAATAGAGCATTAAAATGCATTATAGTTTTAGATGGAATACTATATAGCAGTTAAAAAGCATCAACTACTTACTGTATTTATCTGTCCCAAGATGTTTCTTTTTTTCACATTTTATTATTTGAAATGGGACTGTTGCCTACAATAGATTGCTTCATATAATCACTGCTGTGCAGGCAATGGGAATGCTTCTGCTGTCATTGCTTTATCATGAAAAAAAATAGACTGTTATTCCTGATGACAACTGGACAACTGCAACCCTCCAACACTGCAGTCCACAAGCAATTGAAGAACCTTTTGAGGAATGAACAGGTATCCTGGCTATTAGCTGAAAACTTTCCATTGACACCTTCTGGTAAGAATAAGAAAGTGCCAGTATCAAAACTCAGAGAACAGATATTACAGATTGAAGAAAATATTGGAAATAATAATTGAGCACTCTTCAAAGAAATGCCTTATCCTCAATATGTTTTATAGCCCAAAGGATGATATTGTTTGGGTTAAAAACAAAAGCATCAGTAACTGAATCAGACAGTAATTCAAGGAGAGTTTAACTCTGAATATTAAGAAGTTTTAGGAATATCTTAATTAATTTTTCTTATATTCTCTTTTCTAAATGCACAGAGTAAAAAGTGCTTAAAAATATACATCTACATAAGTCTTAAAAAGCTCTTTCGGTAAGAATAAAATAAAAACTCTAAGTAATTAGAAATTACAGTGTCAATTTAATTAGAAGTGTAATTTTTCTTTCTTATTGATACAAGAATAATAGTTAAATACTTAACTATTATCAATACTTAAAGACAAGGATAGATCTCAAAAGCATATTGTTGAAGGAAAAAAGTTGGTTGCAAAACAATACATACAGAATGATCATATTCATGTAGAAAGAAAGCAACATAAAATGATAACATATCTTTTGTAATTACATAAACATGAGATCAAAATATATTTTAAAATGGACTTGAATGAAACACAGAAAGTTTATTATAGAAGTTAATTTGGGGCAAGTAGAGGTGAGAAAATCAGAATTAAGGGTCCTAGTAAAGGGTGATTTAACTTTATCACTCATAAAGTTCCTTTTTTTAAAAATTGGAAATATATTCTTCAGTTGGTCATATATTTTTCAAGCACTGTATAAATAGAAAAATTGATGAAAAGCAAATATATAAAATATACTAACCAATGATTTAATTTGCAGTGGTTAACGGGACTAGGAGGGCTTTGTTTTCCATAGTTGGAAATTTTTTTCCAATTTCCACATTAGCTCCCAAATTTTTAAAAGTACAATAGCATTAGGAAATTGCAAATACAATTGTATTTTAAATGCCAGATAAAATAATGAAGCAAGGCCTTGATTATGCATCTTTCTATCATAGTAATCCAGCACGATTAGCCCAAACAGTCCTGTGTTTGTCTTGTCCTTTAATTCTCTTTGGAGAAATAACGCAATAAAGGAAAAAATACCATAAATTGGGACTTCATTGCCATAATTCCAGGAAATTTCTTGGCAATTTTAGATAACTGCTGTTTTTAGGAAGCAGCCATTTTCCCATCTTCTAGTGTGATCATGTAAGTTATAAACATGGCTTTAAACCCTTATGAACTTGACTTCTCAGATCAAGTCTTTTAACCTTATCTCTCTTGATAATCTTTCATTTTCCAAAATGATCTCTTTGAGTTATTTAATGAATAGACTTTGCCTGCTTCCCCGGAAATACTGTTCTTTTTCCCGTAGAGAAAGATGAATAAAGTAAATATGTGTGCTTATATATCAGCACGGAAAAGGGGCTTATGTAAAGCTTACTGAAGATTGAGGCAGGGCACTGAGTGAGGGGAGCCGCAGGAAACAGCTATGTTTTACTATATGTACTGTATCAGTTGGGGTTGGGTTGCAGGAAAGAAAAAACGTATTCCAGCTATTTTAAGCTAAAAGTTTAAGACAGGAAATCAGGAGTTTGCAAAGTCATTGGCAGGATTGGAGTAGCAGCTTTAGGCGAGGCCTCCATAGTGGGTCACAGAACAAGACCACAGGACTGTGCCACATGTCACCAAGAGGGATTTCTGGATTTCTAGATCCATGGGTCTGGAAGTCACTGATGCCTCTGCTCGATCATCTCTTGACACCTACCAAACTGGTGCCCTGGCCATGGAATGCTGCCATAGAAAAAGAAAAGAGCAAAACACTTTTCCATATATTTACTAGCCAGCATCAACAATCAGTACAGCAGAAACACTGTCCCCACTTTATTTTCTCCTTCCAGATCTTGACCGTATATAAAGGCAGGATAAAAATCACATCCAGAAACTCAGCAAAGTCTAAAGAAGATTACAAAACCTCCCCAGTGCTTTTCACTGTTAGTATCATAGCAACAATACAACCAATCCCAATATTCAATTAATATTCTGAAGAAGTATATCCAAGCACACTGAATTTCCTTCTATGGTTTAATTAAAATTCTCAGAGGTCCACAGTGAGATTCTTTTTCCTCTCTAGTCTGCCTTCTTTCTAGTCCTGGTCTCTGCCAACTTACATGCCGAGCTCAGTGTACCACAGTCACCATCTGTTTTAAATAATGCACAGCTCAGAGATTTACATAGATGCACGTGCCTCAGCAAACCTTTCAGTTTGGAGATCTAGGTCAGTCATCCTAGAATTTTAACAGAACAGTTGGCTCTCTTATCAAAATAACTGTGTTTAGAAATTTGGAGTGTTCATTTTCTTTGCCAAGGTCTTGATCATCTGCATATGTTTCAATTATAATAAGGCAGAATAATAAAAGGGAAGAGACATGGGTGTTAAAAATAAGGCCTTTGGTGGGCCGCTTAAAACCTGAATAACTAGGTAATGTAACTGGCAGGTTTATTTTGAGTCTTTAAAAACAGCAAAATAATTTGAAGTATTACATTGTTTTTCTCCCTTTTAAGGTACAAAAATGTTTGGCCAGTGACTCCAGAATGCTTCTTCACATCAAGCCTACAATTTGCTAGAGCTGATATTTTAAAAGTAAGATGTTATCACTTTTACCTAATGAACAATCAGAAGAACCCTTCAAATGCTTGTTTCAAAATGGGACTCCTTATAGTAATATCTGAGGAAGGTTCTTATTCCATCAATAAACCACATTCCAATATACGTAAACACGCATTTTGGGAAATGTTCTTGCGCTCCTTTTAAAAATGGTCTTCTAATGATTTTGCTTATCAGCTGCACACATAAAATTGACAGTTCTGTTTCTTCAATACCTCTGACCTCGATACTGCTCTGAACACTTGCTCTGTAATACTTCCTTCTTCCCTATGACTCTCTCCCACAACCCACCTGCCCAATTAAATCTAGCCTGAAAGTGGTTCTTTCATTCATTAAAATTAGCCCTCATTTCATTCAACAATCAAACAGCATTTATCGAGTGCCTAAGTACCAGATACAGAGTTAGGAACAAAGGGCTCAAGGATAAAGACCACACAGTTCCCATCCTCAGAATACTCAAAATCTCCTGGAGAATATACACATAACACAACACACACACACACACACATGCTTGTGCATGCACACACTGCAAATAAAAATATAATACAATGCATGCCAAACTTGCAATATAAAAACGAAGATCTTCAAGAGTTTTTAAAAATGAGTAATTAACTAGCAATGGGAGTCAGGATTTGCTGAATGAACTGTACTGTGACACAGGGCACAACAGTTGTGTTTTATAACCATTAATTTTTTCTATCATATGAAGGAAAAAATCACTTCCAGAGAAAATTTTACTTCCTCCCTCTGGCTCATCTGTGCATGGTTTGAATATCCTTGAGTATGTAGCATCTGGCTTTAGAGTAAACGGATTTGATGGCTCAGGGCCCGAGCTGATTGGAAGAGATGGCTAAGATCTGCAGAAGTGGTCTCAGTGTTGCTATGGCGACAGCTCATTCCTTCAAGTGAGGCTCGGTCAAGGCTCTTATGTTGAACTACCACCTCCAGGGCCAGAAATCCAGATCCCTCTGAACCCTAGGCTGGCCTCACTCTATCCCTGTAGTATCCATTATTCTACCCTGACGACTCATGTCAATATACACTGTCACAAAAGGACAAATACTGTATGAATGCATTACTATGAACCAAATATATTGTGTAATATATTGTTTGATTCACACACACACACACACAAAAAAACAAAAAAACAAACAAAAAACAAAACAACAACAAAAAAATTTTACATGTATCCATTACATTTAATTGAGAAATGTAAAAAAATAAAAAAAATAAAAAAATAAAAAAAAATATATATATATATACACTGTCAGTTCAAGTCTGTGACTAAATATGCTGCAGATAAAGGGCATGTTAGGATACAAAAGACTCATTCCAAGTAAGTGACAAGTTCACCTTCCCTAGCAGGCCTGTGCTGCGAAACCCAAGGCCACCATTCACACTGAGACTGTGCTGGGACGGCTGCCACTCACTGGACCGCCCAGAGGTGTGCCCGGGGAGATACTGAGGCATGCTACGGCCATGCTGCCCTTCGGGGTCAACCAATCCTAAGGACTTTACAATCTTTTCTAGAACTCACTGGGGTCACTTCTTTCCTATGAAAGGAGATCCATTATATATTTTTAAAAATCTCCCTGTTGTCACTTTGAAACTATCCGTTTTTTCTTCCTCTCTTCCTTCTTTGGGAAGGAAAGAACTGAGTGGTTTTTGTGCACAAAGCAAAATCCCTGGTTAAGATGCTTGGTATGCCTTACTTAAAAAATTATTATAAAATCCCAGTAGATTCACTGTAACAAAGCTCAATTATCACATAACGATTACCATGTTAGACTATGAGCTCCTTGAAATCAGAGAGTTCTCTTGTATTGTTGTACTGCAAACACTGCCCGGTGTATGGTAGCTGGTAAATGTTTGTATATTTGATTCTCTTAACTATTCATTTATATAGATCTCCGTTTATAATATTAAAATGTAATGCAATATATAAATTATATATGTATTTGAAGGTTATAAGAGCATGTTTCTTTTAAACTTTATTCATTTAAATGTTTTCATAGTTTTGAGTGGTCTTTTCAATTATTCTGGACTATCTAAGCTTCACTGTCAAAACAAACAAATAAACCTGATTCTCCAAATTTTATATTGAAATTCATCACTGCAAATCTTAAACTCAATGATTACATAGGTTTGAGTCAATATCCCGTTCCAACACAAAAGTAGGCACTCCCAAGTGTCCAAGGGTGAGCAGTGGACTCTAAACCTATCAAGAATTCTCTTTATTGAACACTGTGTAAAGCACTATAATTAGTCATATAGGAGACACGCAAAGGAAAACCCCTGCCCTCAAGGACAATATGATCTCAGTTGGGAGAAAAATAGCATACAGAGGAATAACCTAAAAGCCTTACTGCAGCTACTGAAACATAAAGGAAGAAGATAAGTTGATTCTGTAAATTCTCAGACAGCAAAGTTTCACCACATATTAGCATTTCCTCTTTCTCTAAGTTACATCACACTCAAATTGCTGAGTAATTATTACCCACTCCTGAAAAATGATTAAACATTTCCTTTGAAAGAACCAATTTAAAAAATTTCCCAGGTTCATGGTTTTTATATTGATATGACAAACTTATCCTTATACTACCTTCATAATTTCACCAATAAGAAGCAATTTACAAATATTTAGTCTTTTAAGCATCAATAAAAGTAGTGACAATTTAAAATATATGAAATGGTGTATGCAGTAAAAAAAAGTTAGAGTTGCAATACACAAAAAATTGAGTAACATGAACTTATAGAAGAAAAATGTAACTGGGTTTCATGGCCAACATTTAAAAATTCACAATTTGCTATTTTTTTAACATCCAGATACCATATTGATTACAACTTAATGCTGGTTATCTTCTCCCTTTTGGAGCCACTGGAATTTATGATCCTTTACCAAAACTGAAGTCACTGTAAATCTTATTATGGGAAATTGTGAGAGGGAGGTAAAAAGGGAAATAAAAATGAAATGGCTTCAAGTCTGTAGAAACTGCAACAAGCAACTGGCTGAGTGAAACATGACTTTTAATTCTAGAAAATCAGTTGCAGGGAGTCTCTGTGATGTATCATGCTCCTAATGCTTTATGACATAGTATACCCACATGCCACTGTTTAATTCAATGGCTATTTTTCAGCCAACTGCTACAAGAACACACCAAAGACTTGTTCCAGCTTCTACTAGACTACACTGTGAGTGGTGGAAAGCCTGCAGCCTTTAAAACCATAGCTGACATCTCCAAGATTCCCTCTAAATAACTCCATTACTCATGGAGCTTCGTGTGTTGTGTCTGTAAAATCTACTTTCTCGAAAATTATCATCCATGTGTGAAAATTGTAATGAAAATAAATGCATGAGATAATTTTTCCAATAGTTTATTTTGGGCTATGTGAACACATCTCCTGGGAAATGGGAGTTCAGTCAAGTGGAGGTTTTCATTTAAAACAGCTAATTTCAATCTAGCAAAATGTTGTCTATGGCCAAGGAATAACAATATACATGCTTAATTTTTAAGATCAAATTGCTTCTGGCCTTTGAGGTTAAAAGAGGTCAAACTCTTGTGATTGGGAAAGACCACAGATAAATAAGAACAGAAATATGGACAAGAATCACACTTTTTAATTTGTTCAAGGATTATTCAGTCTTACTATTTCTAATATTTAAATATGTTTGTGATCAAGAAGCAGATGTGGCTCAAGCAGTTGGGCACCTGCCTACCACATGGGAGGTTCCAGGTTCGGTTCCCGGTGCCTCTTTTTTTTTTTTTTTTTTTCATTTACTTATTTATTTATTTATTTATTTATTTATTTTGTGTGTGGGTAAAAATCAAAATTTTCACAATACATACCAACATTTGCAAAATGATATATAAATGTATATGCATATATGTGCATTTGCTTACAAAAATATTATTTATGTATATATATAAATATATTTTAAGAGGTGCTTAGATACCCAAAATATTACACGGAACCCATAAAGAAGATGCAGCAAGCTGACGCGACAGGCTGGCATGGCGAACTGACACAACAAGATGACACAATGAGGAAACACAATGAGAGACATAAAAAGTGAGGAGGAGAGGTGGTTCAAGCAATTGGGCACCTCCCTCCCACATGGGAGTTCCCAGGTTAGGTTCCCAGTGCCTCCTAAAAAGAAGGCGAGCATACAACAAACAAAGAGAGCAGACAGTGCATGCAAACAATGGCGGGGGAGGGGGAGAAATAAATAAAATAAATCTTTTTAAAAAAGAAGTTATTATTACCTAATCCAAAAAGAAAGGAATGGGATCAAGATAACAGAATAAATACTCACTGAAGCCACCTATCCCACCCCAAATCTCTACAATGACAGAAACATGTTTGAAAAATAAAATTCACAAAGCCAGTAAAAAAGCAACGTGTGACCTCAGAGAACAAGAAACTACTTACTTAATTTCAGAAATATGTAAATGACAGAATGAAGACTGCTGTAAAAAAAGGGGGGTGGGGGTGGGGGGAGAGAGGCAGCTCCAAGAGAGACCCATGCTTGCAGGGGAGCCCAAGGAAAAAGGGTAGTTGGTTGCATCACCAATCACATATCTCCCCATAGCCAAATTTGCCTTTCCATAACTCTAAGCCTCACTTACCAAGGAAGCAGTGGTTACTGACTCCAGGGTGGCAAGAGCATGAGTGGCAGGCAGCTCCGGAGCTGGTCTCCCACAGCCAAAAGAGGACACATCTCATCCCCAAGCATGTCCTGCTACTTCCTCACAATCATTGTTTGGAAAGTACAAGCTGCTGTAAATAGGTCCAACACTCAGAGATAAAAGTGAAAATACAAAGGGGAATCCATATGAGAGAGAGGCCCAAATGCAACATACAAGAACACAGTGTACAAAAGAGAAAATAGAACAAAGAGAAGTAACACAATTAATAGAACACATTACTCTCCAGGTGATGTAGGATACTATACCACAGAAAGAATCAACAAGGATCTTAAAAATGGAAAATAAAATTGATTTGAAATTAAAGACCAAATAGATGGGCCAAGGAACAAAAGAGATGTAACTGATAAATGAAATGATTCCAAAATAAATGTTTATATATCCTCCCAAATACTTGTACAAGAATGTTCATAGTAGCTTTATTCATAATAGTCTCAAGTTGGAAAAAATGCAAATGTCCATCAACAAGTGTCTGGCTAAACAAATTGTGGTATACTCGTGCCATGGCATCTGTCTCAGAAAACAAAGGAATAAATTATTGAGACACACTTCATCATGAAAAATATCTTACAGGCATGTTGAGTGAAATAAAACAGACACAAAAGAGTACATACTATGTATTTTCACTTATATGAAGTTCAAAAATAGGCAAAACTATTCTATGGTGATAGAACTGTCAGAACAGTGCTTGTCTCTGGTGGGGATTGACTGGAGAGGGACTCAAGAGGACTTTCTGGAGTCTTGGAATTGTTCTATACCTTAATTAGGGGTTACACAATTAAAAATCTGTACATTTTAATGTATGTAAATTATGCCTCAATGAAAAAAGTGAATTAGTGAGCTGGAAGAGTAAGCAAAGAATGTATATAAAAATGCAGCACACACACACACACACACAAATTAAAAGAAAGTGAGAACTTTAAAGAAAGATGCAGGGTCCTGGAGGATAGGCATAAATGTTTAAATATTTATATCATAGTAGTTTCTGAAACAGAGAATAGAAACAGCAGGCTGGAAGAAAAGCTCAAATAAATTATGAGAACATTCTTCAAAACTAAATAAAGCATAAATCCTTACAATCAAAGGGATGACAGAGTACAGAGGATAAGCAGATGCAAATCATAGTCAAATCTGGGAATTATATAAATAAAGAAAAAATACTAAGCTTCTGTATAAATGTTCAAAGAAACAAAATTAATATTAGATTTTAAACAATTCTCATCAACCTTTGATACAAGACAGTGGAGTTTTATCTTTAAAGTTATGAGTTGTACTGACTTTGAACTTAAAATTCGAATCTCCTAAGATGTAATGCACATTTGAAAGCAAAATAAAGACATTTTAAGGTATGTAAGGTTCAAAATTAGTCACCCTCAGGAACTATCTGCAAGAATCACTATAGGATGCACCAAAGAAAAATGAAAAATGAATTCAATAGGGAGACTAAACAGAGAAGAGGTGGTGAGCAAAGAAAATAATAATATGCAAATAAGTGTTAATTATAATAACCTTTTAAAATTGCAATAACAATTTGGAATTTAAATCCCAGGTGATATCAACATGAGAAGTAAGCAGGAAAGGAAGGAAGAAGGAAATTAAAGTGTCCTAGGATTCTGGTCTCTTTCTAGGGAGAAAATTGCTACTGAATAACTTTCTTTGAAAGTAAAATATGAGTTTAAATATGTACATTATAATTGAAGGTTTACCACTAGAAGAGTAGAAAGAAAGAGTATAATTTTCAAGCATTACCAGTTCATGCTTACTCAGTGCCAGTGTTTTGCCTGGAAAATTGATTTTTTTTTTTTTTTCAATCATCAAATTAGTTGCTAACACTTAAAAACAAGACTATTTACATAAAAATCCAGATGGTTTGGCAAGTATAAAAAAAGGGGGCAAAGTCACAAATAAGATATAATAAGAGGACATTATTAAAAACAGGGAAAAGTTTTATGAGTGGTTTCTGGCAGAGATAATTCCCAGATTATATAAATTATTCTGTAGTATGGAAAAAAAGAAAAAGCTATCCAAATATTTTTAAATGCTAAAGTAACTTAACTGTCAAAACCAGACAGGGAGATAAGAATATAAAAAGTAAATCTTGTTTACAAACAACTTGTAAAAATTCTAAATAAAAATTCAATTCAATTCTACTCCATCATGACCAAGTAGGTTTGTTCCAGGAATGCAATGGTGTTTCTACACTAAAATAAAAGAAAAGATTAATATAACATGTAAAAGAAAATGAACAAATTTTTAGAGAAACTTATAGTTACCGACTCAGTCCATACTTTCTACTTCTTCCTTAATAACAAATTCCAGTTTTACCCAACAGATAGGCAAACACTATAAAGTTAGATCACACACAGCGTTGGCAAAGATTTGATGAAACAGGCGCTCCCATATTGGAGGGAGACTTAGGTGGCTACATGTCCAATGTGTTCTCAGAACAGCCAGCGTGTCTGGAAAGGAGGAGAATGACAGATGAGGTGGTCTTACTCCTGGATCCCATCAGGCAAGGGCTCTGGATTTTATTCTAAGTTGATTGGATACCATGAAGCTATTAAAATGAATTGTATGAGTATATGTGCTGTGGTATATATAACAATATATATCCACACCTTTTATATTAAACATACACATAAGACAAACCTGAAATAGTCTAGGTACAAATATATGTATATAAATACTTTTTTTTTCCAAAAAGCTAAAAGGATACATTCCAAACAAGAAACAGTAATTTTTTGGGGGAGGGTTCAGGAATGGGAGAAAGTAATCAAGGAGGAGTTTGGTAAATCTATCTATAAATTTCTTTATTATAAGAATGAATATATGTAATATTTACTAAATTAAAAATTAGATAAGAAAATACAAGATTATCCTTAACCACCCAGCAAACCTGGATTAAGTATACCTTAATACAGCTAATGTCTAGTACTGTTATCACACTCTCCTCCCGGTGAATTCTTTGAAATCTTAGGAGTAAATTTCTACATATATGTGAGTGTGATAACTACCCATAATGACTGCTTTCTGCTGGACAATTCTATCTGGCTTTTTATATGTGTGTGTGTGTGTGTGTGTAATATGTTACATAAAATATATAGGTTATATAAAAAAAGTATTTGTGGTTTGGCCATCAGCAAGGAAGTGGTAAGAAATATGTAGTGATATGTGAGAGATCATAACTAAAACCATACTGATGAAGAAATAATTGTACTATTTACTTACACAGTAAGGTGCCTAACATGAAAAAAAAGCTTCTAGGCTTATAGAAAGGTGAGTCCCAGTGAGGCTGTCTTTTCCAGGGACTCCTGACTCACAGAAGCACAGAAATTGACACGGTACTTCTGTGCCTTCCTGGAAAGACATTCCTTTAGATGTATACTGATGATTAGGTTGAAATCACGGTCCCCTAAGTCATACCTGAGTGTATCAAAGTGTAGAAAACTGATGTATAAATGATCTAGTGACTGGGTGTGAATGGCCCTAGCAAATTAATTTTATTTTTGCCAAGTATTTCACAAACATTGGGTCTAGGAGACAAGGATTATACAGAGAGTGACTAAAAACACATTAAAAACCATGGATCCCTTAAAAGTTTTCTATAAACTGTAGAAATACTCCCTATTCTAACAAAGCTACCTTTGCCATTAGAGGAATTTGCTTTAGTGCCTTCACACTGACACTCAGACATTTTGCAACTTTATTGAAATACTTGAATATTTTATTACAACAACTTCCAAATAATTATCTTAATTATAAAAAGTCAGATATGTAACATTACCTAATGTCTAACTTGCAATCACAGGCATAGTATATGACACGAATGTGTTGAAACAAGGGTAGATTTTATGTGAATTGATGTAAGCTGTAGTCTCTCAAAACTATGATCTCAAAATAAATTCTTCATTTACTGTCCAAGTAGATCTGAATTCAAATCTAGGTTCCTTGCCATTTAGTAGTTGTATCTCCTTGGGAGATTTAAATTGGGGAAATAAAATCTATTTCCCAGGTCACTTTTGTGGGGATCAAATTAATGTATATGTAATGTATATGAGAGTACTTAACACCATTATTAGATTTATATGTCTGCTCCCTTCCCTATAGCATAACCTAGATGTAAGTCAGGAAGAAAGAAAGGGAGGAAAAAGGAAGGAAGCAAGCAACAACACTGTCCATAAAAATTTTTTTAAAGACCCAGCTAGTGAAATTCCTTGACAGAATTAAAACACACACACACACAAATCCAGAAATCAAAAATTGGAAGAAAATTTCCATCACACCTCTAGATATTTGACTTTCACAGCAACTTACCTATCTTTTAAGTTCATTCATTAACAACATACAACATGTGACAAGGGCTATCTATGGGCCAGGCACCATGCTTAAGACCAAGACTACAAGGGAAAAAAAGACATAGTCCATGACTTTCAAGCACTTATGGGTTGGGAGATACTCAGAGAAGACTTCCCAGGAAGTCTAAGAAGACTACTGAAGAATAAGAGGAGAAAGGTGACACTCCATTAAATGAGCAGTAGGGAAACACCAGTGACATATGGATGATGGCGTCCATTTAGTTCTCTATCTTTGCTGAGGTCTTGAAAAAAATGACATTTATAAACTTTTTGGCATCTAACAGGACCAATGTCCTGGAAAAAAACTAAACAAAAGAGGAAAGAATGGTGATTAAGAGGGGGAAAAAAATGAAGCAAAGCCAAAGGATGAATCCATGCAAACCTAAGATATGATCTTGTTAAAGATTAAGATAATTCTATTCTTTTCCAGGAATTTAATGGCATAGTAACAATAAGAATTCAAACGAAAAAACAGAACAAAACAAAAAACCATCACTGAAGAAGAAACAATGCTACGGGAACGCTACGATTATTTTGTTAACCTGAGAGACATTCTCACCTACTGACTGCTGCACTCTCATACCCATCTAACTACCAGCTCCTTTGCTCCATCTTCTCCCATCTGCCAATTCAGTCACAGCCCTAAGACCACTGAGGCACTCTGGCAGAAGAACTCAAATAAACCATGATGTAAAACTAGGTACGTGGTCCATCCTGGAAATTCTGCTTCAAAAACAACCACACTTTGGTTAAAGTGCCTTGAAGGACACCATGTACCAGCCCTTGCCCAGTGACTTATCCATTGTTGCAGTTAGGCAGTTTGATGTAATTATGAATTCCAAAAATATAATTGGATCATGCTTGTAAACTGATCTGTCAATCTGGGCATGATTGAGTTATGATTGGGGCGTTGACTGGGCCATGTCAGTAGGGCGTTGAGCCCCACTCCTTGGTGGGTGGGGAATCAAATATAAAAGGCATGGCAAGAACAGAGTTGAAGCAGTCTTTTGAGAAGCAGTTTTGATGTTGGAAAGAGGGCCCCAGGAGAAGAGAAGCAAGCCGTTCACCTGATCATCTACAGCTGACCTTGTGGAGGAAACAGGAACTAAGCCCGAGGAGAAACGCAGCCCTGGGAAGAGAGAATCCCCAGAAGCCTGAACCCTGGCAAACGCCGGCAGCTGTCTTACTCTAACATGTGGCAATGGACTGTGGTGAGAGAAGAAACTTAACGCTTTATGGCCTGGTATCTGTGGACTTCTACTCCAAATAAACACCCTTTATAAAGACCAACTCATTTTTTGGTATTTCACATTAGCATCCCTTTGGCTGACTAATACATCCATATCATGCCTTTGAATCCTCACATGAGGTAGGGACTATTGCTTTCCTTCTCTTAACAGTGAAGGACCTGAAACTCAGAGAGGTTTATTACCTCGTCCAAAGTCTCACAATTTAAAATGTGGTATATGTGTCTTAGCCAACTTCCATGACCTTAAACACCACCCTATACTGATTCCACAGACTTTTATTCATTCAGCAAATATTAGGTAATTGCTACATGAAGACACTGTGCTTAGCACTCAGAAAGTTGCAGGGTAGAGAATTTGGACAACTCAATTGAGCCAAATTGAGGTTTTGCCAAGCTAGTGAGGATACTTTCAAGAGAGCATTGGAAGGCATGGCTCATGGAGTGGGAAGAACAAGAAAGAAAGGGGATAGTAGGGAACTGGTAGATAGGAAGGGAAAAGAGGAGCTGTTACACCCAACTCCTGAAGGGCATGAGTTGGTGAGGCTGCGAGACCAAAGAATACATCTGACATTTAGTCAGGCATAAGCTTTATTGGGACTTATGGATGGGAGAGAAGTTTTGACAGCGACCAGTCAAAGAATGAATGAAGTTAGCGCTCCACAAAAGGATGAGAAAATGAGGGGTGATATATAAGGGGTCTCAAAACAAGAACATTCCATAGGGTATGTAAACAGAGTTCCTGCGAGGATCACGTGAAGCATATATGTGGGGTTTGGTGATGTTTTTACTACGCTCATAGTAAGGACCTTTACCAAGGACGTTTACTGCTTTGGGAAGATTATAGTTAGATAACATCTATACATTCTCTCCCCTCAGGGAGCATTGTTAACCTTTAACTTATGTCTAGGTCATGCAGGTGGCTACGTGCTGAGGACTTGGGGCGGGGGGTGGGGGGGGGTGCTGGGTTCCCACAGACGCCAAAGACTGCAGAGCCCATATAGTTGGGCAATGGGTGTTTTGACAATAATTATGTGAGAAAGCTGAAAGGAGAGGCTGTGGTTCAAGGCTGAGGAGTAGGAGTTAATGGTTTCAGGTGTGGAACCATTCTATAATCAGGTAAAAGTTACTGTAGACAAGGAGGTGGAGCAAGCGAGAGGCCAGAATGCTGGCAGCCACTGCAGGGGCAGGGGGGCGGGGGTGGTGACAATGTGATATAAGTGCTTGGCTGTTCAATGTGTGAGGGGGAATGAAGTAAGAGAAGGGCAGGAAAGAGGACAGATAGAGAGGATGGGCTAGTCAGAGCCTTAACCAAGAACAAGCAAGGGCCTTTACTCAACTTTTACCCCAGAGCCTAGATTTAATAGTTTTTACATGTAACAAGGTTGACATTTTAAAAACACTGACTAGATGTGTTTTTACTTCTCCTCCCAGCAAATCATGTTTTCCAGCAATATTCTGACATTGTAGCATCATGGAAGGGAGAGAGAAAACTCCTTCCCCGTGGGATGGAGAAAGACATGAGAGGGAATCCCCTGTAAGACTGGGGGAGGAAGCGAAAGGCTGCTTCGTCTGTTCCAGTGGACTGTGGGACTAGAGGAGAGACACAGGGAGGACTGGAAGGTCAGACGCATAGGTTCCTTACTTCACTTTCCCATTACGTGGAGGGGCAAGCTATTATAGAAATAGGCAGGCAGTATTGGAAAGCCCTAAAGCACTGGAGAGGCTGGCTAGTGGCACACTTCTGTCAAAGGAAAAAGCGTCAAGGATGATTTTATTCAGGGGCTGCTGTAGCAGAGGAGAGAGAGAGGAGACCTCAACTCCATGAGAACAAATGACAGAAAGCTTTTTAAGGGCTGGGAGTGGGTTGGAGGAAAAGCCTTGGAAGACAGTAAGGGGTGTTCGTCACTGGGGTGGGTGAGTGTTTTCTGAGGTTGTGATTAAGGCAGTTTGGCTTCACCAAGATGGGCAAGGAAGTTACTGAGGTTGCGATTAGGACCACGTGGTTCAGAATGTTTTCCTTCGCAGTAATTAGGCCACCTGGAGCCTGAAGGGCTGAGAGAGGAGGAGGGAGATAAGGAACTACCTAGTTTGGAGCCTCTCAGGTGCCTCAGTGGCATAAGGACCACAGTGAAGGGGAAAGAGAAGGGGCAGGACAGGGATGAGGTTGACATTTAGAATAGGTAGGGTCTGAAGTTGTCTTTTTTCCTGCAGTCCTACAGCTACAGGATTCGTTTCAAGGTAGTCAGGTGGGGGGAGGTAGCAGATAGGGGCACACAAGGAGTAAGACTGGCAGCTTGGTCCAGAGAAAGGAGAACAGTCTTGGTCACCTCCCTGCGTGTTATCTGAGGAAGCGTTTACAGGCCCGCATCCAGCATTAGACGGCATACAGCAGAAGCACACGCAGAAGAAGGTGGTTCCATGGATGAGCCTAAGTTAGAACTCCTGGCTCCCCATACTCTTTATTAGGGCATCCAGGGAATCGAGAGGCTTCCATATGCCCCAGGGAGAAGGTGAGGAGGTGCTAAAAAGGCTGGAGAGGGGACAATCAAAGCACAGAGTGCAGGGACTAGGTAAACAAAGACAAATACCTGGGACACCAGGGGCATCAGCTGTAAGAGCTTGTAGGGCATCCAAAGAGCAGTATATGGCCAGATAGACCCCAGCAGCCAGCAGTACTGAGTGCAAACCAGGCCAGTCACAGCAAAGCAGGGATTCGGGAAGGTCCAGAGCATGTGGATTGGTTATGAGATTCTACAGTCATCCCATTAAAAGATCTTGAAAGTCCCATCCCCCATATAGCCAGAAGCCACTTTGGAGAGGAGAAGGAAGAGAGGAAGAAACATAAAAAATTGAATACTCACTTGAAAAGACTGAGCTATCCAAAATAGATTATTCAAATCAGAAGAGAATGTGATACTATAAATTGTCAAGTGTAAAGTTTGGCTCTCCACTTGAAAGCGTCACATACCCCAGTACTCACCAGGGTGATATTCAGGGCAGAAGAGCTGAGCACATACAGAATACTAGGTGCCTCTATTTTCTTGGGCAGATATGCATGCAGTGTTCAAATGTACAGTTTTACTGCAAACAACTATAGAAAGATATTTTATTCAAAGTTATCATTCTTGATAAGTGTTAAAATATTTTAAACTAAATTTCCCATACTTTTTTTTTCATTTTATTCCTCCTAGTCATATACCCCTACATTATCAAATAAATCTTCCTGTTTTCAGATTTTTTTGCTGCGTTTCATTATTTGCAGGTTGCAACTTTTCTTAAACTGATATAATTCAAGTTGTATATATTTAGCTTCTATAATCTTTCTTTTAAAATAAATCCCTAGGTTCCCTTAATCCTATTTTTTCCTGCTCTGCATGACATTTCTTTATTTTTAATACCTTTCAGGTATAGAAGTAGCCAGAAAGGAATGCCCTGGTTAGCAATATCTCATTAAAACAGAGCAGAAAGAAATTATCCTCCACATGTCACATATCACACATCAGTCTTCACAGCAATTAAAAATCACATCATAAAAGCATACAATACGATTTTCACTATCATTTCTCTTCTTCCACCTTAATGTTTTCAGAGTCAGATTTGAGTTTAGCTACCCCTAAAACCACTGCACAACAATTCAAAAGACCTATTTTTTCTCCAAATAATTTGCTGCAAATAAGACTTCTTTGTACAAAGCAACAACTTACACACTAAAACTGAGTGGAATCATTTGTGGGCTGAAAACCTAAGATAACTGACAGAGAAAAAATCCAGTCTTTCCACTATTCCCATTGTAATCTGTTTCAGCTTCACTTTTCCTCCAAAAAGGTGATCACCTATATGTGTTATTCCAAAATGAATGCATTAAGCTGCTTTTCTATCCTACTTCTGTCACAAACACATCTCCATCCTTATTGAATAACAATTAAATTCCTCTCAAAGTGGATTTCAAGGTATTAGCCTCTAAGATATATTTTAGCAGGGAGCAGAAAATCTACTATATTCATTGGAAGTAAACATATGAAAGGAAAATTGCTGGTCTTCAATGGATTAATGTTTTAACAGGTCTAGAAGTTCTTTTTGCTGAAAAAGGAGTAAAATAATAAGTGGTAGGGGACTTACCTCTAGGGTCCACCAGGCACCTCCTCACAATGGACCTAATTATTTCAATCTGCATATCGAGTGTGGCTTCTCTTGGAAACTAAGCTTATCTTGGAAACCACTGACAACCTCAAGTTTAGAGAATAGCATACTGAGGAAAAATCATTCCTATGAATCAGTACCATTTGCGATTTGTCACAAAGACAAATAAAGAATACAGAGATCAGGAACTTTCCAAGACAATTAGAATATGTGTATATGTGTTTATCAGCATTCTCACTAATATTTCCTAAACAAAAGTAGTATGCAAATCATAATGGTAATGATAGCATTAGAATTGTTATTCCAAGGTGGTTGCGCTTGTAATGTGGGATACTCTAATTTTATCCTCCCCTGTGTCCTTTTTTTTGTATTTATTAAGTTTTTCTTTAATAAAAAGGTAAAATCATTTTGCAAACTTACAATTACATTTTATAATGAATATTGGCACTATTATATATGACGTTAAATTCTTTGAACATTTAAATCATGTCAGGAGTTTGCTAAACATTTACTGTAAAGCTCCTAATTCCCCATCACAACATTAGGAATTCATGTGGAAAAGTTCCTTATGTCCTTGAAGACCAAGATTCTCAATGTGGAAGAAGAGAAATACAGGTGTAATATGGTAGAGATTAAGTGAAAACCACACAGTCATGTGAATGAGAAGTACTGGTGTAATTATGTATTTATAGTGGAAAAGCCTGGAAACAGTGACCAACACTGTCACAATAAATACTTCGAGTGCCTAAAGTCTTGAAATACCATTTCCCACCAAAAGAATCAAGAATTTCTTGGAGAAATGGCTGATTCCATGTCTGGGCAAGAAATGTATAAAGCGAGCCCAGAGTATCTTAACAAACTAGATCACAAGAAAGCTATAGGATAATACTAGGGTCAAAGGATTCAGGAGCCAAATTGAATAGGTTCTCACCGGCCAAAGATGTGGGAATGAGGTCAACAGCTGGGAAACATTCAGAATGAAAACAGAAGAGGACCTAGGCCTTGGGAAATTTCAATATTTAATGGGTGAATAGAGAATGTCCCAGTGGATAAGAAATAGATTGAGAGGTGGGGGGAGAAAACAGAGAGGATGTTATGTCATGGAAACAAATGGAAAACAACATTTCAAGGAGGGAGTGATGAACATCAAACACTGCTGAGAATTCAAATAAGATGAGGTGTGAACCACACCCAACCCATTCAGCACTTTGGCAAACCTAGCTGGACTTAAGGCAAATGGCTCAACCAAAAGAAAAAGCCAGATTTCTAAACAGATTATCATAGGGCCAGACATATGATTTGTAAGGCAAGATATCTCTGAAAGAAGTAAGATTCAGTCTGCTGAGTGTGTGTGTGAGAGTGTGTGTGTTAGTGTGCTGGTAGAATTGGGTAGAGAAAATTGAATTACTGTGCCAATTTGTTGAGAAGGCTCATAAATAGCAAGATAGTAATAATCAATTGGTGGCCAAATGAGTTAGGGTTTCAACTATGTCAGAAAACTGAAATACTTGAAGATTCATGGAGATATTAAAAATGCTTTTAAATATCTGAGAATAGGAAAAGAGACCCAAAATCTATCCCTGAAAATGTAACCCACAGAAAGAGTCAGTTCATGAGTGCAAAGGTGAAACCTAGATGTGAAGCGAAGTAATTCCAGTTCTGGGAAATTGTAGTAAAGGTTCACGATGGGTATACATTTCTGTCTCTGTGTGTCTTGAATATATTTCTTTTTAAAACTACTACACTACTTTTAAAACCCATATTTTGTCATCTCCAGAATGTCATATCACCAAAGACTGCTGATGGCGTGGTCTCCCTGCCTCCAGTCTATCTTCACTCCAATCTATTTTGTCAAAGGCTGTCTAATTTACTCTTATTAAAGCACTGCTGTGCTAATATCAGTTCTACTAGCAAACCTCCAAAGGCTCCTAGTACCTACCAAAGAAAATTCAAAGCTCTCCATAATGGAGGCCTTTTCCAAAACCTTGTGCTGATGTTCCAAACCCTTGTGCTCGACTGGGTAGCTCCTTATTCTTCCCTTGCTATTTCTTCTAATGTGCCATTTCTGTCAAAATATTAGTGATTATTGAAGCCCAAAATAAAGGGAATCTCCTAAGGAAGTGTCTCCTGTTCCCCTCAAGCCTGTATGATCTCTCCCTTCTCTGGATCCCATTCTGCTTCTTTTATGGAATTTATAAGATATATTCTTATTTCATGTTTATCGGAAGACAGAGTCTATTTCTCCCTGCTAATTTTGCTTTCTTCATGTGCATGCCACACAATGAGCAATAAAAAGCCTTGAGTATGATGCCTGCTGGTTAAAACCTTATTAAAGTGAATAAATAACATGTGCATGAGAGAAGCCAGATTTTAGGGGTTCCCAAGACGTATACATAGAGTATACTTAGAGTCAGGTACAAAAGTACCTGACTATCCGTGAAAATTGTAAAAGATAAATTCATCTTGCTTCCCCAAACAAGTGCTTGGAGGGAAGAATCCTAAAAGATGGTTTAGTAACTAGATAACTAGATAAAGGAAAACAGTAGCCAGTAAGCTACATGAGAGACAGAGCGATGTTGTTTTTCATCTATGATTCCCCAGAGAATAGCTCCCTATGTCTTGAAAACCAAACTTGGATCTGGAAGTGAGTGGGACATAAGTATTTAACACTTATTTAGTGAATTCATTAATTAATTCATGCAACAAATATCCACGTCCCAGGGAGTGTTTTAAGTGCTTGGATTATAGCAGAGTAGATGATTGGAAAGATCCCTGCCCTCATGGGGCTTAGATTCTCATGGCAGTGGGCAAGAAAAACAAATAAGAAACAAAGTTCAGGAAATTATAAACATTACATTGAAAATAAAACTAGAAATAGTGATAGAGGCTACAAGGTGGTCAGGGAATCCTCACTGATGAGGGGGCATCTGTGCTGAATGACATGAAAGCTGGTCAGGAAATATCTAGTGGCAAAGCTGTCCAGGGAGAGGAAAGAGTAAGGGCAAGGACTCCAAGCAGAACTGTTTGGCAGGTCCAAGGAAGAGAGAGGACAGAAGGAAAGTGTGCCCAGGGGATCGTGCACCAGGAGGAGAGTGACAAGAGGTGAAGTGGGTGAGGCAAGCAGAGGCAAGCGGGTACTGGGTTTTTTAAGGGCCACCGTTAAGAGTTTGGAATTTTCTGAGTTCATTGGGAAGTCGTGGGAGGATTTCATGGACAGTAAGCAGAATGATTTGTTCTGGTTTATATTTTTAAGGCATGCTCTGTGTAGAGAATGGATTGTAGAGAAGCAATGATGAAAGTAGGAAGACTATAAAGAGATTACTGCAGTAGTACAGCTGAGATGTGGTATGCTGGCTTGCATTAGGGTGGAGATGGAAATGGAAATGATGAAGTTTGGGAGTAGTCTAGTGCAGGAGAAATAAAACAGGAAAGAAATGGATTAGTGAACCAATGTGGCAATGAAAGTGAAAATAAAAGTGGAGAAGTAAATAACAGTATTTCCCAAAGAGTTCAAGTTATTGATTGTCCCTTAAAACCTTCACTAACCACTCATTCAGCACCGTGACTTTATCTGAATCTTATCTTTCCTCCATTTCCCCCATTCCATGTAGCTTTATCTAAAAAGGTCATAATGATAATTATGATACATGAATGTAATTTAAAGAATCACTGCTGCCTTGGGATCACTAGCTGTACATATGAAATCTATTTCACATAATAGGCATAGAAGTCTAAGTTGAAACAAAGTGAAAAAGGAAAAGTCATCTGGTGTAGTCAAGATCTACTATTGAAAGTGTTCCGTTTAGAAAGATGGTAACGTTGAACTCTGATGTCTTTACTGACTATTGCCCTTTCTCTTTAACTTATTTGCCTTCTGACATAGTATGATTCCCTTATATTCGAAACAGTTCAGCTAGGGTGTTAAAATGGTCTTTTCTACGTTGCCAAAAGACTCACCCTAATGGGTAATTCTACGACAAAGAGAAAGCAACAATACAAATGAGTCAATCCACAAGTATTTGCCTGTGTGATAAATGCATTCACCTTTAATCAATAGTGAGTCAGAAGGAAGAAAACAATAATAATTGCAAAGCATTTATTTTGAAGTATTTCTTCATTTTTCCTCAAAAGGACATAACCTAAGAGGGAAATTATTCACAATTGAGACATATTATTAGAATCTAAGTGTACATAAATTTCATTAATAATGGTACCATCTATCCTACTACAAGATCCATTTCACAGTTATTGATGGAATATGAAAAGCCACATGAAAGTAATTTAAGTAGATCATTATTTACTTTTCATTTTACACATAAAAATTTGCAGAAAGAGGACTGAAACTGCCTATGGATGTATGTCATGGATTGAGGGCCCACGAACTCACGGTAGATGCTAATGAATAAACACAAGAGTGAGTCTGCAGATCTAAGACCCCAAAACCATTATCCTTTCAGGAATAAGGGTATATACCCCAGGTTGTATACATTGACAAAAGGAAAAGATACAAAACACAAGTTTGCCTCAGGATAATGACAGGATAATGACAACTGCTTGGAGGGAAGAAATACTCTTAAGTCTCCATGGCACAGGAGTCTAAACTGATTCCCAGGAAGAGAGGGCCTGTAAGGAACAATAAACAAAGGGATAGGACCTTAATACTGAAAGGATAAGAGGCAACTTTTGCCTGTGATCAATGCACAAGCTGGGAGAGAATCCATAACTTTCTCTATGTTCCCACTGCCACTACCTTTGTTGAAGCCCTCAGTCTTTCTCACCTGGATTATTTCAATGGTACACTAGTACATATCCTAGTATATATGACCTAGGGTACAACCCCACCCCCCAACTTTTGCATGGTAAGTACAGGCACCAATAGAAAAGTGACTCTTTTCCAATGTTGGAAGCAAAGGAAAGACCTTGCTTTGGATACCTAAAAGGCAATTTTTATAGGCAGAGATGAAAATCACCAAAATTATTAGATGGGTAAGATGAAGACAATTATTGTTATGATATGACTGTGACTACATGTGGCTATCCCTGAAACCCCAAAGATCCAAAGGGGAGCACCCAGAAGTAAAAGATGAGCCCAATTACTATAGAGTGATAGCTACACTTCCAGACTGGTATGGCTGGGCAATGTAACTTATACTTGTAGACAATAATTGAGTATCTATTATGTACCAGACATTGTGCTAAGTGTTAGAGCTACTAATATGTATTAAGACAGGATCTCAGCAATCTGGTGGGGCCCAACATTATGCAAATAAATAATGTAATGTTATCAATGATAGTAGGAGTATAAAAGGTACTCTGGGCACAGAGGGACAAAAGAAATGATTGTATTTGGGAAGGGACAGAGAAGACTTCACATGGGTGACATCCAAACTGTATTTTAAAGGATCAACAGGAGTTCACCAGATAGACAAGGTCTGAGAAAAGGCATTCTGTGAATAGTGACAAGCTGTTTTAGGATGGAAGTGTCAAAGAGTAAGGTGAGTGTTTAAAATGACAGCCAATTCATGTGACCAGAATAGCAGGGAGGGATCAGAATGTAAAATTCCTAAAGAGCAATGAGTGAGATCATCAGATTTTAATTAAAGAGATAATTCTGACCTCAGCATGGAAGGTGAATGTTAAGGGAAAGAAATTAGGCTATATACTAGTATACCACTGAAATAATCCAGGTGAGAAAGATTGGGGGCTTCAAGAAAGGTAGTGGCAGTAGGGACATAGAGAAGGTGATGGATTTGAGGGATCTTTAGGGTTGGAAATGAGGGAATGAACTGAGGGAATGAAGAGAGCCAAGGAAGAGATTGAGGCTATTTGCTTGGGAGACTAGTGGTTTAAGAGCCGGTGGATAGTGAGAGAACAGGATTTTGAAGAAGATGAAATATTCAGATTAGGCTATAATATATATGTTCAGGGAGAGTACCACCGCCCGAGGCTTCAGAGAGGGTGGAGCACATTCCCCGGGGATTGGGGCTGCCACCCCACTGTTCTGAGGGAGTTGAGCCTGAGCCCTGGAGATTATGGAGAGTATGGTGGAGGGTGAGACCTAGAATTCAGCCACCACCCAAATGCTTGAAAAGGGTGGAGCCAAGAACATGGCTGCTGGGCAAGCCTTTGCAAAGAGTAGGACTACCACTCTGTCAGGCCCCGAGGAGAAGAAACCATGGTGACTCTCAGACTTTGAAATCTAATGGAGTGTGCCCTACAGGTTTTCAGAACTCTTTGGGACCCATGACCCTTGTTTTCCTTTCAATTTCTCCTTATGGCAATGAGAATGTTTATCCTATGCCTGACCCTTCTTTGTATATTGGAAGCAGATAACTCATTCTAAGTTTCACAGGTCCACAGTCAAAGGGGAATTTTTCCCCAGAACAGACCACACCTATAATAAATTTTGTACTTAATACTGTTACTGAAATACTGTGATGGAATGAATGTATTTTGCATATGGAAAGAACATATATTTGGGGAGTTAAGACAGTGGTGTGTGATAGTGTGAGACTTTTGTCCAGACCCTAGAAAATTATGTTCTTAAATTAATCCATTCCTGTGGGTGTGAATCTATTGTAGGTGGAACCCCTTGATTAGATTACTTCAGTAAGGCACGGCCCACGGTAGGTCTCAATCTTCTTACTGGAGTCCTTTATAAACAGGTTGAATATACAGAGGGGAAAAAAAGCCACAGAGACAGAGAAACCTCCAGAAGCTGAAATCAATGGAACCCAAGAGAGAGAAAGCCATGAGAGCAAAGAGGAAGCCACAGAACAGAAAAGAACCCACAGAAGCTGGGAGAGAAAGCCACAGATGGAGCAGCCAGAAACTGAAAGCAACATAGCCTAAAGGAGAAGGCAGAGACTGGCCTGGCAGATGCCCCCATGTGCAGGGAAGTCTAGGATCACCCACAGCCATCTTTGAGGAGAGAGCTTTACCATGTCCTTGATGGGACATTTTTATCAGCCTGGGAATTGTAAGCTTCTAAGTTAATAAATCCCCATTGTAAAAGCCAATCCATTTCTGATATATTGCCATGGAAGCCTTTAGCAAACTAAAACAGAGCAGTTGGATTTTGAGTAAGATGAAATATTGTGATTAGGGTAAAATACATTTTGGTATTCAGGTAACTTCTAGACAATGACATCCAGCAGGCAGCTGGATAATCAAGACTCCAGTTCAGAAGTGAGTTAGGGGCTGTAGACACACATTTGGGACAAAGAAACTGGATTACAGCTAAAAAATATTGGTACTTATGAGATCATCCAGAAAGAGCTATAGAGGAAGACAAGGGGGCTGAGGGTGGAGTCTCTGGGGAAGTCCACACTGAAAAGCCAGTGAAGAAGGCAGAGGAGCAGTAAGTGATGAAGGAGATTTTCCCAAGGGACATGGCACAGGCAAAAGTCAAAGGGAAACGTTTCAAAAGTTTTTTTGTGTTTAAGACTGTCAAATGCCAAAAAGAAGTCAACTAATCTAAGGACTGAAAAATACTGATACTGAATTTGGCAAATAAAAGGAGACCTTAGTGTTAGCAGCTTTAGTGGCCTGGTGGGGCAGAATTAAGATTGACCTGGGTAGAGAAGAGAATGAAGGAGCAAGATGTGGAGAAAGCAAGTGGACTCATTCAAGAAAGTTAGCTATAAGTGAAATTTATTGTCTTTTAAAATTCTTTTCAGCTATTATTTTTGATGACATTAAATTAATTTATGGATATTGTACATGTGTATATAATTGATATGTTCTTGCAAAATGGCTTATAAATTGAATTATTTTCCTATTAATTCATTTAAAGCTTTCAAAAATACTATGTGCCACTTTGGATTGTTCTTCAATCAGCTTTGCTTCCTAACACATTGGGTTTATATTTTTCCATGCTCAGAACCTGTCAGATTTTTAATAATCTATAAAAACCACTTTCCTGCCAAAAAAGGAGTTCACTCTTAAATGCACGTTTCAGTAAACCCTTTGTTAATGTGAAGAGTCCTTTTGTAATAATTTTAATTAGTTTTGTATACTGGAACTTTTGTAAATCACATTTTTAAATTCAAAACTGACCAATTAAGAGATTACACCTATGGCTATGGTATTAAAACAATATCACCTCATCTTCTAATCACTTGGAACAACACATGTGGGTCACCTTCATGGTCTGTTGAAGAGAATTCAAGACCATGACCCTGTACCCACGTCCCAAGCTCCAGAGACACCAATCCCTGTCATTTCCAATGGGCTACTGGAAACTTGCCCATAGCCTCTTCTCCAATGTTCTTTCCACAAATATCATGAATTCAGTAGGGAAATCCTTTAGGGTTAAAATCTTTTTTTTGTTTGTTTGTTTTCTTTCTTTGCTATACTGCAAATTAAAGTACACTACATTATTTTTTTTAATCAGTATTGCAACTTTTTCTTGGGCTGCACTCAATTTGCTTTTTAAATTCAGGTTTCCCTTTCATTAAGTGACTACCATGTGTCAGTAGTCAAGCATTAAATTCAAGAGCAGAAGCCAAGATATGGGGGTGGGAGGAATGGAAATTAAAATAAAATGTATTACTCTTCAAGGAGTATATATTCTGTATATCTAAGGAAGATGAAGAAACATGTTCTTTCTGCCTTTATCTCTGGACTCTTGTTCTATGCTTGTGTCTTCCATTGGGTGAGGGGGAAGAGAATAAGAAAAGCTACCAATAGCATTATTTCCCAAATGAGTGTCCATTTGACAAATTAGAATGAGTAATAGAGTATAAATCCCTGCTCTTTCTTCCCTAGGCTTGGGCTGACAATTCATAAAATTCATACCATATGTTAAGGTTTACTTCCTTAAGGGTTTTCATTAGGTTCTCCTTGAGATAACTTGAAATGTTTGCTTTTCTTAGCCAGCTTAAAGGCCCACATTTCTTCTAAAGCATTCAAAAGACTGGAAACAAATACTACCACAGTAATAAATTTTCACAATATAAAGGCTAGGACTGCCACATTATTCTACTACATCTGTGTGAATATTCTATAAAGTCATATCCAGCTCTGAGAGTCAATTACTGCCTTTATTACCAATACTACTAAGAAAAAGCTCTTTTTCCTTAAGGCCTATTACAATTACTAGCTTGTTTCTTCTTAACTTTTTATTGTGAAATAATTATAGATTTACAGGAAGTTGCAAAAATTTATAGAGAGGTCCTGCATCCCCTTCACTTAGTTTCCACCAATGGGTACATTATCTATAACTGTAGTACAATGTCAAAACCAAGAAAGTTTTATTGGTACAATGGATGTATATAGTTCTATGCCATTTTATCATATGTGTTGATTTATGTAACCACCACCACAATCAAGACACAAAACTATTAAATCACCATGAAGACTCCTTGCTGCTCCTTGATGGTCACATCCAACCCACCACCACCACCATCCCTAATCTTGCTCTCTATTGCTATAATTTTTCATTCACCTGAAGAATGATATGTAAATGAATTATATAGTATGTAACCTTTTGAGATTGCCTTTTTTTCACTTAGAATAAGGCCCTTGAGGTCCCCGCGAACTGTTTCATGTATCAGTGTTTTGTTACTTTTTATTGCTCAGGAGCACTTTAATTTATGGATGTAACAACTGGCTTATCCTTGTAAGAGATCTTTATAGAATGTGATTATTTAATATCAAGATTTATATAGCTATATACATTATGTGTGTATATCTGCTGTGTGTTCTAAAGATGAAGAAACTGACCTTGGGGATATTTCTCATCTTTATACCATCAGCCTTAAAATAATTCATTTCTTACAACACTGCGATTCCAACCCTTTATCCACATATCCAAAAATACATGATGAGGGAGGAAGTTGGCATTTTAAGCAGTATAAAGCAGTGCTGGTAACTAGGAAATGCGCATTTAATTAGAATACCATTAGAGACTCCAAATGATCATAAGGTGATATAATGAATCCATAAATGCAAAGCTTCTGAAACTACAAAGACAAATAATGGAGACTTTACAAATGCAATCTCAGGTTTGGGGGATGAACCACATAGTTCAGTTCTTTTTTTCTATTCTCAAAAAGGCTGAACTAAGGTGCTGCAGAAATAGTTACTCAAAAAGTCAGCAATAAAGATCAAGGGAACTTTAAATAATGGCTTTTTTAAGGCTCTACTGCATTTACTGAAACCGTGACCCAGCTAAAGTTGTCAGCAAAGATAAAGAGTTTGCTAAACTCTACAAAGAAATGAACTGAAAATTAGAAAAATCAGCCTACTCTACACTAAAATAAATGGGCTGGGCACAAATCCAAGTAAACCCACTCAGGTTATTATAAAGACGGCTGCAAACATTTTCTGTTTGTAAGGAGAAATGTAATTGTCTGTTACATGGAAAGCAACTTTTCCACTTAAAGTCCACAAAAGAGAGCAGATCCAATAGGGGTGATGAGTGCATGTTATGGGCAGATGGAAGTCATTTATAAGACATGGGAACCAGGGTTTGATTCCTATCAGTAACCATGCAGACAGCAGGTATTCAACTACAATATTAGACCTCAGATAAAGTCAACCAGAAATGTACTTCACTCAGTACAGTAATCACTTCCAGCTTAGAAGCCACATAAAACCACTCTGTTTGCTCAAAAAAAGTTCTTAGGTAAAGGTTGGGCAAAGTTTAGCAACAGGAACACTGGGATTTTGTTGGATTATTTTGCACTCACTGAGCTCACTACAATGACATTGCTGCAAGGTCCTTCATCCTTTCCCCCACATGTATTGTGGCCTCATCAAGATCAACACAAATAATTGCATGAAGTATGGAAGTAGCCCCAAGAATGATAGTGACCACCGGGGTAAACCCAGGGACTCTAGAGCAGTACCTACATTACACAATGAACCACATACTTGGTTAGCTTCATTTTCATCAGCATCTCCCAAAAAAATGTAGGTGTCTATTTATGTAGGTCTCTGAGCAAGATGAGGGACAGACGGCTGAGCATAAACAATCCCCTGCCCTGTAGGTGATGGAATGGTAGGTGAAAAATCTGTGCACTAAAAAGTAGATGGGACTTGCAGACATATTTATATGAATAGATTTCAGTGAATCTTGAGATAAAATGACCCCTTGGCTCTTCAGTTTCATTTTCGGTTTGTTAATTTCTTGACTTGTTACATGAACATCATCTTTGCCACACTTTTACATTTGCATTTTGTAATTAATGTCAGCTCACATCATCTCAGAGTGGGAAGGAGTTAAATGAGGTTAATAGGTCTGTTCCCCGTGTTTCATCAAAGGTGCCAACCCTGCTCACAGTTTAGAAAAGGATACTCTGAAGAGACTTGGGCTCATCTTACAACTCCTGCTGCCGTCTCCGCCAGCTTCCTGGTGTCTTCCCACAATGACTTCCCTTTGGTCCTCACATAAGCATCATCCTTCCCCTAACTCAGCCCCATTCCCTGTTAGCCTCTCCCTTTGTATGGAATCCACAGACATTAAAGAAGTAGCAACAGCGCTAGTGATAGCCCAGCAGGCAGAACCAAAGCCCTTGCTCTCAACTCACAAAACAGGCCAAGCTTATGTTCAAGAGCAGAAGTTGAGCCACTGCCAGTTCCACATACAGCAATAATCTAGAGGAAGATCATTTATTCTGAGCTTCTTTCATAAGCCAAATTCAACATTCAGCTCTTAAATGCTGGCACTTTTACCAGAGCTCCACATCTGAGCATGGTAAGATCTCTGAAATGCTTTCTAGGTGAAATGAAGATGTTTATATATCACACAGCAAGTAAGTTATTATTTAAATAACTGAAATTTAATGGAAAATATAGAATTGACCTTTAGTATGTCATTATGTAACCAAATTGAGCTGATAATGACAAACTTCTTGTCTGAGATGAAGAAATATCAATGTGCATATATGAATACCAAATTAGAAAATTAAAATGGAAATTTCTGTCACACGTATTATTGAAATTTGGGGAAAATGCATGTATTTAATCTAATCAATAATTTCTAGGAACTGAATCTGTTTTCTCTTCCATAAAATGCAATAAACAGAACCAAAACCATAGTTAAGCATTTTAGCAAATGCATCATGTTTGTTTCTTTTCTATTCTGTGTGTGTGTTTCACTCTTGTAGCATGTCAATATTGAGGCTATTGGCCTTTTTAAATTGGCAATGTCTTCCCCTTTTGCTTCTTTTTAAATGAAAAGTCAATAACAGAACATAAGACAGTATTGGAGCCCACCAGGTGATAAGACTGAGGAAAACAGTGCTTGACCATCTGTTGCAACAGAACAGCTCAACCTTGTCTGGAGCCGGGCTGGGCTCCCGGGCTCCAGGAGCAAGGGGGCAGTGAGCACCTGCTGCTGGTGTACCCAGGAGAGCAGCATTAGCACATGGCTCTGAGGCTTTTCCCTGTGTGGCTGCCAGAAACCAAAGACGCTTTTGGAAGAAGATGAAAGGCAGGAATGGCAGGGAAGGAGAGGTGAGCTGAATTATTATGCGTCTCCACAATGGAAGCTAGGAAATTACGAATATGAATGTGAATGTGGGTGCTCAGGTGTCTGTGTTGCTCTAAACTAGTTATTTAATCAGCAGGAGCCAGATGAGCTAAGAGAAATAAGACTCTGTAGTCAAGAAATCAGATTGATAAAAATAAGAAAGTTAAAACAAATGCAAATACCATTTATAGCATGAGCCCTATATCTCTTTAAGCATTATCCATTCAGAGCTTCCTTTAATAGAAGTTGCATCATTTGCTATTGCTAAGTGATTGTCAGACTGGTGAAAATTTGTGGACTGCTGGAATTGTGTTTCTAGTTCATGCCATGCTGCTTTGATAACTACCATTGCATTTGAGACAGATTCATTCTGCAACCCTTATTTTGAAAATTAGTGAGATCAGAGATAAAAATTTCTTAAGAAAAAAAATATATAGCAAATCACAAATAATTTAGTCGAAGATTTTTCTCCCAAGTTCTTTTTGTTAATATTGCATTAGTATTAACTTACTATTGCAGCCTTATTATTATTATTACATTAGTTACTATGTTATTGTTAAAGAATGCCAGAATGCCACAATAGATTTTTTAATTAAATATTATGTTTACTTCCTTATTTTGACCTGTAAGTAAGGCTCACAGGATTTTGTTATTTAACTTAAATAGTAACTGCAAGTTCCCCGAAAGTGTTTTTCAATTTAAAATTGATTAAATGGAAAGAACCAGAAAAATATATAAGAAAATGCTGGTCTTGAATATATATTGAAGGTCTGAATAAGGAAGTAGTCTTATTTGTGTTCTTCCACACTTCTCCATGCTAAACAAAAATATATAAGAAGGCACTTATTCCTTGGTTCACAGTATGCCATATATTTTACAGCATGAGCCCTACATCTCTATGTACCAATTGCACAAAAGCAGCCAATGATCAGAGTCCCAACAAATATCAGTGGAAGAAGCCAAGACAAAAGCCTTTGACAAGGCTTAAAATACCTTTCCAAATAGATACAGTCTAGGAAAGTGTATGACTTCACTCTTGGGGGTAATTCCCAGAGTTACCATGATGGTGTCTTGGCATCCCATAACTGTGCCCCAGCCCAAATGCCTTCTGTTATGCTAACTAACATTTCTCAAGAAGTAACACAAATGTAGAAAAAAAGATATACATAGATGCATACATTTGGGCCCATAATTATTCTCTGCCTTTTCTCATCAAAACTGAGTTTATCTGTGGCCACAAGAAGTAAACACTGAAGACCTGTTAAGGAACTTCAAACTCAATACCATAAAGCTCTATACTTATACAACACAACTTGAACTGGAAAAGTATGGGCTTCCTCAATATACTTAGGTAGCAGGAAGCCTTAATTGGTGAGTTCATATTTAAACTTCCCTCCCATCACATTCCCATCACATTCCTTCCCTCTATATCACATTCTTACAGATTTAGATATGAAGCATTAAAAAAGATGGAAAGATAAAGCAGAAAGAGGAAAAAAAGGCAAAAGGGGAGAATTAAGGGAAAGGATGGACATGAGAAGAATGACAGAAATAAATAAAATTCTTCTCAATTGTATTTGTTTTTTAATTATTAAAAGAAAGAGAATGGAAAGAAGGCTGTAGTTAAAATAACCCAGGCCCATCTTCCTTTCACCCTTGAGATATAGTGGCCATGATAAACATTGGATATGTCTTGTTAAATAGTTCCCTTCTGCTGTAGTCTTGGGCTATTACTACCAGTGCACTTGTATATCTCCAAGACCAAATTCGACACCTATGGAGATCAAGACCACTAAATGACCCCAAAGGAAGAATTAGAAAAAGGCACCTCTTCCTCTGGACTTCAGTGATTCACATCAGTGCAGAATAGACTGGATTTCACTCCTTTGGCCAAAAGCCTGAGTACAACAGATTGTGGAAGAGTAAAATATGAGATTATTCACAACCAAAGAGCCATTCTATCAATAACAGAATAATTGCTTAATGAAATTGTAGTAGCTAACAGGAGTGGATAATATAAAATGAGGCTACCCAACCCAAAATTCCTTAAAGATACAGTTTTATCTCAGTCCAGCAAACTTAGAGCAAAAATGTTCAAGATCTCACAAAGCCAAGACAGTTGATGGGATGGCAAAAGTCAAACTTCATTGAGGGGCTGAGAAGTGCTGGATAAAAAGTATGAAAAATATGAGAAAACTCAGGGGCGGGCTTAGAATTGGGTGTTGTTTGGCATAAGAACTGTAGGTCAGGGTGGCAGATAAAATGGAAGTCAGACAAAGGAATGGAAAACTGAAGGAGAAAAGAGAGAGGTGGTAAAAGGACATCAAGGGAAGAACTGAAAATACTGAAAGGAAGCAGATATGTGGAAAAAATTGAATGTTGGAGGGATGGATATACTGTATGCAAGAGAAGCAGTATACTTGGAAAGGGAATTGAACCTTCACAACATGAGCATTCCTCTAATAATACAAAATCAGCACATAATTAACTACATTAACATTGATAACAGATAACAAAATAGAATGTGTTATCCGCTAACCTCAAAGTCCCCAATTTGGGATCCATGATCCCATTCTGAGGCCGTTCTCTGAATTCAACCTGATTTTAAGAAAAGCTTATGGAGAAATCTTCCTTTTTTAAAGAAGAATATCATGCCTTCAATCAGGTAGGACCAGGCAAAAGAACTCTCTTCCCAGGCTCTTTCCAGCTCCCTCATGATATTCACAAGCTCTCTTTGAAATGCAAAGGTACCATGAATATCTCTATGTGTAAATGGTCATTTTGCTCATAAATTAGTTTACTTATACCTCGGACATTTTGCCTGGGACACAGGAAATTCAACGTGGAATTTACTTCAGAAGAGACTATATGATAGTTTTAAGGACATAAGTTGGGAGTTAGATAATCAGACAGTTCTAACCTATGGCACTTCCTGCTTGTGTACCCTTGGCAAGTTGTTGCTCCCTGGGTCTCTATTTCCTCAGGTTAATAATACCTACCTCGCAGGTTAGGACAATAAAAATAGAATGCCCAGCTCATGATGCACAGCTGTTAAATAGCAGCTACTATTACTGTGTGCAATTTAATATATTTAATGGAAGAAAATATTAAATATATTTTATGTTTTACAGCAATATTAATATATAAAACCATATTAAATATCAGTCAAGAGGAAGCCCACCCCAAAGCAAAGTGAGAAGTTTCAGGGCTCTGCTCATCCCCCTACAGAAGCTTTGAACAACCTGCTCATCCCCCTACAGAAGCTTTGAACTAACAGAAACATCTTTTTCAAAGCTCCAGAAAACTGTTAAAGGACTGTAGTAACAGTGAGCAACAAATCAGAAAAAGGCTACTTAAATTGGTGGGGTTTTGTGACACTCTGGCTGGACCCTCTCCCAGCCCTCACTGGCTTGATGCAGAGCTGCCCTATGTTTCTGTGTGGATCCCTGGTCCTGGTTCCAGAGAGAGCAGAGTAACAATGCACATACTGGGAGTATGTATATCTGGCCCAATCAGTCTGGTGGTGGCCTGACAGACTTGCTGTCCAAGAACTTTTCCTGCATGTAGATGGCAGCTCACAGAGCTGTCCTTACAGAATGCTGTGGGAGAGCTGTCAAGTGGATACGTGGGGTAAGGGGCTGTTGGCTATAGGACATACAGCGCAGTGCCCAGGACTGTGAGGAAACTGGGAAGAGGGGACATTCATATTTGTGTAAATGGAAGAATTCATAGTGCTAAATGTGCAGAAGGGACCAGGGAGACCCCAATACTTTTTTATATGGATAAGCTCTGAAGGAGAGCACTCACACAGGACAATATGCAAAAACTTGGAAAGGTGTTTTGCTTTTTTCCTTCTCTTATTTATTTATTTATTTATTTATTTATTCAGCTCCTGGCATTCAAGGAAAGCCCTGTTACACTAGTTAGATACAAACTTAGGGAATAGAAGCCTCGGAGTCTAAATTTCAAGGACAAGACTTAAAATATCAAAATGTCCAGGTTGCAACAAAAGATTACAAAATATGCACAGAAACAAGAAGTGATGGCCAGGAAAAGAGAAAGATTAAAATATTAGAAACCATAAATGAGGAGGCTCAGACCTAGGATATGCCAGACAAAGTCTTTTTCAAAAGGTCCAAAATATGCTCAAAGAGCTAAAGAAAAACAGGAAAAACAAACTAAAAGAAATCAGGGGAAACGGATGTGGCTCAAGAGGTTCGGCGTCCGTCTACCATATGGAGAGACTGGGGTTCGATCCCCGGTACCTCCTGGTAAAAAAAAAAAAAAAGAAATCAGGAAGATGACATATAAACTCAAAGAGAATATCAATAGTGAGATGGAGATTGTGAAAAAGAACCAAACAAAGTTGAAGATCACAGTAACAGAAATTAAAAATTCCCTAGAGGGGTTCACCAGCAGATTGGAGGTGGCAGAAGAACCAGTCAAGTTGAAGATAAGACAATTAAATTCATCCAGTCTGAAAAGTAGAAGAAAAAATGCAGAGAGACTATTTAAATGAATAATGACTGAAACTATCCCAAATTTAATGAAAGACATGAATGTATACATCCAAAATGCCCAATGAACTCCAAACAGAATAAACCCAAATAGACCTACAACACTTCATGTTATAATCAAACCAATGCCAATGATAGAGAATCCTGAAGTGTACGAGAGATGCAATGTATCACATACAAGAAAACATCAATAAGATTACATGCTGATTTCTCATTGGCAACCATGGAAGCAAGAAGGCAGGGGAATGACATATTTAAAGCACTGAATGGAAAAAATTTCCAACAAAGAAATGTGTATCTGACAAAACTGTCTTTCAAAAATGAGGGAGGGATTAAGACATCACCAGGTAAACAAAAGCTGAGGAAGTCTATCACCACTAGACTGGTTCTGCAAGAAATGCTAAACAGAGTTCTTTAGGTTGGAAGGAAAGGACAATAGACAATAGATCAAAGGACTATGAGTTCTCCCATTTACACAGATATGACTGTCCTCTTTATGCTTACCCCAGTAAGGGTAAAAACATGGTTGCAACAAAAGATTACAAAATATGCACAGAAACAAGAAGTGATGGCCAGGGAAAGAGAAAGATTAAAATATTAGAAACCATAAATGAGGAGGCTCAGACCTAGTACTATTGTATTTTTGGCTTGTAACTCCATTTTTTACTCCCTACAGGTTTTAAAAGGCAAATGTATAAATGTAATAAATCATTGGTTTTGGACTCATAATGTATTAGCATGTAATCTGTGACAAGAACTACTTAAAGGTGGGGGTTGGAGGGGGTATAGGAACATAGCTTGTGTATACTATTGAAGTTAAGTTGGTATCAAAGCAAACAAGACTGTTACAGATTCAGGATGCTAAATTTAAGCCCCTTGGTAAGAATAAAAAGATATTGCAGAATATGCAAGCTCATAGAAACAGAAAGTAGAATATAGCTTGCCAGAGTCTAGGGGTAGGGGCAATGAAGAGTTAAGGCAAAATGAGGGAAGATTTCTGTTTGGGGTAAAGGGAAAGTTCTGGTAATGGATGGTGGTGAGCAGACTGCAATATTGTGAATGTGATTAATCCCACTAAAGGAATGTTTGTGATGGGAAGACTTATATTGTACATACGTCTCCACAGAAAAATAAAGAAAGGCAAACAAAAGAGATAATGACAACTAAATGCAATACATGATACTGGGGGATCTAAGAATAAAGGAGAAAATGCTCAAAAGGACATTATTGGGACATAAGAAAAGATTGGAATATAGAATATAATCTTTTATCAATGTTGAATATCTTGAATTTGATAACTGTACCTAAGGTGACTGCATAAATGAATATTCTTGTTTGTACAAAGTGTACCTGGAGTATTATGTGTTCAAGGATTATGATGTGTGAAACCTGCTCTCAAATGTTCAGAAATCAACAGACTGGTAATTAGACAGATAGTAATAGATAGATAGATAGATAGATGATAAATAGATAGATAGATAGATAGATAGATAGATAGATAGATAGATAGATAGA
>JAKSZT010046586.1:24852665-24979313 GCA_026826555.1 Tolypeutes matacus
AGATAGATAGATAGATAGATAGATAGATAGATAGATAGATAGATAGACAGACATTCAGACAGACAGACAGATACTGAGAATGATATGGCAAAGGTGGAAAAATGTTAACACCTGTGAATCTGGGTACCTAGGGAGGTGGGGGTGTGATGGAGTTCACTATATGGGGTGTGTATTGTGTTTGCAACTGTCCTGTTAGAAATTATTTCCAAATAAAAAGTTTAAAAAATTAATTAAGAATATATATGTCTTACATTTATAAAACGTTAACCCAAAGGCCCTAAATGAAAATAATATTTTGGGAGGGGTGCATAATAAAGTGAAAACAAGCCCACATACTGTTAAGGAATGAATTGTGTCCCCCATAAAGAAAAGTTCAAGTCCTAACTCCTGTCCTGTGAATGTGAACTCATTTGTAAATAGGATCTTTGAACATTTTATTAGTGAAGATGAGGCCAAACTGGATTAGGGTGGGTCCTAATCCAATACGACTGGTGCCCTAAAGGAGAGGAAATCTGTACACAATCAGTAGGAGACAGAGAAGATGGCCATGAGACAGATGCAGAGATTGAGCTGTGCCTGGGATTATTGGCCAGCTGCCTCCAGAACCCTACTGACTTCAGAGGAAGCATGGCCCTGCCAACCTTGATTTCAGATTTACAGTCCAAGGTAATAAATTGCTGTTGTTTTAATCCATCCAGTTCGTGATACTTCCTTACGGCACCTCCCAAAACTATGGCTCATACCTATATAAAGATAAAAAGAACTGAGTGTTATGTAAAGGGTGATTATTTCTGTGTAATGGTACTAAAAGTAGTTTTTATTGTCTGACTTTCGTTTTCTATTATTTCTAAAATTCTTACCCTCAAAAGGTAGGTTATTTTATAATCTTCTGGAGAAAAAGTTTTTAAGGTTAGCTGTTTTCAATGTTAAGGCAATTGTCCCAAACAAAGCAGATAATTTGGGGGTCGTCTCTATCTTTGGGAGAAAGGAGCTTTTAAAGTTTTACAAGTTTGGGCTTTAACTCCTTGTCTAAGGGCAGCTTTAAGGCCTCTTTTTCTTGTAAATTGAGAAAGTATCAATCGCTCTAATTTCATTATTCTGCAGTGCACGCATCAAAAATGTGTCAACTCTCAACTGCATCAAGTACACAAATAAACATATTTTTATCATCCAGCCCAATCTCCTACCATGAACAGGTATGTATTTATTTAAAAAAACAATTTGAATATTAATTTATATAAAACAAAATTTATATAAGTAAATTCCTGAAAAATAATATAGAACTATATACTAATAGTTTTTGGATTACTTTATTGGGGCACTCATTTCTTATATTTGCAAAAATAGTGGAGATTTAAAATATACATATGTATATATCTATTTTTCAGTTATTCCATTGACATAAAAATTAATTTATATTGTTCTTCAAAATCAAGAGTAATAGAAATCACATATGGCCTTTAATATGTTTCAGACACAATTCTAAGTGGCTTATATATACTAACCATTTGATCTCACAACAATACTTTACACATGGAGAAATTGAGGCACGGATTTTCTTTTTTTTTTTAAGAATCTTGTCCAAGATCACAGAACTAGTAAGAGGTAACACATGGATCCAGACTCTTTGGTCTCTTAATCACGGCACACTTTGGAATTAAATGAAAACATAATTCTAAAACTTCACCTCCTGGAGAGATGTGAACAAATGCAACAGACAAAAATTTTGAGTGTTTCCAATAGTTATTTCCAGGAAGAATGAAGCACAATCAAGCAACATTATGGCACGTTATCAAATAAAGTAAAAAGTTATTTTTTATAGAGTTTTGACAGAGTCCCATAATTGCTTTTAGGCTCAAAAATCTCACTATTTGGTTAATTAATTCTTAGTGTTCTAAATACTGTTCTGTGGAACTAATTTCCAAGGTGTTACTGAGAGTTCCCTGAATAAGAGCGTAAGGGTATAAAAGTCAGGGAAGTGAAAGTCTGGTTTCTTTCAATAATTAAAATTATCCTTGAAGTTAAATTATACGTCCTACCTACATGTCTAGAGAATAAATCATTTATTTATTTGGTATAGATTACAATTTTTTGTGCTACTGGTTGCTAATTATTGAAATACTTGTTAGGTAAACCATGAATTTGAATCCAGTCTTCCATGTTAGAATTTATGGGTTCAAAATACTATGAAAGTAAAAATAATAGTAAATATAAATATATACATTTCATTTGGTAATGTGATGCTAAAACAATCCATGACACATGTAATTTTTTTAATATACAGAAAATAATCAAACAAATCAAGTTTACATATACAGATTCAGGAACTCAAAAAAGTTCCTAATATATGGTTATGACAGTGGTTGAAAGGGACAGTCTAAGGTTATGTATATTAGTAGAAGGAAAGCTAAAAATTGTAGTATGTGATTAAATGACATAGCAAAAATCTAATGTGAAATATGAATATGAGTAATAATGCATTATAAAATTGCTTTTCTTTGAAACTGAACAAATGTATATTAATGTTACAATATGTTTGAATCAAGCAAAAATACAAACAAATCAAATTATGGGCAGTAGAGTATAGTAAGATATGAATGATGTTCCACTAAGGGTATAAAAAAGAAATCTATGACATGAGAGAAACTAGACAAAGGTACTACATATTGTTTTAATACATGTATATAAAATATAAATACAAATAAATTAGAAAGGCAGAAACAGAATAGCAGCATTGTGCAGCAGGTGAAGCATAGATATTTTTAAAGGTAATTATTAACAGGTAGAGCTTTTATGTTTGTCTGTTTTTATTTATTATTATTATTGGAATAATGGAAATGTACTAATCATGGTGAATGCATAACTGTGTGATTATAATAATACCATTGATTGTACACTTTGCATGGATTGTATGCTTTATTAATATGTATCACTAAAATTTATTTTAAAAGTGTGTTAGACTTGAAGTTCTTAAACTTAATCCATTCTTGTGGGCGGGAAAAAAAAAGTTTACATATACAGATTCAAGAACTCAAAAAAAATACTATAAGTTGAGTATAATACAAAACCAGAACACCTTATTTTTTTTTTTTTTTTTTGTCCCATATACAATTATCTCATACATGAGGGCCCTGATGTGCTCAAAGTTACCAGGTAATTTTTTTTTAAGCCAGAAACCCAACTTAATTATTATATTGCTTTTATTTCCTAGATTCCTTAGAAAAATTGGTGCTGCTGCCTCTTTACCCACCTTGGTAGATAGAATAACAGCCTCTCCAATATGTCCCCATCCTAATTCCCAGAACCTGTGAATATGTTATGTTACATGGCAAAGGAGAATTAAGGTAGCAGATGCAATTAGGGTTGTTAATCAGTTGATCTTAAAATGGGAGATTGTCCAGGATTGTACAGGTGGGTCCTGTGAAATCACAGCGTGCTTAAACAGGAGAGTCAGTGTCAGGGTGATGAGATGGGAGAGACTCTATCACCCATGGCTGGCTATGAAGATGGAAGGGGGCCATGAGCCAAGGAAAGCAGGCAGCCTCTAGAGGCTGGAAAAGGCAAGGAAACAGATCCTCCCTTAGAGCCTCCAGAAGGAACACAAGCCTGGTGAGACCTTGATTTTAGCCCAGTGAGACCCATTACAGACTTCTGACTTCCAGAACTGTAGGAGAATAAGTTTGGGTGGTTTTAAACCACCACGTTTCTGGTAATTTGTTACCATAGCAACAGGAAACTGATAGATGAAATTTTTATGACCTTTCACTCAGAAGCAGCAAGATACCCAAAAGGGCTATGCTGACACATTAAAAATGGTCTGTAAATAATCTGATTAAGTTCTGTCAAACTGATTATTTTAAAACAATAATATTTTTAGATTTAACTAGTGCTTTCCTCATTAAATTGAACTTTAAATTTTCATTAGTCTTTCAAAATCACTTTTACACATTCACAACATCTGTGCAGACAGATTTGGGTGGTCCCTATGCGGGAAGCAGCTCAGAGAGCCCAAAGGGACCTGAGCTCACATGCTCAGGGGGCGCATAGGTGACAATCACATCTATCTCTCCTCCTCCACTCCCTCCCAGGCAAATGGACCTACCCACAACATGATCTGATTACTAACCAGTCTTTTGGACAGAACTCTAGACCACATCTAGACTCTAGACCATCTCTAGACTACATGTCTTCAGTAGCACTGATGGAATGCAGGAAAACAAAACTCTGCTCTCTATGACCTTGTAATATATTACCACAATGAGAAGGGATTTAAGCTGAATCAAGAGGAACTATTTATCTCTTCTAAGAGACAGGAACAACATATATCAAGCACCACTGAGAGTAAAGCAATGTGCTGGATATTTTAAGAGGATAGTAAGACAAAACAAAAACAGACTCATTTGGAACACTTAACCTGTCCTGTTCTTTTCATTTACTTGTTTTCTCTGGATTTAAATAATTTATTCAGTGGAACAAAGTTATATAGTCTATCACATTGTCACATTAAAAATGTAATAATAATAATAATAAGATGTAGCTTATTATGTCCAGGACTAGAACCTGCTTTATCTCACTGACTGGCTCCCCATAGTGAAAAAATCTCCAAAAAGCAGCAAACATTTTAAAGCTATTACAATTTAGTGCTGCCAAGGGAAAGTGATGGCTCACAGCAAATATGAAGATCATAGCCCAAGACTTAATAACCATCTATTTATCTAAAAAGATTTCTCAGTCAACAGCCAGTCAACATTTTTTGAATTTCCAAAAGGGGCTTATAACTGAATAGAGGAAGAGAAACACATACAAATATATTTAAGAACACAAACAATAGAAACATACAAACAAATAAAATAACACTCAATATAGAAGGACCCTTTTCTCCATCATAGTTTAAATGTGTGTTTTCCAAAATATAGTCTGTGAAACACTAGACCATTGAGATATTCTTCAGGGGAATGAAAAAATTTCCTTTATCAAATAAGTGTGAGAAATAATTTAATGTACCTGAGCACATTGAAGACTCAAAAATTCTAGAGCAATGCTTATTTTAACATTTCTTAAATTTATTTAACCACAGAACTTCTGTTTGGCCTGCACATCTGTGATGGTTAGTTTTATGTGTCAACTTGGCTAGGCTACTCTATATACCCAGTTATTCAACTGGACACTAACCCAGATATTGTTGCGGAGGTATTCTGCAGATGTGGCTAACATCAACAATTATTTGACTTTAAGTAAGGAGATGATCCTCGACAATCTGGGTGGTCTTCATTCAATTAGGTGAAGGTCTTAATGGGCAAACTAAGGTTTTCCTGAGGAAGAAGAAATTCCACCTCTGGACTGGGGCATCAGCTCCAAGAGTTTCCAGCCTGCCTGTAGTTTTCAGACTACCAGCCATCATGATTTCATAAGCCAATTCCTTGAAATAAATCTTTAATATACATCCTACTGGTTCCATTTCTCCGGTAGACTCTAATACAAAATCTCAACAAACTAAGGTTTCACATAACTTTCTTAAGGGAACACAATAATTTTCTATCTTCCACTGTGGGAAAATCCTATATTTCTACAGCATAGCTATAATCAGATAACCAGGAGCAGATTTAGGCGGTATAAAAGATATTGTAATGAAAGGGATTGTTAGATATTGTTAGTTGCTGCTCAGCATCTTTTCTACATCACCACCACCACGTCTCCCCTGGGCAAAGGCTGGGGGGACTAAATGTGGACCCTGACTGGCATAAGCCAAATACCATAATCTCATCCCATTTGTCTCTGTGATTTGTTCAATTATGGTGGTAATGCATGCATAAGTCAATTAGTGCACAGACATCCTCCTGACCATGCTGATTGGTTCTAGTTTATTAAATGATAGAAGGAAGTGAAGAACCCTCTTGTCCTGGATGATAATGGTGGTTGCCAATAGCTGCAACCAAATGCGGAAAACTGCCGCATTTCCCTACCGTGAGCAAAGTCAACACACTTAGGAGGGCAAAGTAGAAAGAAATGCAGAGAAATAAATCTGTAGTCCAGGTTAAGTCAACCTCTGGACTTTAGTTATTTAAGCCAATAAATAACTTGTATTGTTTAAGATAATTTGTGTTGGGTTTCTGTTGGTGCTTCAACACATATTCGTTTACTTGTACTGGCACATAAAAGAATCTTAACTGATATAATGGAACATGGAAGTGGTGAAAACTGGAAATATAAGAATGTATATGTAATATAAGTATCTTTTAAAAAATAAAAAAATTTTAAAAATAAAATAAAAGCTCTAGCAGTAGAGTGAATAAGAAAAAAAGAATGTATATAAACTGGAAATATAAGAATATATATATGTGGAGAATTGGACTGGGTGGGCAGCAGAAGAGGGAAAAAAGAATTCTATGAAATGGGTAGGTGTCTAATACAAGCTTTGTGTTCCCCCAATTGATCTGAGTGTGTTTAAGCATGTGTGTGTGTGTGTGTGTGTGTCTGTGTGTGTCTGGCTGAACCACAAAGCACCAATGCTCTTTAAATATCTTCGAGAATTTGATGAAAGCTATGGTCATGTTCCTCAGAAAAATGCTTCCACACATAAAATTTAGCTTTCAATTTCAGGTGCTGCATGTAACCCTAAAATCCAGGCACAGAAGTCTATGTTTACAGTTTAGGAAACTCTTCTCTACATAGGACAAGAAAAACTGTCAACAATGATACTTTTTTTAAATCGACATTGTACATAAATAGATACAGAGGAATAAAACTAAAAGCTTGCTTTGGCTGAATAGGGGTTATACAAATTGTAGTCATCTGTGATAACCATTTTCTCCTGAGGCTGATTAGGTTGTTCACATAATTATGATATACACACCCAACAGAGCTGTGTGTTAAGTTTTATTCACAACAGTAAACTTTGTCCATAAACGCTCAGCATGTGATGGCGCACCTAGCATGGTCAACTACTCACTTAAAAAAAAAAGTCAAGAGGACATTTCTATCAACAGATTCACAGGGAGTTGAGAGAATTTTAAAAATGGGATTAGAGAATTAGTTTGGGAGGTGGAAGTCAGTGGGAACTCAACTGTCACTTTTTAAATGGAATTATACGTATAAAACCAGAGTGAAGGGGTCAAAGTGGAAGTTGGTTAAGAGAAAGAAGGAAATGGCAGTACTGACTCATGACACAGAGAGTTGACCAAGAAAGGAATAAAAGAAAGAACATTCATCGTGATTACTATAGTCATTTTTCAGCACAGGCTTAATTGTAGGCATGTGAACAAAAGATATATGACATTGTTAGAATTTTCAATTCTGTTGCTTCTGTTAACATTAAAGATAATTTATCAGTTAAAGAAATTTAAAACCTTATTCAGCAGCCTATCATTATATTCAGAAAAAAGTATTGGGTTAAGAAAGAAAAGACAAAAATATTTATCTAATGTAAACCAGGTACCAATAACATTAACTGAAATTAATAATAATAAATATCAATATATTTCTATTATAAATAATTTATGGAACCAATAGTGACCCCACTATTAGAAAATAACTTTTGGGCTATATCACATGAGCAAGCACCCTAAAAATATCTCCAACTCCAACCATAAAAATTTTCTCCAACTTGAGTTCTGCTAAATATTGGTGTACTATATCAGTCAATCTATCTGTTCAAATATTTAGTTATCCTGTAGTCAGGAAGAACAAATGAAAGGGAATTTCTTTTATGGTGTATTTTGTACAGGCTTTTAAGCTGGGTGGGACCCTTGCATATTTGACTAGCTTTTTTCAAAGAGTTATATAAAGAGAATCTTAGTCCCCAAATCACTTCCAGATAGGAACAGAATGAACTCTAATATGCAGTCAGTCTAGGATTCTTAAATGTAATTTCAACGTATTTGGTGACCAGGGTTTTTTTACAAGGTAAAAACTGCCCAAATTGTGAAAGAAGTTAAATGTAAAATATCATCCAATACTTAATAAATTTTGTTTAATTTTTAAGACTGCATCCTCTGCATGCAAAAAAAGAGTTAGACCTAAACATAATATACAATGTAGAAAAAAGCAGAAATTTAAAAATCAGAATTTATAACAGCTTCTTAGAGGATAAGAAATGTATTCTGAAATAACTCAAGAAAGCTTTAGGAGGAAGAACCAAGAATGGTTTAAGCCCAGGTTTTTGCAAATGGCATTTGTTATGAAAGAATTACTTCAAGGAGTCAAAATATAGAGAACCAGGGTCCTAGTCCCAGTTCTACTACTAACTAGCTTTGTAGTGCTAAGAAAGATAAATAACCTCTCTTTGATTCGGTTTCTTTACCTATATAATGAAGACACTGACTGATTGATTCTAAGGTGCTAACCAGCTTTAAGTTGCTGTAAATCTAAGTCAGAATCTTAAGTATGATGAAGATGCATGCACATTTTACTCATGTAGATACAAGCACGTGATACTATCACACACACACAAAAATTGTTTTTATCATTTGAGGCTGGGTACACCCCCAGCGATGCCCCTTTTCAACACAAGAGAGAAACACTGTCTACATATCTCTCCCGGATATTGGCCTGAATCCTGCTTTGTCCTCTGAAGCTTCAAAAGGTAAAAAAAAAAAAATTACTGACAGCAACGGATGGAAGAGAGAAGGGAATAGGGGCTACAATGGGACTAGTCAAATCCGCAGGCAGGCTGACCTCAATCATGATTTCACCTAGCAGGCAGTCGCTTACTTCACAAACATTTTTAAAAGTTTACCTCCTTCCAGGGACTGTGAAGGCACATGGGAAATTAAACTATCTTAGAGGAGTTCCCAGTCAAGAGGAGAAGCAGACCCAGCCCTAACAGCCCTATTAGCAGTACACCAGAAGGGCAGCGGCAGAGCAGGAGACTCCTGCCTCTGAGTTAGGCAAGGCTTCCCTGAGATGACGCCTGTGTTACCTTGAAGAACGGAAAGGTGTTTACCAAGGGGACAAGGGGTGTAGAGTGGTATGGGGGTGTGCTGCATGTGCAAAAGCATGTTGACCTGGGACAGTATGGCACATCCCTGGTGAGGGCAAGAATTTGGTAAGGCTGGAGCCCCAGGTAAGAATGCAAGTATGGTGGGAGTGAGACAGAAAAGGGTGATAAGAGCTGTTCTGAAAAGACATACTGTCCATTCAAAGGAGTTCCACATCCTGGAAGGTATGGAAGGGGTTAAAGGATTTTAAGCGAGGGAGTGACATAATCAGGCCTGTCTTAGAACGGTCACTGCCCAAGCAGAATAGAAACTGGATGGGAGTAGAGACAAGATTTAAGTTACCAGTGCAATAATCCAAGAAAGAGTTCCTGATGACCTCAACTAAAAGGACCAGTGGCCATGTGGTGGAGAAAGCTGATTTAAAATATATTTAAGAGATAGGAATCACATTAGATAATCTTTCTTCATTGTGTCACTGTCACTTAGTGAATGCACTATGCCAAGGACTTTAGAATGCATTCTCTCACTGAATGCTCACAGGTGCCATGTCCAGGGTCATGGAGCTAGTTAGTGGGGTTGAAGGTCTCCAGTGATTCTACTTGGTGCCGCGCTAGAAGGTGGGCTAGACGAAGTGACTCGGTTCCAAAGACTAGACAGAATAGGCAAAAGGATAAACAGAACCAGAGAGTGGAGAAACCTGGCAAACACTACCTTAGCAAGTGATGATCATTAACATCAGGAGAGATGCCATGTAGATATCAAGTACTCCCTAATATTACATGACAGGAAAAATCTAATTACTCTAGTCTAAACATAAGAAAAACATCAGAAACACTTAGATTGGGGGACATTCTACAAGACACCTGGCTAGTATTGCTCAAGATTGTCAAGGTCATGAAAAATAAGGAAAAACTGAAAAACTGTCACACACCAGAGTGGCCTGGAAAGATTTGTCAACTAAATGCAATGTGGTCACCTAGATTGGATCTTGGAGCAAAAAAGAGACCTTAAGGGAAAAAGTGGTTATTTTTTTAATGAAATCTGGAGCTCAGTTAATAGTAGAAAAAAAATTTTTGAAAAATACATTGTGAAAAGATTAAAAGAAGATAAAGAATGTGGCTGTATTTTATAAGCAAAATAGTTGTGCACATACTAAATCACATTTTAAAAATTAATTTCTTATTAGTACTTCTATTCCATAGATGAGGCAAGTGAGGCTCATTAAAATTAAAAAGAAATTCATGAACAATAGACAACTAAGAGGTGCCCGAGCTGGGATATATTTTTACACCATCATAGTTTTTCCACTGGGGATCCTTTTTAATTTTATTAGGGTTATAGTTTCATTTTATGTGGCCTGTAGCCTCAACTGTTATTCTCAGCAATGGGCTGCAGCCAATACATTTGCAGAATTTGAGGATCAGAAGATATCTTGAGAGGTTTTGTTATCTAATCACCTATGATCCCTATAACATTATAGAGAACCAGTCCAAAATTAATACCACTTATCTGAATGAAAGTCAGGTAAAGTGTCTCATATCTCTGGTCTCTACTTTTTTCTCTTTTTTTCCTAGTCATAGGTATCTTATTAACATCTTCCACAAAATTTATTAATTTATTTTCTTAAATACTATAAAGAAACCCCCTTACCAGAATAATATAAAGCAATTAAAAGCTGTTTTTAAAGAAATGTATGATGCAACTTAAAATCAAATTTAAATTTACCATTCAGGAACCAAGTTACAAAAATGAGTTTTTTAGATATGGCTAATAAATAATAACATTATTTAAATACAAGAAGTTTCATCCATGTGATATGTTTTTCTTAGACTACACATTAACAAGCTGCTACATAATATTCCTTATTATATATGTTATTTAACATCCTAAAATGATTGCCAAGATTAAATTAATCTTTATTTCTGAATTGCAGGCATGCAGAGATTCTGTGCATGCCATGGGTCATGATATTCAACTTCCCAGTGAAGAATGAATTATTCTAAGTAAAAAAAATTAATGAGCCTATGGCAAGGAGTTAAAGTTAGTGCAAATTAGACCTCAAAGCAACAAAAAGATTAATATTTTCTAAGTTTAACAGTCATCCCGTAAGCAAAGCAAACTGTGAAAATTATACAGAAAGACCACCTACAGAGATAATTTTAAACTATTCCAACAGTCTTTTTGTCTGCAGATATGGAAAAAGTTAAGGTTATATGACAAAGTCTTTTCCATACACGAAATATGACTAACAGTAGTCAAATATTTACAGATCTTGTACAATGCACTTCCCCTGGGTCATTGTCCAGAAGCTGCAAGTGATAGCAGAATATTACTAAACTCTGCAGCCAACACATTTCCAGAATCTTGTAATCAGAACCCATCTTGAAAGGTTGTGACAGCTAATCACCTATGATCCCTCCAGCGTTGCAGAAAGCCATTCCAGAATTCCAGAGTCAATCCAATAAAATCTAGTGCTTCTATGTGAAATGAATGCATTGACTTCATTTAATCATTATCTTTTTCTCCAGGTAAAAAGCTGAGGCTCACTGAGATTCCATAAGTTGTCTGAAATGGCAAAGTTCATATGTTGTTGAGCTGGTACTCAACTGCAGGTCTTTGACTCCAGAGTCTGTCCTTTTTAATTTTTTTAGTATTTAACAATCCCCACAATTCATATCTCTTCTCTTGAATCACCTTGTGATCACACATCAGCACTGAGCAAATGTCCACGTGTTAGTGTTGTGTGTTAACTGTTTGTTAACCTAAGAAACATGAACCTTACCTCTGGGAATTTACAATTTAAGATATACAATTTATACCAACACCCAGGGAAGGAAATCTAGTTCTAAAGAAACACCTGAATAGTTAAGACCAAGCAAAACTTGGGTAATCCGGTCTTCAACTAACCATAAGCAACACAGTTTTTGCAAGGCTGGAAATTGCATTAGGACCAAGCAGGTGATAATACAGTCAGAGACCCAGGGGAACACTGGCCTCCTGGTCCTGAAAGAGGTGCCCAAAGGGATCCTCTGTGCCAGAATGTGGATCCAAGTGCTGAAGGAAACATGATAATCAAGATGGGCCAAGTTTTATTTATTTATTTATTTATTTTTTTATTTTATTTTATTTTTTTTTTAAAGATTTTATTTATTTATTCATTTATCCCCCCCTTGCTGCCCGTGCTCGCTGGGTCAGCTAACCACGCCATGCGGGCAGGCTTGCCCTCACCAGGAGGCCCCGGGAACCGAACCCGGGGCCTCCCATATGGTAAACGGGAGCCCTACTGATTGAGCCACAGCCGCTTCCCAAGTTTTATTTTTTAATAGCTGAGCTTCTACTTGGCAACAAGAAAATCCTGTGCCAGCTGCTGAGGAAATAATATGCTGGGAGCTGGCAGGCACTGGCAATCAGAAAGCCAGCAGGTATGGGTACGCAGTGGGATGCCAAGGTGCCAGCACCTGGAAGGCAGAGCAGAGGAAGGGGCAGTGCGAACACAGAGGAACTCACCCAGGCTGGGGTCTAGCAAGGTAGTGTGCCAGGAAGCCCTCTTGTAAAAAATAATAATAATAATGAGCGAGGGGGGAGGGGGGAGCAATGTACAGTCCGCTAGCATCATCCCTCATAAAGCAAATGAGGTGGCTATACTTCCTATGAAGTGGGTCTCTGGACTAAATTCCCCAGCATCCAGAAAAAGAACAACAGTGGGCCTCTTGGAAGGAAGAGTTGATCATTTTTCTCAAACCATGCGTCGCATATTAGCATAAACTCAGGTAAGCTTTTCAGGCATAGAAAGCAGTTCTGAGGGTAAAACCGAAGCAGATAGGTGCCAAAGAGCAAAGGGCACAGGAGAGAGACAAGAAAAGTGGAAGGGACTTGGGAAGCTGGGAGAAATTGGGTGGATATAGAGGGGCTTGTGAGTTGAGGTGTGACTGGGTTCAGAAAACAAACAGTGGCCTTGGGCAATGGCTGGCCTTCCCTCTGTCCGTCAGTTCTCTCTCTACCCTTCCACACTTTCCTGGCTTCTGATTGTCAAAATAGAGGTAGAGACACACAAATTCTCCAGAATAATTTTTTTTGTCAATGCATAAAAATCACTAACATAAAGCTGGTGTCCCTATGTGGAAGTTAATTCAAGAAGTCATTTATTTTTTTATCATATCTAATGAGATGGTTTTTTACAAAATATGACCCAAATAAAAATAGGGAAGAGACCATTTATGTTTTTATCTCCTTCATGATCCTTTCTTTAGCTCTTCCTTCCCCTCCTGTGGCCAAGGCAGGAGATTTGTTACAGGAATATGTTACAGGACATAGCTAATTTATTACATAATCACAAACAGGTCATAAATCAAGCTTTTTTAAAACAATGATTTCTCCTAAAATAAAACAAAACTAGAGGGGTGGGAGAAAGCAAGGAAACATATCTTCTTGCTAAATCCTGTCCTAGGTATCTACAACTATTGCCAGAATTTTAAAGATCTCTAAAGCAAGTAAGGTGCTAATGTAATAGTGAGCATGTGGTCTCTAAAATGAAGTGAAGCATTTGAAAAACACAAAATAAAAATGCAAATTATTCAAGGATTCGCCAATACATTCACAAAGCCTTTGGAGCTTAGAGCCCTATCTACTCCAGAAGCTTCCCTGTCTTCTGAGCACACAGTAAAGAACTAAGGTCATCACCCAGAAAATTCAATTGGAGGAAAACATAGATGCACAGATGCTTATGGCTAGCAGAGACCTTAGAAGTAGATGAGCTAATCACAGAAGTCACACTACTCCTAATCATTCAGAGACAGGGGTCCTGTGAGATAGAGAACACCAATAAAAGACCCAAGCCGCTTGGGTTCAAAGGAACTTTCAGTTGCAGAAGCCTGCTGTAGAACTTAATTAGCTTGCTCAGTAAATATTTACCAAGCATTCGCTATGCGCCAGGCATTGCATTAGATGCTGGGGACACAGCAGTGAACAAGGTGATAGAGGCCCGACCCTTAACCCCTTACATGAGTGCCCTTATAATGAGAGGGACCCACAGGCATTGAGCAAGTAATTCCACAGAGTTCTGGTTTAGCAGGGAGGTGCAGTGGGGAAAACATCCTCAAGAGTGATTTAAGAGCTGCTCGTTTCTCAGCAGCTGTTTGTCTAACTGCCCTGACATGTATCTGTTCACTGGCTGTTCCACAAATGTTTATTTGGCACTTAGAGGGGCAGGCAGTATGCTGGAGAACGGGCTTAGAAGTGGGGATTAAGGATGAGTAAGACGGGGTTCCTCTGCACAAGGAGCAGTTGCTCTGTGGGGAAGACCACAAAGCTTTTATCCATAAGACAAGAAATGTTAGAAGTGGGTGTGTACAAAACAACATAGGAAGAGGGAGGCGGGAGAATGGAAGAAACCTCCTGCCTGACGGTGGAGGAGGGGATCCCAGAGAAGGTGGCATCTCCAAAGGCCTTTCAGGAGTAGAAGGAGAAGGGCATTTCAGGCCAAGAGTTCATGAGCGATACCCCAGGGATGCGAGCAGCAGTGCGGAGTCCAGGGTGGCCACGGCCGGTATAGAGGAAAGAACACAGGGCCTGGAGTCTGACAAACCTGGCTGAATCCCAGCTCTGCCCCCTCCCTCGCTGTCGGAAATTGGACAAGCTGCTTCAACATTCCCAGCAGCAGTTCCTCATCTGCGAACTGGTGATGGCGACAGTCCCTTGTAGTATTATTGGAACCATTAGCCATGTACATGAGGGCAGTAGAACCACACCAAGCTCCCAGTGAAAACTCCCTTATAGCAATTAGGGGGACAGGGGGTGGAGAATGAGGCCGGAAGGCAAGGTGGGATCTGACTGCTTAAAAGGGTAATATCAGCTGGTCTAAGATTTTTATTTTCTAGATAACCACTTCAACCCACTGGCAACTTGAGAACCATTATCCCATGTCCTGTCAGAACAGCTTAAGTGCCAGGTTTTACATATTTGATCTCTTTTAATCATCATAGCAACTCTGTGGAGCACATGCTACCACAATCTTCATTTTACAGGTGAGGCTGAGGCAGGCTCAGTTTTACTCCCAAAGGGACACAGCTATCAAGAGGCAGTGTGATCCTGTTTTCCTGCCTGGCCTTTTCGCTCAGTTCCTGTCTTAGTCCACGCCTTGCCCAGCAGTCCTCCTTCATGCCTAGCCAGTCAGCTGTCCAGGAAAGCCTGCTTGATGCCCCAGCCTCCAGGCCATCCTGAGAAGCAGCCTACCCACCGCACTCCACTCCCCTCCACTGCCTGCCAGCTCAAGCCGGACTAGCGCTCTGCTGCCCCCGCCTGGCCCGGGCCAGAACCTCAGACCAATGGCTTCCAGGGCCCTCAGACTTGACATTTCATTTCCTCCGTAGCTCAATATTTCAAAGAAATGCATTGTTCCGCTGTGGATTACCCTGATAATTTCTCAGGTTTCAACTTCACATATGGCGTGCTCTGTCTCCCCTTTTTATTCGGTTTCTAATTCAGTTCTAGCTGCAGGTAACACTCAGGAGAGCGTCTCGGGAGTTTACCTCATTGAATGCTTTTATTAGCTTACGTGTTCTCAGGGAAGGCAAAGGAAGGAGAGGGGAGCTCAGAGTCCCATAGGAACCACTGGAAATGTTTCCACTCACGCAAGAAATCCTTAGAGAACTATTACGACTGAACACTCTAGGCCAAGCTGATTATTGAATTATACATTTTGAATTTGATCACATTTAATAACATAGTCTTATTTTCTCAGTGGTTGTCCTGACAGTGAGCTTTGAAAAAATATGTTAAGACTCACTTGAATGAACAGGTAGCGATATATTTACATCCTGCTAAAAACTAAACTTGGACCAATTGTCAAAACGTCACAACGAGAAAGAACAACTTTGCATATCTTTTAGAGACCCATATGAAAGGTAGTCACTTTCTAAGTTAAAGTAGTTCCACTAATTGTCCTTTCAAGACAGTACAAAGAATAAAGAGTACCACGGCTAACAAAATTCTGTGAAATGAAGAGTAAATGCAAGTATTGGGTTTTAAAGGAGGGAGAAATCACTCAAATACTGCATTGTAGGTAACAATAGATGTGTGAACATTATAATTACAGATTTGTTGTCCTTTACTCTTCTTTGTAATATCATTTTAATATTATTCAATTCCTTCTATAGTCATGACATAAAAGAAAGAGCACTTTTAACAAAGAATGCTACTGCAAATTGGCAGAGAAAACAAATAAGAGCATGTCATATCTGGACCTTTGCGGAAAATTACCTTTTTACATACTATTCCAATCAGAAGGGGGTGAATTTTTCAAACATATCACCCGGAAGTATGACTTAAATAAGTAAGTGGTTAAAATGCACTTGCTAACAGGGTTAAACTCAACATCCTGGCAATAATGCCTATAAGTCTTTAATCACCATGCACAAAGCACTTCAGGCAAATGCATTCTGCTAAGTAAGGTGTGTGAAAACTGAAGTAATTGTAAAAGAAAAGAATGCCCTTTCTCTCCTTTCCTCTCCAAACTCCACAGCCACCCCATCTTTGTTGTTAAATGAAAATTCATTTCACCTTCTGCTTTATGTGGAAGCTGTATTCTTTTTTTTTTTTTTTTCCTGCTTTCTCCTGTGTGCCTGTTTTGGTTATAATGACAGTAAGTTCTTATCAAAACTTTCATCAGATCATCTTGAAATGCAATAACAACTGAACATATGTACCCGTTTCCTTTTTCTGCACAAAGACACACCTTGCAATATGGCTTTTTTTGTTTGCGTTTTGATCTATATATCTTCTTTAAAATCATTTTCTTAAAGTAGACATTGTCATTTAAATATAAGTAAAGAAGTTTATTCAGCGTCCACTTGTAACTATCATTCTTTAATCCAATAATCATCTAATCATCCATGTTTTTTATTGTTTTGCACAGGATTTCAAATTATGTATATGTTTGAACTTAGAAATGCTGTATATGTGCTACTGATAAAATAATGTTCTCATTAAAGCATCCAACAATAAAAATTAAAATTAAAAATTAGAAAAATAAGCAAAAATAGATGCTTGATTTTTTTCTTTCAGCAACTCATTATATCACACATCCCTCATACTACACATTATATATAGACATACCATTTTGGTGATCTCTTCTGCTTTTGTAAGAATATTTATTAAACATTTTAGCTTTAAATCTATTCAAATTTTTAAAAAAGGAATAATTCCTACTTTTCAAAAGATTGCTTCTCTGCTTTTGATACAAAAACATTACAATGTTGTTCTTAACTAAAGTCTATAAAACACATTAGTTATAATTTCCCTATGTATCACCACATTCTTAAAACCTTGTAGTAGAAGAATATTTCTGTATTTATATTATTAACCACAATCCTCATCTACCGCGAAAATCATTGTTATATATTCCATATATTATCCCTTGAATGTGGGTTGAGAAAGGGGAGATGATGCTGGATGTATGAAGATTGTTTAATGAGTTGTAAATATGTGGTAATGAATGGACTTGTTGGTAACACACTGCAGTGAGTGTAACAAGCGCTGTTTATGGATGTGATTGTGACTGAAACGAGAAGTCTAGGGAGGTTAATGTTAGTTGGAGGACAGCTAGAGGATAATAAAATTTCCCCTTTTAACCACATTCAAATATATAATTCAGCGGTGTTAATTACATTCATAACACTGTGCTACCATCACTACCAACCATTACCAAAACATTTTCATCATCCTGATCAGAAACTCTGTACCAATTAAGCATTAACTTCCTTCCTAACCCCTACCCCAGCCCCTGGTAAACCGTACTCTAGTTTCTGACTAGGTGAATTTCCTTATTCTAATTATTTCAGATCAGTGAGATCCTTTTGTGTCTGGCTTACTTCACTCATCATGATGTTTTCAAGATCCGTCCATGTTGTCCCATGTATCAGAGATTCATTCATTTTTGCAGCTGAAAAATATTCCATTGTATGTATATACCACATTTTGTTTATCCATTCATCTGTTGATGGATACTTGGGCTGCTTTCATCTTTTGGTAATTGTGAAGAATGCCACTATGAACATTGGTGTGACAATATCTGTTCAAGATCCTGCTTTCAATTCTTTTGTGTATGTACCTACTAGTGGGATTGCTGGGTATATGGTAATTCCATAATTGATTTTTTGAGAAATTGACAACTGTTTTCCACAGAGGCTGCACCATTTCACATTGCCACCAGCAATGAATGAGTGTTCCTATTTCTTCACATCCTCTCCAAAATTTATTTTCCTTCTTTTTAAATAGCACCCATTCTAGTAGGTATGAAATAATATCTCATTGTGGTTTTGATTTGCATTTTTCTAATGTCTAATTATGTTGAGAATCTTTTCATATGCTTATTGGCCATTTGTATGTCTTCTTTAGAGAAGTTTTATTCAAGTCTTTTGTCCATTTCTTAATTGGGTTGTTTGTCTTTTTGTTGTTGACTTTATTTTTATATTCTGGATATTAAACCCTTTTTAAATATGTGGTTTCCAAATATTTTTTGCCAGTCTGTAGGTTGTCTTGTTGCTTGAAGTACTTTGATGCATAAAATTTTAATTCTGATATTTTTCCTTTGTGGCTTGTGTTTTGGGTATAAAAATCAAAGCAACCATTGCCTAACACAAGCTCTTGAGATTGAAACCCTATGTTTTCTCCTAGGAGTTGCAAAGTTTGGATTCTTATATTTAGGTCTTTGATCCATTTTAACTTAATTTTTGTGTATGGTGTGAGGTAGAACTCTACCTTCATTCTTTTGCATATGGATATCTACTTTTTCCAGCATCATTGTTGAAGAGACTATTCTTTCCCCATTAAGTGGACTTGACACCTTTGTCAAAAATCAATTGGCCTTAGATGCAAGGGTTTATTTCTGAGCTTTCACAATTTGATTTCATTGGTCAATATGTCTGTCCTTGTGCCAGTATCATGCTGTGTTGATTACTGTAGCTTTGCAATAAGTTATAAAATTGGGAAGTATGAGTCCTCCAACTTCATTCTTCTATTTCAAGATGAATAGCCATTCATTTGGGTCAATACAAATTTGATAATTGGCTTTTCCATGCCTGCAAAGAAGGATGTTAGAATATTGATTGGAATTATGTTGAATCTGTAAATTGCTTTGGGTAGAATTGACATTTTAACAATATTTAGTCTTCCAATCCATGAATGCAGAATGTCTTCCCATTTGTTCAGGTCTTCTTTGATTTCTTTTAGCAATGTTTTGTAGTTTTCTATACAAGTCCTTTATATATTGGTTAAATTTATTCCTAGATATTTAATTATTTTAGTTGCTATTATTCTAACTGGAATTTTTTCCTCATTTCCTCTTCATATTGGTCATTACTAGGGTTTAAAAACACTACTGATTTTTGTATGTTGGTCTAGTACCTCGTCACTTTGCTGAATTTATTTATTAGTACTTGTATCTTTGTTGTGGATGCTTCAGAATGTTCTCTATAAATGATCAGGTCATCTGCAAAAAGGGAAAGTTTTATTTCTTCCTTTCCAATGTTGTCTCGGCTAATTACTCTGACTAGAACTTCTAGTACACTGTTTAATGTCAGTGGTGACAGTGGGCATCCTTGTCTTGTTCCTGATCTTAGAAGAAAATCTCTGCCTTTCACAATTGTTAGCCATGGGTTTTTCATATATGTCCTTTATCACAGTGAAGAAGTCTCTTTCTATTCCTAATTGTCTCAGTATTTTGATCAAGAAGAGGTGCTGGCCGAGGGATTACTACCAAGCGCCAACCAGCGATGCATTGGGAAAAGACCTTGACCAAAAGGGGGAAACATTAGAGTTTTTACGGCTAAGAGATTTCAAAGTGAGTCGAGAGGTCATTCTGGAGGTTACATTTGTGCAGGCCTCAGGCAGATTTCACTGACTGTCACAGTAAACAAAGCCTCAAACAAAAGTGCTCCCAAGGGCTCTAGGGATGCCTGGACACTATAGGCAAGGCACACAGCCTCATGAAATCAACACCCCCTTGGTGGGCCCTTGTAGCAGTTTGATATAGTTATGAATTCCAAAAATAGATATTGGATTATGCTTGTAAACTGGTCTTTTCATCTGAGTGTGATTAAGTTATGATTAGGGCTTTCATTGGGCCACATCAGTAGGGTGTTGAGCCCCACCCCTTGGTGGGTGGGGAATCAAAGATAAAAGACATGGCAAAGGACAGAGCTGGAGTTTTGATGTTAGAGTTCTGATGCTGAGATTTAATTTTGGAGCCCCAGGAAGTGAACACACAGTAGAGCTTGGTCGTGAGGAAAGAGAGAAGGCCCCAGGAAGAGAAACAAGCTGTTTGCCTGATAGTCTACAGCTGGGCTTTTGGAGAGAGGCAAAGCCTAGAGTGCCTCATAATCTACAGCTGACCTTGTGGAGCTAGTAGAGGAGCTGAGCCCAGAGACAAGCAAGCCCTGGGAAGAGAGTAACCCAGGAAGCCTGCACCCTCGCAGACATCAGCAGCCATCTTGCTCCAACACGTGGCAATAGACTTTGGTGAGGGAAGTAACTTATACTTTATGGCCTGGTAACTGTGGACTTCTACCCCAAATAAATACCCTTTACAAGGACCAACCAATTTCTGGTGTTTTGCATCAGCACCCCTTTTGGCTGACTAATACAGCCCTATTTTGGAATATATGATAATCTATTTCTACAATATAACAGAATTAAACTCATATATAATTTCCTTATTTATGATTTTTCTCTTTTATTTAAACCTATAATTATCACTATACCCATTAAATATATGTCTCAATGACTTAAATCTTCAGACTGTTCATATACCAATTGAGCAATGAATCCCAGCAGAGTTGTGACCAACACCTACTTTCTACTTATTTGGACTTGCCCAGGACAACCAACAAATGATGATGATGAGCAAGTCCCATCTCAAAAAAAAAGGAGAATCTACAATTGCAAGCAAAACATTTCCTCCCATCTGCTCTATAATATTTAAGCCCCCTCTCAATCTGAAGCAGTCAGAGCAGACATCATCCCAAATTCCTCAAGACTGAAGTAAGAACAAACGTAAGGGCGGAGTATAACCATGGACCAAAGAAGATTTATTGTTATTGGAGATATCATTGTGTGGTAATGGAAGAACTTGTAACATATATAAAAATTGTGGTTACCAGAGATTCAGAGAGGAGAGGGGGGAATGAACAGGTGGAACATAGGGCATTTTTAGGGCATTGAAATTGTTCTGCATGATATTACAACATTACACATTTGTCAAAACCTTTAAAAAACATTTCCACTGACCACTAAATACCCCATTTGATCTATTCTGTTCCTCCCTCCCCATCCCCCCAGGGCCCATGTCGACCCCCTGACTTGACTCATTGGATGACAAGATTCATAGTTACATGCAACAAGAGGTCTTTTGACACACTGGTTTGTCCTTCCCTATTAGGAACCACCCTTGCTCTTAAGAGATGCCCACCTGTCTATTTCTGCACGAATCGGTCCTCCCAGAGATGGGAGTCCATCTACTTCCTGCTCATTGTGTGGGTTTCCACCCACTGATACAACACATTATGACAGGATGAACACAGAATGGTGGGGGGAGAGATGGGAGAGAGACCAGGTGAACACTTGGGATTTGTGGGTATGAGGTTGAAAGTCCAGAGGTGGGAATGCTCTTATGGCAATATGACAAGGAAGTGTCACTGGTTTAGGGTGTTGGTTGGGGGGGGGCATTCAGGACAGGGCACATCTGGAGCAGACTTCTAGGGAGTGTGTGAGTGTTCATCCTATACTTTTAATGTAACTTTTCTGTAAGCTAAAATTTCTCTTATTTTTTTTTTTTTAAGATTTTATTTATTTATTTATTTATCCCCCCCCCCCCTTGCTGCTTGTGCTCACTGGGTCAGCTAACCATGCCGTGCGGGCGGGCTTGCCTTCACCAGGAGGCCCCGGGAACCGAACCCGGGGCCTCCCATATGGTAAACGAGAGCCCTACTGATTGAGCCACAGCCGCTTCCCTAAAATTTCTCTTAAAAATAAAGTGTATTATTACAAAAAAAGAAGAGGTGCTGGATTTTTTCAGATGCATTTTCTGCACCAATTGAGATGACCAGGTGTTTTTTCCTTTATTCTATTAATATGGTGTATTACATTAATTAATTTTTTATGTTGAACCATCCTTGCAAACCTGGGATACATTCCACTTGATTGTGGTGTATAATTCCTTTAATGTGCTGTTAGATTCAGGTTGCTAGTACTTTGTTAAGGATTTCTGCATCTATATTCATGAGGGACATTGGTATGTAATTTTCTTTCAGTATATTTTTTCTGGTTTTGGTATTAGGTGATATTGGCCACATAGAATGAGTTTGGAAGTATTCCCTTCTCTTCAAATTTTGGAAGAGCTTGAGCAGGAGTGGTGTTAATTCTTCTTGGAATGTTTGGTAAAATTCACCTGTGAAACCACCTGGTCCTGGGCTTTTCTTTGTTGGGAGGTTTTTGAGTACTGATTCAATCTCTTTACTTGTGATTGATCTGTTGAGAAATCCTATTTCTTCTTGAGTTAGTGTAGGTAGTTTTGAATTTCTAGGAATTTGTCCATTTCATCATGGTTAACTAATTTGTTGGCGTAGAGATGTACATAATATCCTCTTATGATCCTTTTTATTTCTGTAGGGTCAGTAGTAATTTCCCTCCTTTCATTTCTGATGTTAGTCATTAACATCCTTTCTTTTTTTTAAAAATCTATATCGGTCTAGCTAAATGTTTGTCAGTCATTGATATTATCAAAGAACCAACTTTTGGTTTCATTGATTCTCCTTGTTTTTATTCTCCTTTTCATTTATCTGCACTCTAATCTTTATTTCCTTCTTTCTGTTCACTTTGGGATTAGTTTGATCTTCTTTTCCAAGATCCATTAGTTGTGATGTTAGGTCTCTGATTTGAGATCTTTCTTCTTTTGCAGTTAGGGCTATAAATTTTCTTTTCAATACTGCTGTTGCTGAATCCCAGAAATTTTGGTATATTGGGCTTTGCTTTCATTCACCTCAAGATATTTCCTAATCTCCCTTGTGAGTTCTTTTCTAACCCACTCATTGTTTAAAAGTTTGATATCATTTTAACCTGAAATTCTCATGCAACTGAGAAGGAATAAAATTTAGCTTGTAAGCATCTTTACCAATCAAGGTCTATAGTTTATATAATGATTTAAGCTTTGCACCGGACAATTTTACAGTTTTGGCAAATGTATAATGTCATGAATCCATCATTGCAATATCATGCAGAACAATTTCAATGCCCTAAAAATGCCCTGTGTTCCACCTGTCATCCCTCCCCCTCCCCTCTGAATGTCTGGTAACCATTATCTTTAAATCAATATTACAAGTTCTTCCATTACCACATAGTAACTACATTAACCACAAATCTTCTTTGGTCTTATAATAGTTACCTTCTTTTTATCTACAGTTTGGTATTCAGTTGATACAGACTCAGTCTTTTTTATTTTTTTACAGGCTGTCTTTGATCAAACATCAACTTACCCGCCCAACCTTTTCCCCCATTACAATCCTTTGTAAATTTTGCAAAATAAATATACATCCTGCATTTTTCTGCCAATTTTTGTCTTTTCTTGACTCGACTTTCCACCCCGTGTGCCCTTTTGCCAAAGCTCTATCTGCTAAAATCCTGCCAAATTTTGAGGTTGACCCCTCCCATGAAGACACCCCAATCTTCCCAGTCAGCATTATCACTCCATCATAAAAACTGCTGTGGTTCTTATCTCTATCTTGTATTAATTTTCTATATGTATTTATCTTGTAGTAGGTTTATTGTTGGTAATGCCTTATGATCAGTAAATTATACATCATCAGGATGGTGTTTTATTCATAGTCAGTCACACTATAGGACTACCCCCTCCCTCTACGCACTGCCAACACACATTGTCTAGGTCATGGTTATTCAAAAGGCCAAAGCTGTGACAGAGAGGACTTTAGGGAACAAGGAATTTAATAGCAGAGTGAAATAATTAAGATATCATTCTCTTTTCAATTCTTATGGATACATCAAGAAGAAAACCTCAATTTGTACTACCATGCTTTGAAAATCTCCCCTTTGAAAAATAAGAGGATAATCCTCAGGCTTGGAGCCTCTGAAGGCAAAATTTTATTACAATTTAACAAAAATGCTTTGTTTATATTGCAATTTATTTTGAAACTTTGCTCTCATTTGTGGCAAGTATACTGGCTTTCTATTATTGAAAAATAAGTATTCTTTGTAAATAAATTTAGGTTAACAAAAATAAGGTGGTTTAAACAAAAACATTAAGCAAATTAAAGTATAGATGGTGTGCATATATTACAGAAACCTTGATGGTATTACATGGAAATGGGAGAAATATTTGGACATAGCAGATACTCAATAAAGCCAAATGAATTTAATCTACCACTCAACATCTCCTGTTGTTGTTTACCACTATCATCTATAAAACTAAAAGAAAATCATGTAAAAAACAAGCTTTAAGCTTTTAAGACCATGGCTCTCAATGGAGGGTTGGGGGTTGGCATTTTGTCCCCCAGGGGACATTTGGCATTGTCTAGTGACATTTGTGTTTGTCACAACTTGGAGGGAGGTGCTACTGACATCTAATGTATAGAAGCCAGGGTGCTACTAATCATCCTACAATGCACAAGACAGCCCCCCACCACAAAGAATTATCTGGCCTAGAAAATCTACAATGCTGGAGTTGATAAACCCTGCTCTACGAGAAAAAATAAATGTCTACTTATACTATCCTTTATGTAACATCATTATAAATCATCCTCTTTCCAGACACTGCTCATTTTCTTGATTGGTCTTTGCCACTGATACAATTTATGACTGAGAACAATCTCCCACCCAAACCTTCATTATCAATTAGAATAAAGAAAATGGACTGTATTGAGGAGTGCACAGCCTTTCCATGCTAATATTGTGCCATCAACATTTATATCTAACATACTGATGAAAGCACTGGAATTATAAAATCTTCAGATGATCCTACACTAACAAAGGGATAAAAAAATAGGGTAAAAGTTAACACAGCTTAAATAAAACCTTGATTCTTGCTGCTATTGATTCTAAAGTTATTCTTTGGCCTAAATTATATGGTTTACTGAATCAATTTTCAATTCAACTCCATAATTTTCAGAATAATTCTGTCTCTGAAATTTAAAAAACTCAATATTCTTTTTATTAGAAATGCTAGCTTTCCCAGAAGGGAGTCTAAAGACAATTACTTTTTAAGCCAGAAAAAAAAACATTAAAATAAAAAATAATAATTGGTAGTTAAAACAGTTCACATTCAGTACTTTGTTCTTAAATGTGTTATTGCAAACACATCTCCACACATATATTTCTGAGGGTAAAGTGTTTACAAGAAAGTTCTTTGAAGCTATTTTTGTGGTTAGTGTTTTCTTTCTTTTTTATTTTTTTCAAGTAAAGTTCTCCAGAACAGTTTGAAAGCAGACAACACCTGTGTCTTTTTTTTTTTTTTCAAATTAGGAGTTATTTTTAACCTTGTAACAGTATTTAAACATGGAAAAATAGTGTGTTCTTAAAGCAATATTCCCTCACAGTCTTCACTTGACTTTTAAGGCTCTTTTCAATGAGTCTATTTCTAAATTTAGCATTCACTATGTAGTCGACGATAGTGGTTGATCTCTCCACTGAAAGCATTTCATGCCTTTAAATTCAACTTGATTTCATCACTAACATTGACACTCCTGTCGTAAAATAACAATGAAGGTAAAACTGAATTCCTTTCACTTCAGAGACACAAGGTTCTTTGCCAACAGAAAAGCAAGCGGTATTATTTTCAACACCTACAAGCTACACAGGTGGCAGTTATCAATATCCCCCTGTGCAGGTCATAGCCACATAGGTTTAGGGAGGAGACAAGCAGGCCCCCGATTTCCCTTTTCCTGGGGTCACTAGAAGTAAGATGACCACAACGTCAAAACCAAAAGGACCAAGATCTGGAAGAAGAGGAAGGGGACTGCCCACCGGGCCTGGCCCACTGCAGTACCACCACCTGCTGAGTACGGAACACTGCTGGGTGGCAGGTGCACAGTGAACAAGCCAAACGCACAGTCTCTGCCTTCCTGGAGTTTACAGGCAGTGCTCACGCGCAGGGCCTGTCGCCCATTTCTACTTCCCACTTGCAATTCTACCTGGCTCTTGAGCCAGTTTCCTAAGAAAAGAATCAGGTGCACAGAGAACAAGAGAGGTAATAAATAGGGATACTCTTAATTACTAATCAGGTATAAAACTAACAATCCAAAAAGAGCTTACGATGCTATGTGCAGTGTGTGTGGCAGCAGATCAGAAGGCAGCAGTACACCCTGGATAGGTGGTGGGGCCCTTTATAACAGTCACTGTGGGGGAAGGGCCAAGGGCCTGAGAACGGCTCAGGGAGAGGGTGGAGCGAAGAGAAAGGGAAGGGAAAAGAGAAGATCCGATTCTTCACCAGCCAGGAGTACTGGTGGGAGTCCTCCTCTCAGCAAAGGCATGCTTTTCCTGTTTCCTTATAGGAAGCATCTGCTGGACCTTTCACTGGGTCAGGGCTCTGTGCCGGCGGGTGGAAGAGACCACTGGTCAGGTCTCTGAGCTGCTCCCCTGCACAGCCAAGGTGATCCCTGTCCAGCCTCCTGGCCCCTCAGTCAGTACAGATGACAGTACACCCAGCAGAAGTTGGGGAGGAAACAGAATTTTTCCCCAAAAGTTTGTAAGGAGGCCAAACCAGGTAATGACTTGGGCAGAAAGATGAGAGAACTTTTCTCTACAGAACTGGGCCAAATGGAGCCCACCCGATGTTACCAGATGGCCTGTGGAGAATTTTGTAAAAGTGACTCTGCCTCCTGAAGCACTGCTTTTATCTGGCCTACACAGGCTGATGGCCTAAAACAGCTCTTCTCAAACTGAGTCACAACCCATTAGTGAGATGTAAAATCACATAGGTTGAGTCAATATTTGTTTTAGTGAAATAGTGTAGAATCAAACATAATAGAATACAAAATATTAGAGTATATTGTCAGTAATAAGAACAAACATCGTTTTATGAAACTTGTTTCAGTTTTATACACACACACGTATGCCTCACTATCTAAATCTATTTGGTTCCTAAGCAAGAATACATATAGCAAGGAACTCTATATAAGTATGCTTCAACTGGGTTGAGACATAAATCCATTTTTAATTGTAAACCAGATTATGAAAAAGAGAATGAGAGAGAGATTGAAAGTCACTAGCCTAAAGAAACTACAGTAAGTGGAATGAAATAAAAAACATGGGTTACAAAATAACAACACACTCTTCTTCCTCTATTCTAATTATATTTCATTTGGTTTCCTGAATTTGTGTGTTTGGGAATAAATCTGATTTTATTTCATTTATTACAAATGTTCTTTCAATCTAGTATAACAGGCAGGAATAAAAGGTGGATGTAACTGAAAAACAGAACATGGGTTTGGATGCACAGAGCCAAATCCCCATCAAGGAGCAGGCCAGGCCAAATCCTGTCAGTCCATCTGCCAAACCACTGGATAGATTCTAGACCAGAGGCAGGATCTCTGCTTCCTTGGGGAAAAAAAAAAAAAAAAAAGCTTTTGAAATGCAGATTTCTCAAATCACAGGACAAAGCTCTCTGGCATAAGGAGCCCTGAACTGAATCATGGCCAATTTATATTTTTAAGCAGAATTACATTTGTTTCTGTATGGTGAATTTTATAAACTTTTAAACAAAGCCTATAAACAATGAAGTATTTTCAAATGTGATTTTAGAAAAAATTGTTTGCTTGATACTCTTAAATAATCCCCACCGCCCACCTGACCCCCCAAAAATGAAAAAGAAAAGCTACCATATTTGTCCTGGTCTGGATGGTTGATGTATATCAATGCTGCTAGACCTGCCTTTGCATGCACAACCAGAGGCTTCAGGCGGTTAGTCTTGTGAACTTAGCTCTTTAGGCTCAAATGCATCTTCAGAGTATTTTTTTTTTTTTCAATTTTAAAAAATTTTAAAAGATACTTAGATTACATAAATGTTACACAAAAAATATAGGGATTCCCATATGCCCCAGTCCCCACACCTCCCACACCCTGCCACATAAACAGCCTTCGGAGTATTTTGTTCCAATGGTCACATGTCCTGTCATCTTGAATTCAAGGGTAACTAGTTTATAACAGATGATTGTAATAGAGGAACTGGCTATTTACAAGCTAATTTAATCTAGTGGGAATTGTCTACACCCTGGAGCTAACCACAATGGTACCACACAACGCCAGGGGCATTATACTCTTATCATCTTAATAACAAATGTGTAATTAACGAATTAAGTGTTTTCATCTTTGAGTCACAAGGGCAGGCAGATTTGGTCCAAGGCTGAGAGTAAAGACTTGAAACCAATCGACTGAGTCTCAAATTTCTCAATAGTGCATTAGAAAGAGGGCTTTTATCGCTTGGTCAATACCTACGATTATAATTCTGTTACATTCCCTAGCTTTAATAATACTTCATAATTAAATGTGGAACACAGGTTGCTTTGTGTTTTGCTTGTTTTTGTTGAAAAACTCATTTTTGATGAAGAAGTGATAATATTTCACAAAGTCTCCATTCAATTGAGTAAGCATGCACCTCCCCAATGCTGCCGGCTACAGAGAACTTAACCTAACACTACACATTGCTGACAAACAGAAAAAGAATTTTTACCTCTCTTTCTCAAAATCTTTTAATTTTGTAATATTTTAAGGTAGTCAAAAGACTAGATTACAGAGCAAGAGTCTTAGCAACATAAAATTGATTATATTTGTCCTCCCAAAATTGCTGTAGGATACTAACAGTAATTTATAAATAAGTTTATTTATTGTAAATACATAAATAAATAAACTTCAAATTCATTAGGTTTTCCCTATGAAGTCTACTATCCCATATATGTGTACACTTGGAAGTTTATTAATTTTTTGACCCACTTTGTCACTCCTCAAGTTAATGGAAACTCCTTCCATTTACTGATGGCGAAGCTTATTCGAAAAGACAACATGTGCTGATAAGTCAGAGCCACTGAGAGATATCTGGGATAACATTACTCAGAAAGCAGTTAGATTTGCTGCTGCTCCACCAGGCACTTCCTCTACCAAGTGGCAGTTTCTAAAATACCAAGTAAGCATTTTAAGCAGCTTATCTCTTTAATCAGAAGGTAACATTGCTCCACTGCAGCACATCATACAATCATAGTAGATTTCTACCCTTACAGAGAGGCATTTTTTCATCTTCAACCTCTTAGTCAAGGCATACAACAGCAGATCTTCAGACAAAATTTGAAAATGATAAAAATAGGTATGCATTATTTGATGTTCAAATATTTTGAAACATTTTTGAAAGTGAAAAATTACTAAATTTTCATTCAGAAGTTTTGTAATTTTCACACACCTTCTGTACTCAAAGAGGCTTTAATAGCAGTAGTGAATAGGGATGAGAGTGATGTCCCTTCCCACTCAACACCAAAGTCTAGAAGCCAGCTCTGTGGTCCCCAAAGGCAGCAAAAAGAAAATAATTGTGTGCTAACCTATTTCCAGCAAAGAGAAAATGAAAATGAAATTGCCAAGAAGCATTAAAGACAGAAGCTGTAACTTGTCAACAGTTGAAATTACATTTTCAGATCCCCTATAATAAAATGAATGTTAAAAAAAAAAAAAAAGTCTCCTTACCTATAGATAACAGGAAGGAAAGAAGGCAAAGAAAAAAATTTCTTTTCAATGAATGAAAATATAAGAATGTATGGTATCATTTTCAAGGTGAAACAGCTACCTGTTCGGATCTTCAGAGAAGAGATAAGGGACATTTGCAGCCCAAGGGAGATGGCTCTTTGCATACATAATTTAAGTAAATCACTCCTGCACTTGAAAGAAGAGCCGCAGAACTCTTCTCACTAATTACCACTGCCTGGACCCCATGTGCCGTCTTCTCTTTAAAGCTGCACTAGTTCATTATTCTGCCTTCAACTCTCTTAAATGATTCATTCCCCCCTTCACTCCTGAGCAGACTCTGCAGGGAAGCTAGTATTTAAGTTTAATTTCTAGTGCCACTAGGTTTTTGACAGCTTGATGAGGGGAAGGAAGGGGGATCTAATTTAATAAAATCTGTCGTGATTCGGAAGGGTTCCCTGCGTACCCCCTCCAAAAAGAATAATAACAACTAGACAAACAGGACCCTCTGGCAAGCTATAATCCTGAGCAGACACCGATTGGGAAAGCAGGGCCCACGTGCGCTGGGAGCTGTCACCCAAGAGAAGCGGCAGCCGGAGAGTGGGAGGGAGGGTAGGGGAGAGTGGGCTGCTTTGATCAGGGCGCCCCGGGGGAGACTCGAGTCGCACCCGAATGGTGCTTAGCTCTCTTCCCATGAAGAAATCGAAGGGCAGGGAGGCCGGCCTCGCATCTTCGGGACAGTCACTGCGAGAGAAAGTGCCCCAAAAGCATGCTGGCCCAGAAACCCGAGCCCGCGCGGAAGGCGCCGGCTTCGCCAAGTCCTCAAGAGCGCCCCCTGCGCGTCGCCGAGCCGAGGCGGGAGCCTAGGCGCCGAGCCCGCCGCCCAGGGTCTTACCGTCCCAGCTCCGACTCCACCTCGAAGAAATCACTGAGAGCGTCTCTGTTGGAGCCGTCGATCCAGTAATCCGGGACGAGGCTCCCGTCCCCGGGGGCCGTACTGACGGTGACCGAGGAGCAGGACGACGCGGAGCAGGAGGGCGCCGTGACTTTGAGCATCTTCGCGGCGGGACTCCGGAAGCCACCGCCGCTGCCACCGCCGCTGCCGCCGCCGCTGCACGCTGGAGATGCCCCGCCGCCCGCCGCCGCCTGCGAACGCAAGAGCGAGAGGTGGCGTCCTTCACACACGCACACCCCCACCGCCGCCGCACCCCCCAGTGCCCTCGGCCGCGCTCCGACTGCGGATCGCCCCCTGCGCGCTCCAGAGGGAGGGTGGGCGGAGAAGGGGGTGAGGAACTGGAAGAGGGTGTAGAGGGGGAATCCGGAGTCACCGCTAGCAGCAGAGAGAAGAGGCGGGAGCACTGCAAAGGAGAAAGATTCCCTCCCCTTTCTCTCCCTCCCTCCCCACCTCCCCTCCTCCCTCCCGCCTAGCCTTTCCAGCCCCTCTCCCTTTTTTCCTTTCTCCCTCCCAGGCAGAGGCTGCGGCGGTGCGGGCTAAGGCGGCTCCGGATGCAGGAGCTTGGGGAAGACACAAGGACCAGAGCATCATTCCACTCGCCCTCCCGTGGGAGCCGGGAGCCTGGAAAGAGACCGCGCGCTGTGGGACGCTCGCTTGGGGAGTGGCGGGCACCCAGCACGCTCTGGGAGCACATGGGTCCGGGAGGCCCAGCCGGATAGTGAGAAAGGTACCTGGCTGTTGTCGGCGCAACTCATCCCTCCTTGAGCGTGTCCCTTCAGGTGGCGAATCCCTCCCACCTAGCACGAGCTAACCACCCATCCCTTGTTCGTCCTTCTGTCAAATCTTAAATCAGAGGCTAGGGAGGGTGTCCAGTGGTCGCCAGTCCCCCAGATCTCCTGTGCCCGGATACAATGAAAGCTGGGGGGGAGGGGGGGGAGGCGCCTTGGTGCACGCTAACCCGACTCACCTTTGGGTGAAGTCTTCAGTTGGAATAGATGTTCTTGTTGCTGATGGTGGTACTTCCTCCCCTTGTACTGCTGGAGCTCTGTAAAGGGCAGATGCTTGGCTGTATCTAGTTCCCTTCCCAGTATCTAAAGGCCAGCAACAGAAGTGGCCTACAGAATTACAGGTCGGGAAGGGCCCTGTGGAAGCCAACTAGTCCAACTCTCTAAGACAGCACCACCATCATTTATGAGGAGGAAGATTGTTACATTTAAAGCTCTTCCCAAGAGATGTGTCTTATCACAAGCATTTTAATGTCCCTCTATGAACCCTCATGACACTTTAAGTACTTGTTAAATAGATATCACTTATATTTCAACCCTTAAACTTTTATCTTTACAAATTTCAGCAATGATGAACAGCAATTAGTCATTATATTCCAGAATCTTTGTATATATAAGCAGTTATCACATCACATCTTATTTTTAGCTAACTCTAGACCCTTTAATCTTATTTCACAGGTGTTACTTTTAATCTTTTTTTCTTCCTTTTTTTCCAACATGTAGTAAACTCTTCCCAGTGTGTTCCCCTTGTTGGTAATATCATAAAATAAGTCCAATATTTCTCCCTAATTTATTGATTTATTTCCTGTTTTTAAGAAGTTTTCAGCAATATTGGTGAATTACCAAAATAGAAAAGCAAATGATAAGAATGTGTGCTCTTTAGTTAATTGGAAATGAAAATTAAAACAAAAACTATTCCTCACTGGTAGTTTTTTGTTGTTTGTTTTTGTTTTTGTTTTGTTTTTTGAGGACAAGGGCGTATTGAATTTACACATGCTCTAGAAAATAACAAAGTATATGTAGATTCATACAAATTCAGTTATATGCTGGGTTATTTGGTGAGAGCAAAGACTGCAAATGCTCATATAACTTGTAATCTTTCGAAGAACAAATTCACTAATCTCCATGTTAGAAAATCAAATTCATAAGCAAACTGACACAGTAAAGTGATCTAAAGTACAGGATATATTCTAGTTCTCACAAAGTAAGATTTCCTTGCCTTACACTGATTGGTAAAGTGGTGGGCAAGAAGTAGTAAACCATTTTTTTTCACACCTCTGAGGCAAGTCCTGAAGTGGCAGCACTGCATGTAGTTACCTGTCTGTTAAGAACAAGTCTTTTACAACGTAAGACCAAAGCAAGCATATTACGTTGAAGAAGATTGTAACCCTTTTCCCTATAGCATTTTAAGGACCAATGACTAGAAAAACAGCCATTTTATAGTGCAGAGGTGGTTATAGATTGATATATATTCAGCATAAGTTTCATGTAAAGGTATCACTGGACACTTTTGTTTTTCATAACTGAAAAACCAAAAGCTATTAACTGAATTAAAAGCTATTAACTGAAGTTTAAAAGGGGATTGTTGGGGATTTAATTGTGTCCCCCATAAAGAAATGTTCAAGTTCTAACCCCCAGTCCTGTGGGGGGATCCTATTTGTAAATAGGACTTTTGAAAATATTATTAGTTAAGGTATTGACTCATTTGTGAATAGGATCTTCAAAGATTGTATTTAGATGAGATCAAATTGAATGAGGGTGGGTCTTAATTCAAATGACCAGAGTTCTGATAAACAAAGGAAATTTGGGCACAGTTGGCCAGTAAAAGTGGAAGTAAGTAGAAGCCTAAGTTATCAGAGACCAGAAGTCAGTGGAAATCAGAAGAGCAGACACAAGGAGAGAAGGACCAACATGTGACAGAGGATTGCAGAATGGTATAGGCTCCAAGAAAAGGCAAGCTCTGCCAATACCTTGATGTTGGACTTCTGGCCTCCAAAACCATGAGTCAATGAATTTCTGTTCATTGAGCCAGCCCATTGTCTGGTAATCATCATGGCATCCCTGGCAAACTAAGATAGGGGTATTTTGTTTAATGCATGCAGTCTATTTTTATTTTTAAAATATAAGATCAAAATTAATTGATTAATATTATTTTAAAAGAGACAAAACAGATTGAATATATGCAATTTATCTTCACTCCATATTAAACCTCAATTAAAATGACTAGAAAAGGAACAAAGGCAAAATTCCACAAAAAGAGAGAAGCAATGTCAATTAAATCTCAAAAGCTAGGAACATATGGATAAATTGTAAGTGACTTAGAAGACTGGACAGAACTGAAACCTATTTACAGTGGAGGAAGCCAATAAGAAATCTAAATCTCACAGAATTCCAGAAATGCTCAGGAGTTAGAGTAATGGATACTTCTAAAGTTGTGATAGAGAGCAATATATTGGTTGAAAAGTCTTTGTAAGAAGCTTTTAGGTTCCTAGATTACCTCACCTATGATTCACAGCCAAAAAAATACCCACCCACCCCACCCCACCCCACCCCACCCCCACAAAACCCTGGAAGAAGATTGAAGATTGAATTTTTTTAAATGTTGAATAAGGATGAAATGTTTTAAGTAAGGTACATCTGAGACCATATTGAACACAGAGTGATTAAGTGGAACTCTGCATAATAAGCAGAATGATGACAAACAGGCTTATGTTTATACCATCCCCAGCCACAGAGGAAATTGGAGAATTTCCCACTGCAGAAACTAAGAAAAGAAAGACCAGTGAATACTGACAGTTGGGATAACCACCCCCACCCCCACCCAAATCCTAATTTCTGTCAGTCATCTTAGAGTGAAGGCTACCATTCAACAGGCTCAGGGATTCAATTATCCTGATGAGCTATTTAGTGTCTCAATTAAACATGAAAGGTTACACTCTGGTAATGGCAGAGTAGCTGATATGACTCACCTTCCGGCATGTAACAATTACTGCCTCTGGACTAAATATAAAAAAATTTTGAAGGTGCAGGAGAGCAACTAAAATCAGAAAACTAGAAATGATTTGGCCGATGAAAGAAAGAACCTCTTCTAAATGAGATGTACTGCATATTTATTTGGCTTTTTCCCTGATGGTGCTCTGTAGTCCAGACAGCACGGGGCAGCTTTACCTGAAGCATTTATTTGAAGTATCAGAAAACACAATTCGGGGTTGACAAAAGGCTAGAAATTGAAAAGAACATAGGAACTACAGGAGGGACCAAACACTGCTCTCAAATACTATACTGACTTCTGAACTATGCATGTGTGTGGAAGACTCCAAGGAATGCAGCAGAAAGCAATAAGCAATAACTGGGTTGAGAGAAAGAATTGAGAAGAAATTCCAGCCATATCCCAAAATAGAGAAGATAGAGTTTGGAGTCTGAGTCCCATTAAGTTACTGTGTGTTGGGGGAAGGGTAGTAGGCACATTTCAGGAAAGTGGTAACAGAATCCAGAATCTCTGCAATGAATCATTGACCGTGTATAATGTACAATAAAAAACTACCAGACATGAAAAGTAACAAGAAAATGTGAACCATAGTGAACAGAAAAATAAATGAATAGAAACTAACCCCAAGTTGATTAGTTACTCATAAAAGAATCTAAAACTGCTAGTATAAATATGCCAAGTAATTAAAGAGAAAGATCATCTTAATGAGTGCATTGATAGGAAATCTGAATAAGAGATGGAAACTACTCAAAAGAAACAACTAGGAATTTGAGAACTGAACAAGCCAACTACCTGAAATTAAAATAATAAATTACTCAAAGAACTTAAGAGTAGAGTGCAGATTGCTGAAAAAAGGGTCAGTGAACTTGAATATAGATGTGGTAGCCAGCCTCCAAGATTGTCCCCAAAGATCCTCCTTGGATTTATGCCCATGTGAGCTCCCCTTCTACTTTGAACTAGGGCTGGCCTATGTGACAAATAGAATATGGTGGAAATGAAGGTATGTGACTGCCAAAGTTATAAAAGCATTGCAAATATTGCCTTGGTCTCTGGAATTGCTTGCTGAGGAAAGATATACATGTCATAAAGACACACGAGCAGTCCCAAGAAGAGGCTGACATGTAGAGAAACCAACTTGCTTAACCATATAAGTGAGCCATCTTAGAAGTTGATTCCCCATTATCAATCAAGCCTTCAGATGAATGCAATCCCAGTCAACATCTGACAGCAATTTCATGAGATGCCTGAGTGAGACCACTTAACTGAGACAATTCACATTCTAGATGTTGCAAAATTCTGGATTCACAGAATCCAAAGAGATAAATGATTGTTGTTGTTATAATTCACTAAGGATTCGAGTAATTTGTTATATAGCAATAGATAACTGATAAAAATGTATCTATAGAAATTATACAATCTAAAGAACAAAAGGAAAAAAATAAAAAAATAAGCAATTTAGTGAATTATAGGACACTATCAAACTGTCTCACATATATAATTGGAGTTCCAGGAGATAAAGAGAAAGAGACAGTGGCAGAAAATGTATTTAAAGAAATAGTGACTGGGACTTTCAGGAAGATGGCATCTGAGTAGGTAGTCAGGGTACAAGTCTCTCATGAAAATAATGTTGGAAGGGCAGAAAGCTGAGGGAGCTGCTTTGTGGATCTGCAGACCAGGAGAGTGCTATACATCATCCAGGAGGAAGAGTGACAGAGAGACAAAGAGACCAAACAAAAACTGTGAGTTACCCCGGTGGCTGGAAATTGCACATATACACCACCCCAAGGCAAATAGCCTCTGTAAAATCCCTGGCTCACTGCAGCCAACTGAGTGAGGGAAGAACATTCCCTGGGACTAAGAGGGGTCTGGCAGAGTGGAAAGTGGTTTCTCTTCAGTGAATTTAGCCAGCTGAGTCCACTTAGAATCTCAAAAAAGGCCCCAGCCAGCACTGAAGTAACCCCAGGGAGAAGGGAGGGGGCATCTGATCAGGTAGGCTGTCACACCAACCACCTGCCAGGGGTAGATAGAGGGAGGTAGGCAGAGACAGGCACCTAAACAGCCTAGGGGAGAAGGCACCCAGTTGGCACCTTGGGACAGGGAACTTACAGACTGAGATTTTTTTGTTTTAGGTTTTTCAAGCTTTTTATTTTTTAGGTTTTTAAAACTATTATATATTTATTATTTTTTAAATTCTTTATTTCGTTTACTAAAACAGGGTACCTTACTTGTGGAGGGCAAGTTCTAGAATGATTGTTGAACATCAGCAACCTGAGACAGTTCCTAGGGGCCTAAGAGAGAAGCCTGTTTTTCCTGTGTTGTTTTTTCAATTTTGTGTTTTGTTTTTTCTCTTTCTTAGTTCCTTTTTTTCCTTCCTTATTTTTTCTCCTTAGTTTCTTTATTTCTTTTCTTTCATTCATTTGCCCCTCTTCTGTTGCTTTTCTTTCATTCTACCTTCTCTTGTTTGGTCTTCATTTTTTTCTTCTTCTTTTCTCACCTTTCTGGTCTTTCATTTTACTCTTTTTACTTGTTTCTTTTTTATTCCACTTTTTTATTCTTATTCTTTTGTAGTTTTTATGAATTTTCACTCATTATTAATTTTTTTCCTGGCTCTTTTACGGTTTCTTTCCTATCTTCCTTTTTATTATTACTTTTATTCTTTTTCTCTTTTTCTCTTTCATTTTCTATGGTCCTAATATTTTTTAAGGGAACACAAACAACTACAAGAAAATAGAATAAGTGGAAGCAATTGTAAAAGAGGAAACTTAACACACACACACAGTTAAACCCTAGAGGAGAAAGAGAAGCTAACCATCTGAATAAGTCAATCAAGATAAACAGATGCCTATACACCAACAAAAAATTACAAGCCATACTAAGAAATAGGAAGACATGACACAGTCTAATTAACAAACTGAAAAACAAGAGGAGATGCAGAACATGGAACAACTAATCAAGGATGTCCAAACAAATATCATGAATCAACTTAATGAAGTAGAAGAAGAGAGAAAGGATATTAAGAAGGCACTGGGAGAACATACGGAAGAAATCACAAACACACATTAAAAAAATGAAGGATCTGATGGTGGTGAATGGAATAATGCAAGAAATAAAAATATGCTGGAAGCACATAACAGCAGATTTAAATAGGCAGAGGAAAGAATCAGTGAGGTAAAAGAGAGTACTCTTGAAATTGGACAGAGAGTAGAATGGACAGTTAAAAAGATAGAAAAAATTCAGCAAGGACTCAAGGAATTGAACAACAACACGAAACACACAAAAATATGCATTATAGGCAGCCCAGAGGGAGAAGAGAAGGGAAAGGGGGCAGAAGGAATGTTGGAGGAAGTAATGGATGAAAATTTCCCAACTCCTTTGAGGAATATGAATGTACATGTCCAGGAAGCACAACACACTCTAAATAGCATGCATCTTAACAGGCCCACACAGAGACATGTACTTATCAAATTGTCAAATGCTCAAGACAAAGAGAATACTGAAAGCAGCAAGAGAAAAGAGATCCATCACATACAAGGGAAGTTCAATACGATTAAGCACTGATTTCTCATCTGAAACCATGGAGAAGTTTGCATGCAAGAAGGCAGTGGTATGACATAGTTAAGGTGCTAAAAGAAAAAAAACTGCCAGCCAAGAATTCTGTACCAGCAATGCTGGCATTCAAAAATGAGAGAGAGTTCAAAATATTCACAGATAAACAGAAAGTAAGAGATTTGTCAACAAGAAACCTGCCCTTCAAGAAATACTAAGGAGAGTTCTGCAGGTTGAAAAGTAAAAACAGGAGAGAAGGGGTTGGAGGAGAGTGTAGAGAGGAAGAATAACTAAAAAGATAAAAAGAGAAATAAAAACAACATATGACATACATAAACCTAAAGAAAATATGGCTAATGTAGGAAATTCCTTGATAGTAATAACATTGAATGTTAATGGATTAAACTGTCCAATCAAAAGACACAGATCTTGCAGAATGAATAAGAAAATATGACCCATCTATATACTGTCAACAAGAAACTCACCTTAGACCCAGGAACGCAAGGAGGTTGCAAGTGAATGGTTAGAAAATGATTTTACATGCCAACAATAACCAAAAAAGGGTGGAAGTAGCTATACTAATATTAAACAAAATAGAGTTTAAATGCAAAACTATTGTAAGAGACAAAGAAGGGCACTATATATTAATAAAAGGAGTGATCTATCAAGAAGAAAGAACAATGTACCTAACAAGCATGACCCAAAATACATGAGGCAAACTTTAGAAAAACAAAATAGAGAAACAGGTGCCTCTAAAAGTAGAGTGGGGGAATTTAATACACCATTATCACCATTAGACAGAACATCTCAACAAAGGGTTAGTAAAGAAACAGAGACCTTGAATAATACGTTAGAGAATCTAGACCTAATAGACATATACAGAACATTACACTCACATACAGCAGGATATACATTCTTCTCCAGCACACATGGATCATTCTTCAGGATGGACCACCTGCTGGTCACAGAACAACTCTCAATGAATTTAGAAAGGTTGAAATTATACAAAGTAATTTCTCTGACCACAATGGAATGAAGCTGGAAATTAATAAGGGGCAGAGAACCAGAATAGGCACAAAGATGTGGAAGTTAAACAACACAGCCTTAGACAATCAGTGGGTCGAGGAGGAAATTGCAAAAGAGATCAGTAACTGCCTTGAAATGAATGAAAATGAGAGCACAACATATTAAAACCTATGGGATGCTGAGAGGGAAATTTATAGCCATAATTGCCTATATTGAAAAAGAAGAAAGAGCTAAAATCAAAGACCTATCTACACATCTGGAAGAATTAGAAAAAGAACAACAAACTAATCCCAAAGCAAATAGAAAGAAGAAAATAACAAAGATTATAGCAGAGCTAAATGAAATTGAGAATGAAAAAAACACTAGAAAAAAAGTAACAAAACTGGTTCTTTGAGAAGATTAATAAAATTGACAAACCCTTAGATAAGCTAGCAAAAAAAGAGAGAAGATGCAAATACATAATATTAAAAAAAATGTGGGAGGGGATATCAACCACTGATCCCACAGAAATAAATAGTATCATAAAATGATATTTTGAAAAATTGTGTACCAACAAGATGGATAACTTAGATGAAATGGACCAATTTCGAGAAATGCACATTCAGACTACATTGATGAAAGAAGAAATTGATGAACTCAACATACCAATCACAAGTAATGGGATTAAATTAGTCATCAAAAATCTCCCAACTAAGAAGAGCCCAGTACCAGATGACTTCACAGGTGAATTCTACCAATCATTCTGGAAAGAACTAGCACCAATCCTGCTTAAACTCTTCCAAAAAATAGAAGTAGAGGGAACATTGCCTACCTTATACTATGATGCCAGCACCACCCTAATACCAAAGCCCCATAAAGACACCACAAGAAAAGAAAACTACAGACTAATCTCTATAATGAACCTGGGTACTAAAATCCTAAAAAAAAAATACTTGCTAATCAAATTCATCAACATATCAAATGAATTATACACGTGTGTTTCATCCCTGGTATGCAGGATGGTTCAACATAAAGAAATCAATCAATAATACACCACATTAACAGATTGAATGAAAAAAATCACATTATCATCTCTAATGATGCAGAAAATGCATTTGACAAATTACAGCATCCTTTCCTGATAAAAACACTTCAAAAGGTAGGAATAGAAGGAAACTTCCTCAACATGATAAAGTGTATATATGAAAAACCCACAGCTAACATCATATTCAAAGGTGAAATGTTGAAGGCTTTCTCTCTAAGATCTGGAACAAGATAAGGATGCCCACTGCCACCAATCTTATTTAGAACTATGCTTGAGTACTTGCTCGAGCCCTTAGGCAAGAAAAAGATATAAAAGGCATCCAAATTGGAAAGGAAGAAGTAAAATTTTCACTATTTTCAGATGACATGATCCTATACATAAAAAGCCCTGAAAAATCTACAACAAAGCTTCTAGAGCTGATAAAGTGGCAAAATATAAGGCCAGCACACAAAAATCACTTGCATTTCTGTACACCAATAGTGAGCAATCTGATGAGGAAATCAAGAAAAAAATTCCCTTTACAATAGCGACTGAAAGAATCAAATACCTAGGAATAAACTTAGCTAAAGATGTCAAGGGGAGCAGATGTGGCTCAAGCAGTTGAGCACCTGCTTCCCACATGGGAGGTCCTGGATTCAATTCCTGGGGCCTCCTGGAAAAACAAAAACAAACAACAAGCAAAAGCAAATGAAAAAACGAACTCAGGGAAGCCAATGTGACTCAGTGGTTGCGTACCGGCTTCCCACATATGAGGTCCTGGGTTCAATCCCTAGACTTGGTACCTCAACAACAATAACAACAACAAAACAAATATGTAAAGGACTTGTACACAGAAAACTACACAACATTGTTAAAGGAAACAAAGAGGACCTAAATAAATGGAAGAATATCCCATGTTTCTGTATTGGAAGACTAAACATCATTAAAATGTCTGTCCTACCCAAATTGATTTACAGATTTAACAGAATCCAAATAAAAATTACAACCGCATTTTTTTTTTTTTTTTTTTTTACTGAACTGGAAAAGTGTATTATGAAATTTCTTTGGAAGGACAAGGGGCCCTGAATAGACAAAAACATATTGAAAAAGAAAAACAAAATTGCAGGAATCATGCTACCTGACTTCAAAGCATGCTACAAAGCTATCTTTGTGAAAACTGCATGGTATTGGCACAAGGATAGACATATAGATCAATGGAACTGAATTGAGAGTTCTGATATAGATTCTCACAAATACTATCAACTGATATTCAACAAGGCCACTAAGCCTACTCAACAGGGACAGAATGGCCTCTTCAACAAATGTTGCTTGGAGAACTGTATATCTATATCCAAAAGAATGAGAAAGGATCTGCCTCTCATGCCCTATAAAAATTTTAACTCAAGATGGATCAAACACCTAAATGTAAAAGCCAAGACCATAAAGATCCCAGAAGATAATGTTGGGAAGCATCTACAAGATCTTGTAGTAGGAATTGGTTTCATAAACTTTATGCCTAATGCACAAGCAATGAAAGAAAGAAAGTAGATAAATGGGATCTCCTCAAAATTAAAAACTTTTGCACTTCAAAGGAGTTCGTCAAGGAAGTGAAAAGGCAGCCTTCTCAATGGGAGAAAATATTTGGGAACCATTTATCTGATACGGGCCCAATATCCAGCATATATAAAGAAATCCTACACCTTGAAAATAAAGACAAACAACTCATTTAAAAAATGAGCAAGAGATTTGAATAGACACGTCTCCAAAGAAGAAATAGAAATGGCTAAAAAAAAACATTAAAAGATGCTCACTGTCACTAGCTATTAGGGAAATGCAAATCAAAACTACAATGAGATATTTCACACCTATTAGACTGTTGGCTGTTAAGAAAATGGAGAACTACACATGTTGGAGAGGATGTGGAGGAAAGGAAACTCTCATCCACTGCTGGTAGGAATGGTGTGGCCACAGGAAGCTAACTATAGAACTGCCATATGATCCAGCAATCCCACTTCTGGGTATATAACCAGAAGAATTGAAAGCAGGGAGATGAACAGATATATGCACACCAATGTTCATAGCAGCATTATTTGCTATTGACAAAAGTTGGAAGCAACTCAAGTGTCCATCAACAGAGAAATGGATGAACAAATTGTGGTCTATACATATAATAGAATATTAGTCAGCTGTAAGATGGAATGCAGTATTATTAACACACTGGACAACATGGGTGAATCCTGAAGACCTTGTGTTGGGTGAGGTAAGCCAGTCACTGAAGGATAAATATTAGATGGCCCCACTGATATGACTTAAACTGAGCAGACTCACAGAACTAAAGTCTGGAATGTAGATTATCAGGAGAATGAAAGGGAGTAGAGTGTGGTGACCCAATGCTCAGTATGGGTAAAATCTACAGTAAGGTGGGAGGGGGTGGTTGGGCAGTGGGTGGAGGCAATAGTGGTGCAGTGATGTGATTGGGGTCAATGGTGCTGGAATGTGAGAGGGAGTAGGGTGGGAGGGTTGGGTTGGACTCTACATGGAACTGTGGGGAGGGTTGAAGAAAGTAACAGGTGAACTCTGGGGATTTGTAGGTCTGGGGTTAAAACTACAATGGTGGCAATGTTCTTTTGGCAAATATGGTAGGGGAGAGTTACTGGTGCAGAGTATCAGGTGTGGGGAGATATGCAGGATAGGGTGCACCTGGGGCATGCTTCTGTGAAATATGAAAGTGTTCATCTTATCACAGCATGTTATCTCAGTGGGTGGAGACCCACACAATAAGAACAGAATATATTAAACTCCCGTCCTGGGGAGTCTTGCTATGTTCTCAATTAGAGGAGCAAGAATCTCTTGAAAACATAGGCAGTGCCTAATAAAAGAAAACAGACTAATATGTCAAGCCCTCACTATTATTTCATGTAACTATGAACCTTATTCTTCAAAAATTGAAACTTAATGGTTACCATATGTTCCGAGGGGAGGGGGAGGGAAAAATAGAATAGATGGAACATAGGGCATTTTTAGGGCATTAGAATTGTTCTGCATGATCTTGCAATGATAGATACAGGCCATTATAAAATGTGTCAAAACCTGTAAAAGTGTATGGCACAAAATGTAAACCATAATGTAAACCATTGACCAGGGTTAGTAGCCATGTTTCAGTATTTGTGTATCAATTGTAACAATGTACCATACTCATGTAAGATGTTAATGGGGGAGAGTGGGAGAGGGAAAGGAAGTTGGGTAGATGGAAATCCCCTGTGTTTTCTACGTGACTTTTCTGTAACCTAAAGCATCTTTGAAAATAAAATGAAACAAAATAAGACACTGGAGGAATATAAGGAAGAAATTTTCACTGTACATAAAAGATAATAGATCTTATGGTGATGAAGACACAATGGAAAAAATTTAGGTCAGTTTTTGTATTTTGTTTTTTAACTATTTTATTTTATTATTATTTTGTTTATACATTTTTTTGGCTTTGTTTTTGGGGAGGTTTTGGATTGCAGAATGGTCGCAACTGTGGCAGGGGAAGATCACTAGTGTGGGGTGTCAGTGATTGGGGGATGTGTGGGAGGGATGCACCTGGGGCATGCTTCTATGGCATATGAATATGTTCAAGTGGTCATGGGGTGTTGTTTTGGTGGGTGGAGACCCACATAATAACCAAAAGAATACTGTATACCCATCGTCGGAAGTCCTGCTACATTCTCTAATAGACTGACAAGAATCCTTTGAGAGAGAGTGTAAACTACAATGTAAACTATAATCCATGCTTAGTGGCACTGCTCCAAAATGTGTTCATCAATTGCAATGAATGTACCATACTAAAAAAAAGAATCCTCCGAGTATATGGACAGTGCCTAGAGAAAAAGGACAAACCAATATGCCAGGCCCTTGATATTGTTGGTTGTACTTACAAACCTTGTTCTTGTGAAATTGAAACTTAGCCTAGCATTATATATTGCTTAAGAGTTACTTCTTGAAAGCCTCCTTGTTGCTTAAATGTCGCCTCTCTCTAAGCCAAACCCAACATATAAACACACTAACTTCACTCCTGCATGGGAAATGATTCTCAGAGATGAGCCTCCCTGGCATGGAGGTATGACTACCAAGTGCCAACTAGCAATGCATTTGGAAAAAGAACTTGACCAAAAAGGGGAAATATTAAATACAAATGACTTTTTTATGGGTAAGAGATTTCAAAGTGGGTTGGGAGGTCATTCCGGAGGTTATACTTATGCATGTTTCAGGAGAATATCATTGACTGCCACAGTAAACAATGCCTCAAGCAAGGGGGCTCCTAAGGCCTCTAGAGACATCTAGACACTATAGGCAGGGCAGACAATCTCAGGAATTTGGCACCCTGTCAGTGGGCCTTACCTTGGAATATATGCTCCCCAATATAACAGAGTTAGATTCATTTACAATTTCCCTACACATGGCTTTTCTGCCCCTTTTACTTGAACCTATATTTAGCACTATACTCATTATATATATGTTCCAGAGACTTAAATCTTTGGTCTGTTCATACACTGGTTGAGCCCTGAATCTCAGCAGAGTTGCAACACCTACTTTTCCAGTTCATTGGCTTTTCCCAGGACAACTAACAAAAGGCTGTACAATGTCCATCACCAAAAAAAGAGATCATCTACAACTGCAAGCAAGACAGTTCTATTTGCCCCATGGGATCTAAATGCCTTCTCAATCAGAAACATAATGGGCATCACCATCCCCAAATCCTCAAGATTGAGGAATGAACAAACATAAGGGGGAAATGTAACTATGGTCTAAAGTAGACTTATGATTATTCTAGCAATGGAAGAACTTGTGTCTTGGATATACAGGCAGTGGCCACCAGAGGTTCTGAGGGGAGGGAGAGGTGTAACATGGGGCATTTTTGGGATGTTAGAATTGTCCTACATGATATTGCAATGACAGATGCAGGCCATTATACATTTTGTCAAAACATATAAAATTGTGTGGTGCAGAGTGCAAACTACAATATAAACTACAGTACATAATTAGTAGCAATGCTTCAATATGTGTTCATCAATTGTAACAAATGTACCACAGTAATGAAAGATGTTGTTAATGGAGAAAAGTGTGGCAGGGGGATGGGGTGGGCTATATGGGAATTCCTCTATATTTTCGATGTAACATTTATGTAATCTAAAGCTTCTAAAAAAAATTAATGAAGTTAGAAAACAGGCACACAAAAAAATAGTGCCTGATATTTTCCCAAATTTAGGTAAAGAACATCAACTTTAGATCCAAGAATCTCAAAAAGATAAATAGAATAAATAGAAAGAAAACCACCCTAAATCCATCAAAGTCAAATGGTTAAAGTTTTGAAGACACTCCGCACATACATGCACATAAAAGAGAGGCACATTTCATATAGGGGAGTAATAGAATCAGTGACAGAGGAGTCTTCATCAAAAACAATGTGGGTCAAAATACAATGGAATGATACCTCTAAAGTCATTTAATTTTGAAGATATTTAATTACAAAAAAAAAGGCCTATCAATCCAGAATTCCATAACTCCTAAAAAATCTTTCAAAATTGAAGGTCAAATAGAAACATTTTCAAATAAATCAAATATGAAATAATTCATAGGTGGGAAATCGCCACTATAAGATATGCTAAGGGAATTTCTTTAGGCTGAAAGGAACTGAACGACATGGATACTCAGATTTACAGAAAGGGTTGAGATGCAGCAGAAAAGGGAAATATGTATAAATATAGTAGGCTATGTTTCTTATTGTTCTTTTAATTTATTTAAAATATAACCATTAAAGTATAAAATATAATTGACTTTTGTGGATTGTATGGTATGTAGACACATAATATGACACAAAAGATACATACAATCCCCTCTATATGATATTCACAAAAAGGCAAAAGTGAAGAAACAGAACACACAAGCTCAGTAGTTGTCAGAGGCCAAGGTGGGCATAGGGGGTTGACTTCAAAGGGGTATGAAGAAATATTTTTAAAACATTTACATGGACATGTTTTATATCATGATTGTTATAGTGATTACAGAATTTTAAGCTTTTGGCAAAACTCTCTTAAATTAATACTTTAAAAATTAGTTAATTTTACTGTATGCAAATTTTACTTCAACAAAGCTGATTATAAAAGTGTAATAGAGGGTATAGACAATGCTTTAAGTCAGCTAAAATTAAAAGTCTATAAAGATTCAAAAGAAAATTTTAAGCTGTTGTCATTTTTTTACATAGGAAATCCTAAGGTATCTAGGAGTTGATTTCAACTCCTAGAAAAAGTGGATTTGCCAGTCTCAGGATACAAAGTCAACCTAAAACAATCAACTATATTTCTGCATATTAGCAGGAAACAATTGGAAAATGAAATAAAATATTCTACTTACAATGTAATACAAAAGTATAAGCTATTTAGGAACTGATTTTACAGAAGATGGTCAAATCCTCTATAGTAGAAATTACCAAATATTGTTGAAAGAAAATAAAGACGATCCAAATAAGTTGGAGGATACACCATGTTCATTGATTGGAGACTCACTATCATTAATATGACAATTCTCCCTGAGCCAATATATAGGCTAATTCTCACAGGCTTTGTTAGTAGAAATTGATGTTTATTCTAAAATGTATAAAAAAATATTAGGGAAGCGGCTGTGGCTCAATCAGTAGGGCTCCCGTTTACCATATGGGAGGCCCCGGGTTCAGTTCCCGGGGCCTCCTGGTGAAGGCAAGCCCGCCCGCACGGCGTGGTTAGCTGACCCAGCGAGCACAAGCAGCAAGGGGGGGATAAATGAATAAATAAATAAAATCTTAAAAAAAAAAAAAAAAAATTAAACATCTGGAATAGCCAAAACAATCCTGTAAAAATCAAAGTTGAAGATTTCATACCATTTGATTTCAAAACTTACTATAACACTATGGAAATAAAGGCAATGTGGTATTAGTGTAAGTTAGAAAAAAAAAAAAATAGGTCAATGGAGCAGAATGGAGAGTCCAAAAATAGAACCATACACTTGTGGTCAATTAATGTTTGACAAAGGTGTCACGGCAATTTAATGGGCAAAGGAAAGGTTTTTCAACAAGTGGTGCTGGATCAGTTGGTTATACATATGAGAAAAAATGAACCTCAAACTTTTTCTTGCACCACAAGCAAAATTTAATTTAAGATGGGTCACAAACCTATGGAGAGAAGGTAAAATTATAGCACTTCTAAATGAAAACATTGAAGAATATCTTTAGGAACTTGGAGTGGATAAAAATGTCTTAGAGAGGACATAAAGATCTCTAAACATAAAAGAAGGAAAAAGTGAGAAATTGGAATTTATCAAATTAAAAATCCTTTTCAGCAAGAGATACAATTAAGAAAATAAACTGGGAGTAAATAGTCTCAATGCGAATGTCTGACAAAGGATTTGTATTCAGAATCCATAAAGAACTCTTAGAAATCAGTAAGAAGAAAAAACCTCCATTTTAAAACTTCTGGTTTCTGCTTAGGATGTAGAGTGCTGGAAAGAGCATTGTCCCCACCCTTACAACAACAAAAAGCCAAACTTCAAGTTCAAGATTTTCTTGAACACTTGAAAGAGCTGAGGACACAAGACAACCAACTAGTCCAAAAATCTTTGAGGAGACAGGCACCCATAAGGAAAGATGGCAATTGCTTACCTGGACTAACACAGACAAAAGGAGGAAGAATTTGGTTAGAAGAATTAACAAATGGGGGATGTTGTACGTAGGCCAACAAGAGAGTAGGGAGCCCTGGGAGGCACATATGTAGGAATAGTTCACCCCATCTTGCATGCTATTCTTCTCACTCCACTGGGCACATACAAAGGGAGGAGTTAGGTCCTGAGAAAACATCTGGTGCAGGCCTGGAGGAGAACAGCTGCTGTGAGGGGCACAAAACCAGCCAGGGTGTTTTCCCTTATGGACCTTATGGAACAAAAGCTTTACTCTTCAGGTGAGGGGAAGCAGCAAACATTCCCCTTTATGCACTTGTAGAAGCCCACTGCAGCAGGAAGGAAGGAAACAGGAAAGAGTCTCTATCCTATGGGAGCAGCAAGAATATGTACTCAGCAAAGAACTACAGATGGTGGAGAGGCAAGAGCACTGAGAAGGCCAAATCCCCATGACCCCTGAACACAGTGCCTGCCGAAGATTGAGGTTTAATCAAAACTTTAGAGAATGTCACCTCTGCTCCCTACCACCAGGCTAGCAAGTATCAAGAAACAAATAGGAGTGGCATTCTTGATAGGAAGATCCCAACATCAAGGAGACATACCTCTTGGCTGGCATAAGCTCAAGGGGAAGACTGGAAGCTGAGGGTAGAGTACACAGAAAGAAAAATGTTCAGGCAAACCAACTTCTGCCCTAGAAAAATAAATTCATAGAGAAATTTGAAGCATGTGGGGCAATGAGGATAAGCATCACAACAATAAGCTGTAAAGCCAACCAAACTCCTCAGGAGGGTGACTCAAACCCCCACACTAAAGACCTAGCAGAATGGGAGGCCTGCCCACTTACAGGCATAAATGCATCTGTCTCCACTGTCCAACACAAGACGCATGGCTTTTGACAAAAATTTATGAGGCATGTGAAATGTCAAGAAGAAGCAACACACTGCAGAGAAAGAAAGCAGACGCAGATATGATAGAAATGTTAGAATTATCTGATAGGGATTTAAAACTATAATTATTATGTTAAAAATTCTAATGGGAAAGGTGAACATCAGGTAAGATCAATGGGAAATTTCAGCAAAAAGATGGGAAATAAAAGAAAGAATCAGGTGGAATTTCAAAGAAAAAACCCAGTAACATAAAATGTGTCTTCAATACCCTCACTGATAAATTTGACACAGCCTAAGAATCAATGAATTTGAAAATTGGTCAATAGAAAGTACCCAAAGTGAAACACAGAACAGATCATACAAGAACTGTGAGACAATATTAAACAGTCTAACCCATGTTAGACTTCTGAATTCTCCTTCTGGAATCCCAGAAGGAGAAGAGAGAGAATGAGACAGAAAAAATATTTGAAGAAATAATGGCCAGGAATTTTCCAAAATTAACAACAGATATCAAACCACAGATCTAAGAAATTTAAAGAACAGCAAGGATTATATGAAATACATATTTATATTTATGTCTATTATATATGCATGTGCATACACACATACCATTTAAGCATGTTATATTCAGTCTGCTGAAAATAAAAGAGAAAAAAAAATTTAAAGACAGCCAGAGAAAGACATATTACACACAGAGGAAAAAGGTAATTATAGTAGACTTCTTGTCAGACTAGAACGAAGACAATGTAATAACGTCTTTTATTTCTGCTATTTCTATAATTTTATATTTAAAGTTTGTTGAAGTATAATACAATGAACTGCACATATTTAAAGTGTCCAGTTTGATGTTTTGTTATATGTATACACCGCTGAAACCATCAATTTTATAGTGAGCATGTCCATCCCCCCACTTCTGCTGTCTCTTTGTGATCTCTCTCTCCTGCCCCTCTTCACCATCACCCCAATCAAGCAACCACTGATCTGCTTTACATCAATACAGATAAATTTACATTTCCTAGGGATTTATATAAATGGAATTGTTGTAGTTTGAAGCTATATACCCCTGAAAAACATGTTCTTAAACTTAAGTCATTCCTGTGGGTGTGAAAAGGACCTTTTTATGAGGCTTCCTCGGTAAGTTGTGGCCCAGCTGACTCAGGATGGGACTTAATCCTATTACTGAAGGCTTATTGGGAAGGTCACCCAGAAAGCCAAAGACAAAGTGAGCAGCCAGAAGCTTAAAGTTAATGGAACTTAGAAGAGAAAGGAGAAGCCAGGAGAGGCCACTATGTGCTTTGCAATGACACAGAAAAAACCAATGATCACCTGCAGCCAACCCCAGAATGTCACAGTCTTCTGAGAGAAAGCATCACCTTGATGATACTTTGACTTTGAACTTTTCCTAATCTCAAAACCAAGAGCCAATAAATTCCCATTGTTTAAGCCAATCCATTGCATGGTATTTGCTTTGAAAGCTAGGAAATAAAACAGGAATTACAGGACTACTTTTTAAAATCTGGTTTACTTTTTAAAATAAACTAATACATAGGTGTGTTTTTATTTTTTTATTTTTTTTATCGGGAGGTCCCGGGGATCGAACCTGGGTCCCTCCATATGGGAAACGGACGCCCAACCATTTGAGCCACATCCGTCCCCCCTAGGTGTGTTTTTAAAGATTAAATAATATCACAAAGCTTAGTACTCTGCCCTGTACCTTTCTTCCTCTGATTTCCACTTCTCAGAAAATTCCCTGGGTCCTGAGTTTTCTAAATTACTATATAAATGTTCCAGATTTCCAGATAATGCAGGGCTTTTTTCTTTAACTGGATGATCTGGCCTCTTGCACTGTTCATCTTCCTAAAAATTTTCTGGCTTTGAAAAACAATGATCTTAGCATCAATCTCAAAATTAAAATAAAAGAGATAAGAAGAGATCACATGAAAAAAAGAAATAAAATAAAATAATAGGAGAGGAAATTAATGCAATAGAAAACAAATATACAATAACAAGACTCAAAAAAGTCCAAAGCTGATTCTTTAAAAGGACCAAGGACATTGATAACCACCACACCATCACCATGACAGATCAATAAAGAGAGAGGAGACACAAGGAGTCAATATCAGGATTAAAGCTGAGGAAAGTATCATATATTTGAGGCAGATTTTAAAACATTTTGTATAGGGAAATAAGCAAGGCACATAAGGCCAAATATTGGATGATGTCACTTATGTGAGTTATCTAGAAATAGCAAATTTGCAGAGACAGAAAGTTGGTTAGCGTTTACCAGGGGTTGGGGGTAGGGGGCACGTGGGTGTTTTTGCTTGGTGGGCGTGGTAGATTGAATCATGTACCCCAACAAAATTCATGGTCTTGATCTTAATCTGTGTACCTGTGGTTGTGAACTCACTTTTAAGTTTGATCCTTTGAAGATGTATTGTCAGGTAAGGTGTGGACTCATCTATGAATAAGATCAAGATTCTCTTTGGGGGGGCCAAACTGAATCAGGGTGGGCCTTAATCTGTTTTACTGGAGGCCTTATAAAGAGAGTAAATTGGGACATAGTCACTCAGTAACAACCAGAAACCAGTAAAAACCAGAAGTCAGAGAATGCCACAGGAGGAAACCAAAGACATTTCCACGTGACGGGAGGTACAGAAGCAAGCCAGGGAACCCCATGATGGTGGCAAGCCAGCACCAGAACGGTATAGACTTCAGGGAGAAAGTGTAACCTTGCTGATGCCTTCATTTTGGACTTCTAGCCTCCAAAACTGTAAAAAAATGAAATCCCTGCTGTTAAGCCAACCAGTGTGTGTTATTTGTCATAGCAGCCCTGGCAACATAAGACAGTGGGTATAAAGTGTTTGCAAATGAAAAATATTTTTAAAAAGGAAAGGTAAAAATGAAAATAATAGAAATAGTTTTGAAACAACAAAGTGGGGGAGGTAATCATTCAAGGAAAGAGTGATTAACAAAAGGTAGAAGGGGAAAAAAAGAAAAGGAAAGGAAAGAAAAGAGAGAGAGGAAGGAAGGAAGGAAGGAAGGAAGGAAGGAAGGAAGGAAGGAAGGAAGGAAAAGGGAGGGAGGGAGGGAGGGAGGGAGGGAGGAAGGGAGGAAGGAAGGAGGGAAGAAAGAAAGAAAGAAAGAGAGAGAGAGAGAGAAAAGGAGCATTGTAACATTGTTAAAATCGGAGTGCATTGGATCTGTGGTCCACTGCCACGAATGACTTACTCAACGTTAGGCCACCCTCCCTGGGGGAAGTTTGCATTCAATTACTGATCCCAGACCCTTGCCTCAATTCAGGACGGCTCTGAAGGCCCAGCCCATCTCCAGAACTCTCTGTGGGACTGGCTGAGACCTCTGGGACAAATGTAACATAGTTCAACTTCTCCCTCTGTCCAGTCCTCCCTTTACTTCCCCATGGGTGTTGTTCCTAAGAGCTCCCCAATAAACTTTCCATGCATATCTCTGTGTTCTCTCACTCAACAAATGTTTCTCTGGGGAGCTGACTTCAGACAATTGGTGCCAGAAGTAGTCCAAGGGAGCAGATTTTAAGGATGGAATTTTGAAGCCGGACCACCTAGCAGCTGGGTAACAATGAAGATCCCCTCACTGGTGGTGAACAGACTATGGGAGCTCCTGGCAGGCTGTGGAAACATGTTCTGGTTATATATTACTGCATAACAAATAACTCCAAATCTTACCGGCTTAAAATAATAACTGTTATCTCATGATTTCGTGGATTGACTGGCTCAGTTAGGCAGTTCTCTGGCTTCAATGCGAGAACTATTGGTTGCAGTCATCTCAAAACTCAATTAACATCACTCACATAGCTGAAAACTGATACTTGTCAGCTGTGAGATCACCTGGGACTGTTGACCAGCATACCTACAAGTGGGCTTTACCCAGCATGGCAGCAGGGTATGCAAGGGACCATCTCTGTGTTGCAAAAGAGAGGAAGGGGAAACTTCTGGGTCAATTATGGATCAGGTCATGAATAGTATCACTTCCATTATAGTCTATTGATCAAAGCAATCATGAACCTAGGCCAGAGTCAAGGGTGGAAGAAATAGGAGGCAAGACATTTCATGCTGCAATTGTTAGAGTGCATTTTAGGAGTGTAGGAACCACATGGTGTAATTGTTAAAATTCCACTGGCAGTGAACTGAGTTGGAATAGTAGTGGAAGGAAAAGCACTGATGGGTGCAACATCTCAGATGTTTGAAAGGTTTGGGGAAAGTAGTACCATAAGGCCAATGGAATCAGATGGATTTTGCTGACAATCAGGCTGTGGATGATTAATCACCAATTTAAGGCAAAGTGAGAAAGCCAGAGGACCTCCTTGGGAGCTTTTAAAGAGAACCTAGCTCCTACAGCTGGGGGGCAGAATGAGTTAAGAATCAGGTACAGAACTTAATTATAAAGATTCCTGAAAACATTGAACTGTCAATCCTAGAAAGTCTGCTACACCAAGGACAGAGTCTTTATAAGAATGAATAGCACCTTGAGTCTTGGGATGGGAGCATCTCTGTGGACACACTTGAGAAACTCAAAACTCCAGATTTGCCTGAGCCATCTGAGTCTTCAGAAGTGGCCCAGCCCTCCCTAATAAAGGCTGTTATGCTTCCCTTACTAGAAAATGAAACATAGGCATCTGCTTTGCAAGGTAACATGCACATCCCTCAAGATATACCCACCCACCTCTTCTAGTGCTCAAATCAATAACTAGGGTCAACTCACAACATAACCCTATAGGAATGTGCTGGGCTTGCTAAGAAATGAAAGGGACTATACACTGAAGCAGCTGCAGGAACTAGCCAACATGTAATTCCTCTCAGGAGCCAAGAGAGTGTGTATGCACCTGATCCTCAGGGAGCTTGATCAAGGGAGTTGGAATATAAAATTGTATAAGGAACACTTTATGGATGTTGTAGGTGCTCCCTTGATACTGGATGTAAGCCCTGGAAAGAACTACATGTGTTGGACCACAAAGAAAATATCTACGGTTCAAGAGTGGACTACAAGATCGGGACTGTATAACATAGTTATTTCAATGGTGGGTGATGATTGTGGCTAATAGTTCAAATACAAGAATGTTCTTCTATTACAAGGTATTAAGAATATGAAGATATGTGGGAAAAGTACAACTAATATAACATAAAGGTTAAAATTAACAGCAATATTGTAATATTTTTACAGCAATGGTACTATATCAATGCTAAGGTCAATAATTGGGAGGTATAAGGAGGTATGGGTTTTTTCTTTTTGGAGTAATGAAAATGCTCTGAAATGGACTAAGCTGATAACAGCACAACTCTGTGATGAAACTGAGAGCCACTGAGTATACATTCACTTTGGATGGATTACACAAGGCAGGGAACCATATAACACAGTAAACCCTGTAGTGAATGATGGACTGTGATTAATGGCACAAATATGAGAACATTCTCTCATGCAGTATAACAAATACATGATACTAATACATGGTGTTAATAATAGGATGGTTTGTGGGGAAAATACACCAAATATAAGCTATTGACTATAGATAGCAGTAATATTATGATGATGTTTTTTCATAATTTATAACAAATGTGTTACAACAATGTAAGGTATTGGTGGTGGGGTGATATGTAGGCATCCTGTATGGTATGCATGATAGTTTTGTTAACTCGCAACATCTCAAAAAAATGTATCTACTTCATCTTCCCTAAAGTGAAAGCATCAAATACAAATATTTAAAATAAAAATGCTATATATATGGAATACAGGAGACTTTGTGGGAAGATGGAAGAGCAGGGAGCTCCAGGACTCTGTCCTTCCACCAAAACAATGATTAAACAGGCAGAAACTGTCAGAAAAAACTATTCTGAAAACCCTAGAGGCCAGAAGAACACTGTATAGCATGCAGGGAAGAGTGGGAAGAAGAGGCTAATGAACTAGGGTAAAGAACTGTAAACTGTTCTCTTCATGTAGTGGCTACTGGAACCCATCCCCCACTCTTACAGCAAGCTGCCACGGGGTCCAGTCCCAGCTAGCTGCCAGCGACAGAAAGGGACATAAAAATTCTTTCCCCAAGAGAAGTGGATGTGGCTCAAGTGTTTGAGTTCTCACCTACCACATGGGAGGTCCCCGGTTCTGTTCCTGGTGCCTCCTGGAGAAGATGAACAAGACAGTGAGCTGGTGCAATGGACAGACGCAGCCAGCTGACACAACAAGATGATACAACAAAGGAGATACAAAGAGGAAAGACAATGAGTGACACAACAAAAGTAGGGAGCTGAGGTGGCTCAGGCGATTGAGTGCTTTTCTCCCACATGGGAGGTTCCAGGTTGGGTTCTCAATGCCTCCTAAAGAGAAGATGAGCAGAGAGCACACAGAAAATGGACACAGAGAACAGACAGTGAGTGCAAACAAGAAGGAGGGAGGAATAGATAAATAAATCTTAAAAAAAAAAAGAAAAAAAAAAAGAACAGGGGTGCGCATGGCCAATCACTGATGATAGCTATTGATTAGTGAATTTGGATCACAGGACCCTGGCTCTGAGGGCATCTATTGTTTCAACCCACCCTGGACAAAGGCAAGGGCAGCCATTCTTTCAACCTTCCCCAGACAGGGGGATGTATACATCAAACAAAGCCTTTAAAAAAAAATCTTAAAAATGCTTAAGAAGAGGAAGAAAAATACAGAGAACAGTAGGATATCAGGAAAACAATGAATGGACAATATGAGAGGCTAAGAGGTAGAAACTTTAAAGAGGAACCAAACAAATACTGGAGTTGAAGACCAAATAACTGTAATGAAAAATGCCCAGGAGTGTCTCAAGAGCAGATTGGAGCTGGGAGAAGAAATAATCAGTGGACCGGAAGAAAAGACACTGGAAATGAGTCAGATGAAGAGCAAGAAAGAAGAAAGAAATACTAAAAGCAAAAATATCCTGAGACAGCTAGGAGAAACCATCAAGGGCACTTATATATATTATGGGAGTCCCAGAAGGAGAAGAAAGAGACAAAAGGGACAGAAGGAATAGTCAAAGAAATAATGACAGAGAACTTCCCAAAATTAGCAAAAGTTGTGAATATGCACATCCAAAAAGCTCAAAGAACACCCAACAGGATAAAAATGAAAAAAAATATACCCCATCATATATTGATTACACTATCAAATGCAAAGGACTCTGAAAGGAGAGAGTTCTGAAAGCTGCAAGAGAAAAGCAACACATTACACATAAGGAGACCCAAATAAACCAAGTGCATTTCTCATCATTAAGCATGGATGAAAGAAGGCAGTGGGTTGAAACACTAAAAAACACTGAAGGAAAACAACTGCCAACCAAGAATTTTATATCTGGTGAGACACTTTCAAAAATGAGGTAGAGATTAAGACATTCACAGATAAACAAAAAGTGAGGGAATACATCAAAACCAGACCTGCCCTTCAAGCAATGCTAATGGGGGTTCTTCAGACTGAAACAAAAGGACACTAGACAGTGGTTCAAAGCAACATACAGACATAAAGACCTGTGGTTATGGTAATCCTTTGGGTAGTTATAAATGCCAGAATTATTGCATTCTATTGTTTGGCATGTAAATCTACTTCTTACTTCCTACAGGTGCTAAAATACAGATGGGTAAAAAAGTAATGATAAATCTATGCTTTTTGGACATACAATGTACAAAGATATAAGTGGTAACAAGTGAAAAAATGGTGGGGGGAAATTGCGGGATATAGGAAAAGTATATCTGCATGCTATTGAAGTTATGTTGGTATCAAATCAAATATAATTGTCTTATATTTAGGATTTTAATTTTTAACCCTATGGTATCCACAAGGAAAAGACATGGAAAATAAATCCATATAGAAATGAGAAGGTACTCAATAAGGTACAAGAGTGGTAGTTTGAGAATATATGTATCTCAGAAAAGATCATGTTCTTAGAGCTAATCCATTCCTGTGGGTGTGAAACTATTTGTAAGTGGAAACTTTTGATTAAATCACTTCAGTTAAGGGCCTTTAATTAGATTTTCATTAGGGCATGAACCAGGGTGGGTCTTAATCCTCTTACTGGAGTCCTTTATAAATGGGATGAATATGGAGCAAGGGAGACACAGAGACAGAGAGAAACCTGCAGAAGCTGAGAGAGAAAACCACAAAAGTGAGAAGTTGAAATCAATGGAACTCTAGAAAGAGAAAGCCACAGGAGAAGAGAGAAAGCTGGAGGAAGCCAAACAAAAGCTGAAAGCAATGAGACCTAGAGGAGAAATGAGAGAGAGTAGATACCACCATTGTGCCCTGCCATGTGACAGGAGTCCAGGAGGGCCAGCAGCTGTGTATTTGGGGAAACAGCATCACCTGATGCTTTGGTTTGGACATTTCTCAGCCCCAGAACTTAAACCTTATAAGTTAATAAATCCCAATTGTAAAAACCAAGCCATTTCTGGCATATTGTCTTGGCAGCCTTTAGCAAACTAAAACTACAAGAAAGTAAATAAACATAAAAGCAGGCTTTAACAGAAGTTAGGGGCAAAAAAGGTATAAGACTTACAAATGTTAAATAGCAAAATGGCAGAAGAAAGTCATCAGTAGTGACTTTAAATGTAAATGTATTAAACTCTTCATTCAAAAGGCAAAGATTTGCAGAATGGATAAAAAAGCATGACCCAACCATATACTGACTGCAGGAGACCTTAAAGTCAAACATACAAGTAGGCTGATGGCGAAAGGATAGAAAGAAATAAACCACACAAGTAGTAATCAAAAGAGAGCTGAATTGAGTTGGCTATACTAATATTGGATAAAATAGACTTTAAGTAAAAAGCAGTTACAAGGGACAAAGATGGTCACTACATTCTATTAATGAGAACAATTCAACAGGAATATGTAACAATTATAAATATACATGCACCTAAGAGCAGAGCCACAAAATATGTGAAACAAATTCTGACAGATTTGAAGACAGAAATTGATGATTCTACATTAATATAGGAGATTTTAACATACCACTCTCAATAATGGACAAAACATCTAGTCAGAAGATCAATAAAGAAGTACAAGACTTGAATGATACACTAAACCAACCAGACCTAAAAGACATATATAGAACACTTCAGCCAAGGACAACAGAATACACATTCTTCTCGAATGCACATAGATCATTCTTCAGTATAGACCATATGTTGGGTCACAAAACAAGTCTCAATAAATTCAAAAATATTGAAATTATACCATATATATTCTCCAACAACAAAAGAATGTAGCTTGAAATCAATAACAGAGGGACAAAGGGAAAATTCACAATAACCAATGAGATAAAGAGGAAATCAGAAATAAAGATAGGAAATTTCTTGAGGCAAATGAAATGAAAATACAACATACCAAACATGGGATGCAGAGAAGGCAGTGCTAAGAGAGAAACTTATAACTCTTACATTAAAAATGAAGAAAGACTTTTGAATTGGAGACCTAACTTCAAAAGTGGAAGAAGTAGAAAAACAAGAGCAAACTAAACCCAAAACCAGCAGAAGGGAGGAAATAACAAATATAAGGTGGGAATAAATGAAATAGAGAATAAGAAAACAACAGAAAGAATCAAGAAAACCAAAAATTGGTTTTTTGAAAAGAGCAACAAAATCAACAAACATGTAGCTATACCCACACACAAAGAAGAGAGGCTACCAATAACAAAAATCAGAAATGAAAAAGGGGACATAACTAGTGACACTGCTGAAATCAAAAGGAGTATAAGTGTATACTATGAACAACTGTATGCCAATAAATTATATAACTAGATGAAATGGACAAATTCTTAGAAACACACAAACTACCTACTCAAGAAGAAATAAAAGATGTCAACAAACCAATTATTAATGAAAAGATAGAGTTGGTAATCAAAAACCTCCCAACAAAGAAAAGCCCAGGACCATATGGCTTCACTGGTAAATAATTTCAAACATTGCGAAAACAAACAACACCCAATTCTGCTCAAATCCTTTCAGGAAATTGAAGAGGACAGAACACTCCCTAACACATTCTGAGAGTCCACCATCATCTTCATACCAAAGCCAAATAAAGATACCACCAGAAAAGAAAACTGAGACTAATATCTCTTATGAATATGATGCAAAAATCCTCAACAAAATACTAGCAAACTGAATCCAAAAGCATATTAAAATAATTGTACACTATGATTCAGTGGGATTAAACCCTGTATGGAAGGGTGGTTCAACAAAAGAAAATCAATTAATGTAATACACAACATTAACAGAAAGAAGGAAAAATATACATTATCATCTAAATCAATGCAGAAAAGGCATTTGAGGAAATACAGCACACTTACTTCATAAAAACAATTAGAACACGAGGAATAGAAGGAAATTTCCTTAACATGATAAAAGGCATATATGAAAAGCCTATAGCTAACATTGTACTTAATGATGAAAGAGTGAAAGCTTACCCCCAAAGATCAGAAACAAGACAAGGTTCCCCACTGTCACTACTGTTATTCAACATTGTATTGCAATTAGTCAAGAAAAAGAAATAAAAGAGATTGATTGTGGGAAGATGGCATTGGATTACACAGACAAGTCTCAGCTCTCTCACAAAAACAATGGGCAAAGCCAAAAGCTGCCTGAGGGACCTGCTTTGGGGGTCAGCAGACCAGGAGAGTGCTCTACAACTTCCACGAGGGTGATGGACATAGAGACAAAGAAGCCAAAACAACAAATGTGAGTTACAAAGTCCTTGTGGTGGTTTGATAACTTAATATCTCAAGATATTAAGAGGGGGTAAAACCTATGGCTCATTGTAGCTAACTGACAGGGGAGCAGAGATCTTCCTCCCTGTCAGCTGTTACAAGGGAAAAGGGAGGGGGAGTCAAGGGTTTTTCTTCAGTGAATTTGGCCAGCAGAGTCTGCTTTGAATCTTGACTCTGACCAGACCAAAACAAAGTAAAATGGAGAGAGATACATGTCTGTGGAAAGAAGTGCCAATGAGCACCATCGGCTGGCCAGTCTGGAAAATACACAGATAAAAACTGCACTTGGGTCTCTCTGTTCTCTAAATTCTGGGAGAAAATCTGTGCACCATTAGTGAGTCCTTAGCACAATTTTGATAACTTGAGCAGGGCAATTTTAAAACTTAGGACACATTGAACCAAATATCAAAGAAGAGCTGTGAAAATAATAACAATAGGCAAATTGGCCATCAGAGTAAATTCACCAACATATTCAGATGCCTAGATATCAGCAAAAAATTGCAAATCATACTAGGAAACAGGAAGAGATGGCCCAGCCAAAGGAACAAACCAAATATCCTGAAGAGATACAGGATTTAAGACAATTAATCAATGATAATCACACAGCTTTCCTAAACCAATTTAAAGAATTGAAAGAAAAAATAACTAAACAGATAAAGGACGTTAAGAAGACACTGGGTGATCATAAAGAACAATTTGAAAGTCTGCAAAGAAAAGTAACAGACCTTATGGGAATAAAAGACATGATGGATGAGATTAAAAATACATTAGAGGCATATAAGAGCAGATCTGAATTGCTCAAAGACAGAATTAGTGATTTCAAAGACAGAACTATGAACTGAAAAATACAGGAGAATAGGAAAAGAAGGGAATGGAATAAATGGAACAGGGTCTCAGGGAATTGAATGACAACATGAAATGCAAAAACACATGCTTTATCGGTGTCCAGAAAAAGAAGGAAATGGAAAAGGGGCAGAAAGAATATTTGAGGAAATAATGACTGAAAACTTCCCAACCCTTAAGAAAGACATAAATATCAATATCCAAGAAGGACAATGCACTCCAAATAGAATAAATCTGAATAGACCTGCCCCAAGACACCTACTAACAGAATGACAAATATTAGAGATAAAGAGAAGATTCTAAAAGCAGCAAGAGAAAAACAAAGTTTCATATACAAGGGAACATCAATAAGATTAAGTTCCGATCTTTCATCAGAAACCATGGAGAAGAGAAGAAAGTGGTATGATGCATTTAAGGTACTGAAAAAGAAGAATTGCCAGCCAAGAATTCTGTACCTTTCAAAAATGAGGAGAGTGCAAAGTCTTCACAGACAAACAAACATTGATATCATATCTTACAAAAAGGGTAGAATTACAAGAGTTATTAAAGGGAGTGCTACTGCCTGAAAGAAAAAAACAAGGGTGAGAGACATAGAGAAGAATGCAGAAATGAAGATTATTAGAGTGGGTAAATTAAAGGGTAAAAAGATAGACAATAGTATGATAAGACAACAGAAAGCCAAAGGTCAAAATGGATGAAGTAATGGCTTTACAATAATAACATTGAATGTTAATGGCTTGAACTCCCTAAGCAAAAGACATAGACTGATAGAATGTATACAAATGATATGAGCCATCTATATGTTGTCTACAACAGACTCACCTCAGATGTAAGGACACAACCAGGTTAAAAGTGAAACGTTCGAAAAAGACATTCCACAAATAGTAACCACAAAAGAGCTGGAATAGCAATGCTAATATCAGACAAAATAGATTTTAAATGCAAAACTGTTAAAAGGGATTAAGGTAATGATATATTAATAAAAGGAGCAATTCATCAAAAAGAAATCACTATACTAAATATTTATGCACCTAACCCAAGTGCCCCAAGATACATGAGGCACACACTGGCAAAGTTGAAGGGAGAGATAGATGTCTCTACCATAGTAGCTGGAAACATCAATACACCACTCTCAGGTTTGGATAGAACATTTGGACAGAAGATAAATAAAGAAACAGAGAGCTTAAATACTATGATAAATGAACTAGACCTAACAGACATCTATAGAGCATTGCACCCCCAAACAGCAGGATATACATTCTTTTCAAGTGTTCATGGACCTTCTCCAAAATGGACCATACGTTGGATCACAAGGCAAGTCTCAATAAATTTTAAAAGATTGAAATTATACAAAACAATTTATCTGATCATAACAGAATGAAGCTGGAAATCAATAATGGATGGAAAAAGAGAAAATTCATAAATATATGGAGATTAAACAACACTCTTAAATAATCAGTGGGTCAAAGAAGAAATTGCAAGAAAATTCAGCAAATATCTTGAGATAAATGAAAATGAGAGCACAACATCAAAATGTATGGGATACCACAAAGGCAGTGCTGAGAGGGAATTTATAGCCTTCAATATCTACATTAAAAAAGAAGAAAGAGCTAAAATTGAAGACCTAACTGCACAATTGGGGGAACTAGAAAAAGAACAGCAAACTAATACCAAACCAAGCTGAAGGAAAGAAATAGTAAAGATAAGAGCAGAAATTAATGAAATTGAGAACAAAAAACAATAGGGAGAATCAACAAAACCAAAAGTTGGCTCTTTGAGAAGCTCAACAAAATTGAGAAACCCTTAGCTAGACTGACAAAAATAAAAGAGAGAAGACACAATCAATAAAATCAGAAATGAAAGGGAGGACATGACCCTGCAGAAATAAGAGAGATCCTAAGAGGATACTATGAACAACTGTATGCCAAAAATCTAGAAAATGTAGCTGAGATGGACAAATTCCTATAAACACATGAACCACTTACATTGACACTAGAAGAAATAGAAAACCTCAACAAGTGAATCATGAGGGAAGATATTGAAACACTCATCAAAAGCCTCCCAAAGATGAAAAGCACAGGACCAGATGGCTTCCCAGGTGAATTCTACTAATCATTCAAAGATGACCTAATACTGATATTGCTCAAACTCTTCCAAAAATACTGAACAGGAAAGAATGCTACCGAACTCATTCTATGAAGCCAACATCACCCTTATACCAAAACCAGATAAAGAGACTACAAAAGAAGAAAATTATAAACCTATATCTCTAATTAAAATAGATGCAAAAATCCTCAACAAAATACTTGCAAACATAATCCAAAAGTACATTAAAAGAATTATACACCACGATCAAGTGGGTTTTATCCCAGGTATTCAAGGGTAGCTCAACACCAGAAAATCAATTAGTGTAATAAACCCCATTGATAAATTAAAGAAGAAAAATCACATGATACTCTCCATTGATGCTGAAAAGGCACTTGAAAAAATGCAGCACCCTTTCTTGATAAAAACACACCGAAAGTTAGGAATAGAAGGAAGCTTTCTCAATATGATAAAGTGCATATATGAAAAACCTGCAGCTAGCATTGTACTCAATGGTGAAAGACTGAAATCTTTCCCACTGAGATCAGTAACAAGACAAGGATGCCCACTGTCACCATTATTATTCAATATTGTGCTAGAAGTTCTAGCTAGAGCAATTAGGTTAGACAAAGAAATAAAAGGTACCCAAATAGGAAAGGAAGAAGTAAAACCTTTACTATTCACTGATTACATGATCCTATATCTTGAAAATCCTAAAAACCCACAACAAAGCCACTAGAAGTAATAGACAAGTTCAACAAAGTGATGGGATAAAAGATGAATATGCAAAACTCAATAGCATTTCTATATACTACTGATGTGTAAGCTTGGGAGGAAATCAGAAAAAAAAATCCATTTATAATTGTAAACAAAACAATCAAATATTTAAGAATAAACTTAACTAAGGACTTAAAGGACCTTGTGATGGTTAGGCTAATGTGTTAACTCGGCCAGGTATTTGGTCAAGCAAGCACTGGGCTAATTGTAATACAATAGCATTTATGGACTTCTGTCACCAGTGAGTTTACTGCATGGATGGCTGATTACATCTGCATCAATCAGGGAGATTGCATCAGCAATGGGTGACGCTTTTACATAATCAGTTGAATACCTTAAAAGGGGAAGTGATTTCAACATTCAGAGAGAATTTCCCAGCTCGTCTTTGGACAGCCAGCTTCTCCCAGAAACTCGTCAAGTCCCTTTCATTGGACTTTGTTCAGAGCCCTTGGTTTACAGCCTGCCTGCTGAACCTGGACTTGTGCATCCCCACGGTTGCATGAGAGACTCTTATAAAATCTCGTATTATTGACAGATATCTCCTGTTGATTCTATTTCCTAAGAGAACCCTGACTACTAAAGACCTATATTCAGAAAACTACAAAACATTGCAAAAAGAAACTGAAGAGGACTTGATTAAATGGAAGGACATTCCGTGTTCATGGATTGGAGGACATAATATCATTAAGATGTCATATCTTCTCAAACTGATTTACAGATTCAATGCCATCCCAATAAAAATCCCAACATCCTTTTTTTTTTTTTTTTTGCAGAAATCGAACAGCCAATAATCAAATATATTTGGAAAGATATGGGGTTCCGAACAGAGAAAAAAAAGTCTTAAAAAGAAGAAAGAAGTTGGAGGAATCTCACTTCCGGACTTTAAAGTATATTACTTAGCTACAGTAGAAAAAACAGTATGGTACTGGCATAAGGACAGACAGATTGACCAATTGGAACTGAATTGAGAACTTGGAAATTGACCCTCACATTTACAGTCAAGTGTTTTTTGACAAGGCCTTAAGCTCACCCAGCTAGACCAGAACAGTCTATTCAACAAATGGTGCTGGCAGAACTGGATATCCATATCCAAAAGAAAGAAAGGGATCCCTTATCTAATACCTTAGATAAAAATTTACTCACAATGGATAAAGGACCTAAATATAAAAACAACCACCATAAAACTCCTAGAAGAAAATGTAGGAAAACATCTTCAAGATCTTGTGGTAGGTGGTAGTTTCTCAAACCTTAAACCCAAAGCACTTGCAACAAAAGAGAAAATAGATAAATGGAACCGCCTCAAAAGTAAACAGTTTTGCACCTCAAAGGACTTTGTCAAAAGGTGAAAATGCAGCTGATGCAACGAGAGAAAATATTTGGCAATCACATAAATGATAAGGGTTTAATATCCATGATATACAAGGAGATCATACAACTCAACAACAAAAAAAGACAAACTATCTGATTAAAAAATGGGCAAAAGACTTGAAAAGACAACTGTCCAAAGAAGAAATACTAATGGTGAAGAAACACATGAAAAAAATGTTTAGCTACAATAGTGATTAAGGAAATGCAAATCAAAGCTACAATGAGATATCATTTCACACCTATTAGACTGGCCGCTGTTAAAAAGCCAGAAAAATATAAATGTTGGAGAGGATGTGGAGAGATAGGAATGCTTATTCACTGTTGGTGGGAATGTAGAATGGTACAGCCACTGTGGAGGACTGTTTGGCAGATCCTAAGGAAGTTGAATTTAGACTTGCCATGGGACAAGGTAATACCATTGCTAGGCATATACCCAGAAGAACTGAGAGCCATGACACAAATAGACATCTGTACACCAATGTTCACAGCAGTGTTATTCATGATAGCCAAAAGTTGAAAACAACCCAGGTGTCCATCAACTGATGACTGGATAAACAAATTATGGAGTATACACATGATGGAATATTATACAGCAGTATAAAGAAATGAAAACATGAAACATAAAACAACATGGATGAACCTGGAGGACATTAGGTTGAGTGAAGCAAGCCAGACACAAAAGAACAAATACTGTATGATTATGTTGTTATGAACTAAATATTTTGGGTGAAATATAAATATATTAAGTGAATTATGAATTGCAGTTATAAGACCATTTTTCTTTGAAGTAGATTAATACTACAAAATGTTAATATAAGACCAAAAAAAAAAAAAAAAAAAAAAAACCATTATACTAAGTGAAGTAGACCAGACACAAAGTACTACATACAATATATGATTCAATTTATATGAAATGTAAATAAAATCAATTTATAAAGATGAAATTAGATTAGTGGTTATGTAGGGCTTGGGAAGGAATGCTAAGGGGTGTGGAGTCTTTGTTTTTGGAGTAATGCAATTGTTATAAACTTTTGAGATGATAAATATACAACATTGTGATAATACTAAGAGCCATTGATTATACACTTTGGATAGATCATATGGTATGTGAATATATCTCAATAGAACTACTTAATAAACAAATATATGATTGTGCAAGAATAGCCAGAAATAGCAGCTATGTACAGCAGGGGAAACATAGAGAGATGGAATTTTCTTGTTTGTTTTTTGTCTATTATTATTCTTATTATTGAAATAATGAAAATGCTCTAACAATGATTGAAATAATGAATGCACAACTATGTGATTATACTAAATACCATTTATCATAGACTTTGGGTAAATTGTATACTTTATTAATATGTATCAACAAAATTGATTTGTTTTTTAAAAAAAGTTCCCAGGTGATAAAAATTTTTTTTAAAAAACAATAAAAGAAGAAATAAAAGGCACCTAAATTGGAAAGGAATAAGTAAAATCTTTCCTATTTGCAGATAATATTTAGGATTTCAGAAAATCCTAAAACATCCACAACAAATTTCCTAGAGATATTAATTGGATTCAGCAAAGTGGCAGGGTACAGGACCCCCAAAAATCAGTAGTGTTTCTATTCATAAGCAATGAACAATCAAAAGAAGAAATCAAGAAAAAATTTCATTCACAATAGCAACTAAAAGAATCAAATTCTAGGAATAAATCTAACCAAGAATATAAAGGACTTGAACACAGAACATTACAAAATATTCCTAAAAGAAATTAAAGAAGACCTAAATAAAGGGAAGAATATTCTGTGCTCATGGATTGGAAGACGAAATATCGTCAAATGTCAATACTACCCAAACCAAACATAGATTCAATGCAATTTCCATGAAAATTCCAATGGCCTTCTTTGCAGAATAGAAAAGCCAACCATCAAATTTATATGAAAGGTTAAGGGACCCTGAACAGCTAAGGCCATCTTGAGCAAGAAGAATGAAATTGGAGGACTCACACTCCCTGATACAAAGCCGCAGTAATCAAAACAGCATGGTACTGGCACAAGGGCAGACATATAGACCAACTGAATCAAATTGAGAACTCAGAGGTCAACCCTTACATTAATGGACAACTGATTTTGACTAAGTGGCAAAGGCCACTCAATTGAGATATAATACTCTCTTCAACAAATATTGCTGGGAAAACTGGGTCTCCATTTGAAAAAATATATATAAGGACACTTACCTCACTCCATATACAAAAATCAACTCAAAATAGATTAAAACCCTAAAGATATTTTATTAGCTAGCACTATCAAATTCCTAGAAAAAAATGTAGGGAAGCATCTTCAGAACCTCATGTTAGGCAATGTTTTCCTAAACTTTACACTCAAAGCACGAGCAACAAAAGTGAAGAATAGATAAATGGTACCTCATCAATATTAAAACTTTTGTTCCTCAAAGGACTTTATCATGAAAATAAAGACAACCTAGGGTTCAGATGTAGTTAGTGGTCAGGTGCCTGCCTCCCATGTATGAGGTCCCAGGTTTAATTTTCAGTACCTCTTTAAAAAAAAAAAAGACAACTTACACAGTGGAAGAAAGTTTTTGGAAACCACAAATCTAATAAAGGGTTAATATCCAGTATATATAAAGAAAAATCCTTCATCAAAAAGACCAAAAAAAAAAAAAAAAAAGGAATTAATAAATGAGCAAAAGACTTAAACAGGTATCTCTCCAAAGAAGATATACAAATGGCCAGAAAACCCATGAAAAGATGCTCAACATCATTAACCATGAGGAAAAGGCAAATCAAAACCACAGTGAGATACCATTTCACACCGATTAGAGTTGCTGTTATTAAAAAAGAAGAAGAACCCTCATTCATTATTGGTGGCAACGTAAAATGGTACAGCCACTTTGGAAGACCATTTGGCAGTTCCTCGGAAAGTTAAGTATAGAACTACCATATGACTCAGCAATCCCACTAACAGGTACATACTGAAAGAATTGAAAGTAGGGGCTCGAACAGATATTTGTACACTATTTCTCATAGTGGCATTAGTCACAACTGCCCAAAGATGGAAGCAACCCAAGTGTCCATCAACAGATGAATGGATAAATAAAATGTTTTATATATACACAATGGAATATTATTCCGCTTTAAAAAAGAATGAAGTCCTGATAGTCTTGATACATGTAGCAACACTGATGAATCTTTAAGACATTATGTTCTGTGAAATAAGCTAGACACAAAAAGACAAATATTTATGATCTCACTGATTTGCGACAATGAGAATAAGCAAACTCAAAGAGTCAGAATTTAGAATATAGGTTACCAGGGGATAGGGTGGGGATAGGAAGTGAGAAGTTAAGGCTGAAAATGTACAGGGTTCCTGTTTTGAATAATGGAAATGTTTTGATAATGGATATTGGTAATGGTAGCACATTATTGTGAACACAATTAACAGCACTGAAATATGTAACTGAATATGATTAAAAGGGCAAATGTTAGATTGTATATATGATAACAGAATAATTTTTTTAAAAAAATCCATGGAACTACACTACACAGTGAACTCTAAGTTAAACCATGGACTTTAATTAATAGTACAATTATCAAAATTTGCTATCATCAATTGTGACAAATGTTCCACAGAAATGTAAGGTGCTGGTGGTGGGATAGTGTTTGGGAATCCTGTATTTTATGCAAGATTGTTATGTAAACCCAAAACTTCTTTAATAAGGGTAAAAAGAAAAAAGTAGACTACAAGGCAGATTTCCTGACCAAAATGCAGTAAAATTAGAAATGAACAACAAAAATAGAAAAATAAGCATCATCTTGGAACTTTTTAAACATCTTTCAGTTGAAATTAATATCAATATTACAAACTACAAAATTGAATGAAAATGAAAGCACTAATTATAAAAATCTGTGGAATGTAGTCAGAGAAAAATTTAAAAATTTTAAATGCATATATTAGTAAACAACAAAGATTGAACATAAATGAACATAAGATTTTGTACCTGGTATGTTGAACCAGCAGAAATTGATAGAATGGAAATACAATGCAAACTTCTTTTTCAGTGTCTTTTCAAATCCAATCTATAGCCCTGCTCCTTGAATGAAATATTGAGAAAATGTTACAGCTTTTCTGGTCATCTTAAAACAATAAAAATCCTCCAGTCACTTCTGGTAACAGTTATGCTCTTATTTAGGCTATTTAAATGTTCATTTTTAGTGAAATAGTCACACATTGGAATGCCACTTAATGTTTTACTTCTCCCTTCCTCAGACAGGTCCAGTTCTTGCTGGGACACCTGCAGTGAAGGTTTGGGAACTAGACTTCTTTTATCCTTACTTTGTCAGCTCCTCCTTACTCCACATGCACTTCAGGCTATGATTTTAGAACCCTCCAGGATTGCAATTGGGCAGAATGAGAGAGAGAATAGGAAGGTAAGGGGTAAGAAAGGTCTAACTTGATGGGTGGTGGTGCGATGTGGTGATAGTGTTCTCTGAGCTTGCTAATTTTCATTGCTAAAAATTGGTGGGTGTTTTAGTTAGCTAAAAGCTGCTGGGAGCAATATACCAGAAATATGTTGGCTTTTTTTTTATTTTTTTTTTTTTATTATGGGTAAAAATCAAAATTCTCACAATACATACAAACATTTGTAAAATGATATATAAATATATATGCATATATGTGTATTTGCTTACAAAAATGTTATTTTATATATATATATATACATATATTTTAAGAGGTGCTTAGATTACCTAAAATATTATACGGAACCCACTCGGATTCCCATGTTGCCCACCTCCCACACCTCCCACCACATCCAACACAAACATCTCCCATAGTGTGGCCCACCAACCTCAATGAACTTACACCTCCTGGAGCCTTGCCACCAACCATAGACCACAGTTGGCTTTTATAACGAGAATTTATTAGGTTAAAAATTTACAGTTCTGAGGTCATGAAAGTGTCCAAATCAAGGCGTCATGAGGAAACCTGCTGCTCACAATCCTGGAGTCCTCTCTCACATGGCAAGGTGCATGGAAGTGTCTCATTGCTTCAGCTTCTGGCTGCTCCATCTGTGGCTTCCTCTCTCCTGGGTTTCTCTCTGAACTCCTGGGTCCCTTCTCTCCATTTCTGTGGCTTTTTCTCTGTGTGTCTGCATTTCTTCTGTTTATAAAGGACCCTAGTAAAAATCTTAAGACCTACCCTGGGTCATGCCCTGCTGAAGTGATCTAATCAAATGGAAGTTCCCTTAACTGAACCTAATAAAAAGGTCCCATCTACAATTTGTTTTCACACACAGGAATGGATTAGCTCTAAGGACATAATCTTCTGGGGTCCACCCAGCTTCAAACTGCCATAGTGGGTTTCTTGAGAGATTTCTTCACTAAGAACACACAGCTCCCTTGATGTGGACAGAGCTCTATCCCTGGCCTGACCACTTATGTTTCCTCCCTAAGTTTTAGTATATGATGGCTACCTCCAGCCTCTTTTTTGGTCCATTGAAAGCCATATGACTCCCCTTTTTATGACCCACATCTGGTCTAAGAAAACATTTGGTTCTTCTCTGATGTTAGGTACTTCTCTATGCTTCTTCCCCCGGAAGACAGGTCTAACCTCAGGTTTTCTGCCTTTCATTTTCTCAAGTGCAGATAAGACACTGTCCCTTTGCCCTATTAAACACCAGAGACCAGAGTTGGAGGAAGGGAAGGGGAAAGGGCAGCACATGAAGTTCTAAAAGGGGTCCCCTTAATTTCCCTCGAACTTAGCCTGAGGTCAAGGGAGAAATGCCACCCCTACCCCTATGAATTATGGAGGGAAAATGCCACCAAGCTTCAACAACTTCCTCCATCTCTTCCCTGGCTCTTTGGCCTCAACTCTTTTATTCTTTCAAACTGAGTATGGGGTCAAGAGTGAATGTTATTTCTTTTGTCAGTTATGCATAGATGAATAAGCCCTTCATTTTGAAATGTTGAGGTACTTGTTACCTATCATTTTGCTTTTGGACCTTAGACCTTAGTCAAAACTGAGACAGCAAATATCTATTGTTACACAACCTGTTACATGTATAATCTAAGAAACCAGGAAAAAATGGCAAAATATATTGAAAGTTAAAGAAAATAATTAGTAATATAAACATTACAATTTGATTAAATAAAGCTAAAATATTAAACAAAATCAATAAAATCAAAAGTTTGTTCTTGGAAAAGATCATTATAATCAGCAACTTGCAATTATAATATAATGAAAAGAAAATTAGAAAAGAGAGGTAAGGAACATTAGAAACTAGGAGAAAATATAAAATTAAATCAAAAGAGTAAAGATCATAAGAAATACTATGTTTATCTTTAAGTTACAAATTTGGAAAACTAGGAATAGTGAATCACTTCATAGACATATACATTATTGCAATTAATTCAAGGAGTATAAAAATAGGATTAGAAGTATTATTAGTGCAGAAATTAACAAAGCAATAACAAATCTACCCTTTAAAAAGACGTAGGTCCAGGTAATTTCATAGAAGAATTCTATCAAACTTCAAGTGGCAGGTATTTTACAAATTATTTATAAATTGTTCCAGAGCACAGAAAAATAAGAAAAGCTTTGTAAATCGTTCTATGGGAATACCAAATCCTTGCTATCAATAAAGGGCAAAAAGTATGCAAGAAAGAGAGCCACAATCCAATTTCTTTCATGAGCATTACTATTAAAATCTTAAAGTAAATATTATAATAAAATCAACAGAAAAGTAAAGAATACATTGTGATCAAATAGAAGTTATCTCTCTTAGATATTTGCAAAAATCAGAGAAGACTTCCTTGTCTGGGCATGTATATGATAAATGAAGAGGCAGAAATTTCATGACTAAGAGATTTAGAAAACAGAGTATTATTCCATAATGTTTTCTGCCTTTTGCTTATGAGATTCTGTTTCTTTTTTCATATACCTCAACTAATATAGACCCCTTCTCTACCACTTTATGGGAGCTGGACAGAGCTTTGTCTCATCTCTCCTGGTGCAGCTATGACTGGTAGTGATTCTAATCACTTATTACTTCATTAGTTTATTCACACGGGCCAAATGGTCTACTTCCTCTCTGATTTTTGGTAGCAAAGGGAGAGGAAAAATCTTGAATTGTATACTTACAAAGAGTAATATAACTAAGAGTTTCCCAGAACAGGTAGGAATTCAAGGATGGTTAAACAGAAAATAAATGTATATAACATTATTAGCTGACTAAAGGAGAAAATCCATTTGATTATATTCAATGCTCTTTAATGATTAAAATAATTAGTAACCAGGAACTAAAGAGAAACATCTTCAATCTAATAAAAGATACTTAAGCAGTTTGATTAAAGACAAGAATAAAAAAAGGATATCTGCTGTGGCTCCCTCTACTACTCAACAGTGTATTAAAAGTACAGGAAGCCAGACACAAAAGGACAAATACTGTATGAATGCATTACTATGAACCAAATATATTGTGTAATATATTGTTTGATTAAAAAAAAATTTTACATGTATCCATTACATTTCATTGAGAAATGTAAAAAAATGTATATATATATATATTACTAGTAGCTGACTTTGCTGAGAAAGCATCTCAAATGGTGTTGTGATTTGGACATTTCATGGCCTCAACTATAAGCTTTTACCCTAAATAAATCCCCTTTATAAAAGCCAAAAAAAAAAAAAAAAAAAAAAAAAGTACAGGAAAAGTAAATAAGAGGCATCAATATGAGAGACAAAAAAGACAAAGCTAGCACTTTTTTTGTTACCAGTAATATGCAGGAAGCAAATTATTTAGCAAAAATATAGATCTCATTGAAAAAATATGAAATACCCAGAAATCTCCAAAGATTCACTCCCTTTTCCTTCCCCTTTCCCTCTCCTCTCCCTGCTCTTTCTGCAGGCTCCCCTCTCTTTCATATTGAAGAGAACAAGCCAAAGAAGAGCCAAAAACATCCAGAAAGAAAATCCACGACAGGGACTTCTTACTAGATATGAATACTAAGTAGAGACCTGGTGTGTTTAGGAATAGGGAACTAGGTCAACAAAATCAGATAGGGTACATAAGTACCTCATATGTATATGTAGAGCTGTAACATGAATAATTTGACCTTTCAACAGTGAGGAAAAGATGGAATATTCCTTAAATTTTGTTAGGAAAACTAGCTGTCATATGAAAACGATAGAGCAAGACACTATGCCTCACATTGCTTACTAAAACAAATTTCAGATGTTTTAAAGCACTAAACATTAAGCTAAAATATAAATGCATTAGAGGAAATTACAGAATACTTTTTAGAACCTTAGGTTAGGAAAGATCGTCTTAAGTGAGACTCTAGCCAGGAACCATAAAATAAAAGTGGCAGATTTCTCCTAAAAAACACAACTTAAAAAATTCTGTATAACTGAAAAAAAAAAAAGCAAGAAAAACAAAATACAAATGTCAGAGATAAATTACTGCAATACATTCATCTGACAAGGCATTAATAACCAGAATGTATAAAGAGTTCCTATAAATAATTTAAGAAAAGGCAAATAATTCAACAATAAAATGGACAAAGGGTGCCAAATGGCAATTCTCAGGAAACAAACAAAAGGGCCAGTAAAAATATAAAGACAGTCTACTTCAATGGCAATGATATGTGTGTGTGTGTGTATATGTGTGCATGTGAATGTATTGTTTTTCACCTTTAAAATGGTATAAAATGTCAAATTTTGGAAACATATGAGGAAGCGGAAACATTCATACACAGTTGGTATAATATGAATTAATGGAGTCTTTTTGGAAGACAATTAGGAAGTATATATTTTAAATCTTAAATGTGCATTCTGTTGGTCTAGAAATTCTGCTTAGAGCAAAAAATATTTTAAGAAATACTCTAAGTGCTCTATTATGTATGTTCAAGACCATTCATAACTTTACTGTATATAACAGTTAAAAACTGGAAACAACTGAAACATCCTTCAAGAGGGAATTTGTGGATGGAACACTAACTATATGGCATGTTAAAAAGAATGTGATGTATCTGAATATGCTCCATGAACATTTTCCATTATTGTTTACAGGCTCAAGTAATAGAATATGATCTCTTTGTGTCAAAAATTAAAAATCTATGTAAGCATAAATGAATGATAGAAGGAAAGGAGGAATGAGCATCAGTCTGTCAACAGTGGTAATGTCAAGAGGGATGGCAGCAGATGCATACCAAAGGGAGTCATTGCAGGTTTTGATCTTAAAACTTCTGTATTCTAAAAATTATTTTCAGTGAGAATATATTCATGCATTACTGGAATAACTAAAGACAAAAACAATTACAAAAATAAAGTAGCAAAGAATTTTCCTTTTTGGTCCATGGCTACATCTGTTTATGATGGGTGAACTGACCCCTAGTTTGGCCACTCCATTCATTTTGAACATTTATTTGCCATGCTTTGAGAAAGAGCCAAATTTCCAATGGATGCAGAGAAGAAAAAGCGGCATATTTCTCAAAGCAAATTATTCACCACAAAAATAATTTCAAAAGTCTTCCTTTTAGATACATATTTGCCTTACCTTCCACACTTTTCCTCTACTGGAATTGAGAATTTTCCTTCCTGAAACTTCTAGTTGCTAAGCAACATTTCCTTCTTCTTCTCTGTGGAGCTTGGTTGCCATACTAACTTTTCATTGGCTTTATCTGTCTCCTTGTTTCCTCCTAATCACAAACACACAAAGAGAGAAGTTTGTAGAGCTCCTCCATGCACATGGTGTTTATTCATTCATTTTCTCTGTAAGAAATTAAGGTCTTGTCTTTCTCACTGTTGTAATATCACAATCAAAAGAATGAAAACAGTGTTCCCCTTCCCTCTCCTGAGAAGATAGCTGCCTTATAGTGGTGCTCCAAAAACTGAGAAGAGTATTGGTATGGGGTTTAAAGTTTGGGGATGGGGTCTTGGGTCTTACCCATTACTTTAGGGTGACAGCTGTCAGATGGCAAAGGTCTATTATGATTCATGCAGTAAATATTTAGTGCACTACTGCTGTGTTCCATACTGCGTATTGAGAATGCAGTGGTTAGTGAAAATGTTCAGGATGTTAAGATTCAAAAATGGTGGTACAAAATGAATACAAGTCCCTGCTTCTGCCTCCAACTCCCAACTAAACTTTCTTCTGAGCTGGATGGAAGCTACACAGGGAGGCAGTGCCTGCAGAGGTTATGTGTAAGGCTACCTGATCAACCTGGGTCTGAATGAGTGATGGGGTGCATGATGTTTTCTTCCTATGGCTAATAAAGGCTGAACACTGGGAAGATCTGACACCTGGGATTCATGGTGAGATTTTGTCCTTTGGAGAATGTTGGAGGAACTGCTGATTTCCTCGGCCCTGGAAGAGCTACTGGGGAGACACACATGTGGAATGCACATGTGGGCTGTACAACATATTGTTTGAGAGTCACTGCTATGGACAAAGACTGCTTAGACTTAAGTCCTGCCTCCACTACTTCTTAGCAGTGGAAACTTGGGCAAGTTTCTTAACTTCTCTTTTGTAAAATGGAGAAAACAGCATTTAGATCAAAGGGTTGCTATAATAACATTTTTTTTTTTAATTTTACAAATTGCTTAGAACAGGACTTAGAGCATAATATGCTTTAAAAATGTGTTGACTTTCTACCCCATCAGCCTGAGAGAATGCTACCTTTGCAGCTGAGAATGGAGAGGAGACTTCCTTGAGAGGGAGCCATGCTTGTCTCTCACCCACTCACAAGGGCATATGTTTCCCACCATTTTTTTGGTTTTGTTGCTGTTCAAAGACAATAAAAGCCAGTGTCCAAAGAGACCCTGACTAGACTGGAGGAAGAAGAAACAGAGCTTGTGGCTCCTAGTGAAAAGTTAATGCCTAGTGATAAAGAACCACTGGTGGGAACAGGCCACAAATTTAACATCATCAACAGAACAAAATAATAACAGCATTTAAGGACACTCAGTTATAGCATTAAAATACTCTTTCTGGAAATAAAAGGCATGGTTTTTTTCATTTTAAAAAATGCAGTGCATTGGATGAAATGAACAGAATGAACACTGCTGAGAATTTAATTACTGTCATAAAAAATCAGACTGAATAAATGTTTCAAAAACACAGAGCAAAAATAGAGAGAAACCCTAAGGCAAGAGAAAAATGATTTGGAAAACACACCTGGATGACCAAATAAGCAACTGATAGGAGATCCAGAAGGAGCTAAAGAAACCAGGAAGAGAGACAATAATTAAACACTAGAGACAGATTCTCTAGTTTCAAGGGACATTTGAATCTGCAAATTAAAAGTGCTCACTGATACTTACCTGGTGGTCATGAAGGTGGTTTTCCAAAGGCAAGGCTTATCCATTGTACTCCGAATGTTCTGACTACTATGAGTTCCCCAAATGTGGTAAATGCAACTGCATAATTTGTGGTAGTGTGGGGGACTGTATTCATGCTCTTCCCTAAAAAAATAAGCGCTCACTGAATTTGAGCAGGATTGACTGGTAAAAGACAATATATCCATACATATTCTGATAAAAGGCTTAAATCCTGAAGATAAAGGGGAAAAAACCATTTTAAGCTTCTAGATAGAAAAAAATAGTTACAAAGTAAAAAGAAATGGTCTGACATTAGATTTCTCACCTGTGAGTCCTAGAATTTAGATAGCATTAAAATAGCATCCACAGGCTAGTGAGAGAAAAGGGCTGTGACCCAATAAGCAAGAATTCACATACGTTACCAGCACACATTTCATCTAAGGAACATAGAAAAGAACTTTAGCCAAACAAATGAATCAGAAGAGAAATTTCAACATAAGTGAAGGTGAAGAAAGGAAATGGTGTCGAGAAATGAACTTTGCAATATACATGAGTGTGTGTGCAAATGTATAAACTTCATATATGTACATGTGGTTTGGTATAAATGTAAAATGGGAAGTAATGAAATAATAAAAGAGTTTGGAAATAACATGGCATACTCTAAAATAATAGAAAATAATAGTTGAGCATTAAAACACAAAATAATTTCACCAAACGTTTTGTGCAGAGTGGGAACAAATGGAGAGAAGTAAAAAAAAAAAAAAAAAAAAAATTCTATCATAGCTTCAGGAGAGTAGGGAATTAAAGCATTCATCTAATTCACTTAATGTTGGGAGAGCAGCTGGCAAGACTTGCTCAGGGAGATGTCATCCATTAGAATTGCATTCAGCTATACAAAACAGAAAGTCCAACTAAACAGGGCTAGCTTTTCTCATATAACAGGAAGATAGAAAGCAGGCAGTCTCCTTTCTTGGGCCTTTGTCCTCGTGGTTACAAAACGGCTGTTCCACCTGCAGGCATGATATCAATATTTTAGGCAGGAAGAAGGGGAAGGGCAAATGGCAAAAACTGCATGCTTGCCAAGGAAATATAAAATCGCTTTCTCTAGAGCCCCACCCAATAAATTTCTGCTTGCATGTCATTGACCAGAATGGTCATTAGACAGCCCTAGTCAAAAGAAAGCATGGGAAATCAAGTCTGCAACACTCCTCCCAGCCTCCAGAAAGGAATCTTCATTCTGGTTATATGGTAGAACGGGAGAATGTTATCAGGTAGGTAACCAGCAGTGTCTGCAACAGGAACAGTTCATATTTTGCTTTTATATCACAAGTGAGAAATTCTGTTTGAAACAGACTGGTAACCCCTAGCGTGTTGGGAACATAAAGTCACTTTCAAATTGAAAAGAGAGACAAAAGATGATAAAGAGTAGCTTAGTCTTACTAAGAAAAATAAGGAAAAGTAGGAAGCAAGAAAGTAAAATAAATCATAAGCATTCAGTAATATGGCAGGGAGTATATATATTCTTATATTAAATATGAACCAAAACCAAAATTGACCATTTTGTTTGAAAAACAAAACCCAAATCTCTATTATTTATAAGAAAGATTCCTAAAATGATTAATAAAAATTGACATTATAAAGATAGAAGGAAGCGGATGTAGCTCAGTGGTTGAGCGCCTGCTTCCATGTACAAGGTCCTGAGTTCAATCCCATGTACCTCCTAAAAGATAGAGAAATAATTGCCAGGCAAATGTAAACAGAAAGAGTCAGAATAAAATGTATGTATTGGACATGGTACAATTTAAAGATACTAGTAAGACAAAAAGACCTTTATATAATGATAAAAGGCACAATTTTTGAAGATATAATAGGCATATACTTGTATATCTCTAACAGGTATATATCCATGTGCATCAAAGAAAGCATGAATAAAAATCTACCATGATAACTGTTAAAAATATAGGTAACTTGAAAAATTATAGAGGAGATTTTAATGTATCAAAAGAATTAGGCCAATCTAGTAGAAAAGAGCTTATTTTCTAACAGTTTTTGGAAATGAGGGAATAAAACAGACAAGTATTCAGGCAGTTATAACACAAGGAAGTAAATAATTACTGAGAGGGAAAAATACAGGGTATCCCTAACCCATTTTTTTTCTCATAGATGTTATATTCACAAAGTAGGTTAAATAGTGATAGTCTCTGCCTTCTAGGAGTTCATGACTAAGGCAGATAGTTCTGTTCTAGGACACACCTGAAGGTCAAGTCTTTCTGTTTCTAAAGTTTTTCCTTGTTTAAAAGAGGAGACTTAGCAATGGTATGTCATCAAAATAACCTACAATAAACACATATGATTTTAATAAACAGAGAACTTTTTCAAAAAAGAAAATACGATTTCTTTCATAGATCACTGACAACATTCATTAAATATTTTTAATGAAGTAAATGTTTGGGAGGAAAGACTCTGTGAATTTGTTTCCCCCCCCATTACATGAGGTATTCACCGGGTATTTGTTACCTAGGCTACTCAAGAAAATACCATGCAAAGGAATGGCTTAAACAATGGGAATTTGATGGCTCACCATTCTGAGGTTAAGAAAAAGTCCAAATCAAAGCATCATCAAGGCGGTGCTTTCTTTCCAAAGACCTGGCATTCTGGAACTGGCTGCTGATCCTTGATCCTTAGCTTGTCACAATGGCAAGGCATATGGCAGCCATGCTGATCTCTTCCTTCTCTTCTGGGTTCCATTGATATTCAGCTTCTGGCTGCTCCCTCTGTGGCTTTCTCTCTTCTGTGTTTGAATTTCATTCTACTTATAAAGGACTCCAGTTATAGGATTAAGACCCATCCTGGGCCACACCTTAACTGAAGTAACCTCATCAAAAGGTCCTGTCTACATGGACGTCCACCCACAGGAATGCATTAAGTTTAAGAACATGTTTTTCTGAGGGTACATACAGCTCCAAACCACCACACAGGGCTTTTAAAAATAGTCATTGTTACAGGACGAGGATGTTGATAATATACCTTTGCTGATGTGACGATATACTTAACTCACAGAGACCTCTGAAGGGCACTCAAGACTGTGACTTCATTTCAGTTTTGGGCTCTTTTATCTCAGGAAGTTTGACAATTTCCCTTCTATGAATATCTCTAGTTCTTTTACTCTTCCAAATTTCCCGACTTTTGTTTTTTTCCTGATCTTATTATATGTTTATTGTTGTAGTTCTGAAGTAATTCAAACATGAATCAAATATTTAGTAGTTACTACAGCAATTGTTCATAATAAGAGACCTTGATTATTACAGAAAACAGACCTGCAAATTATATAACCCAGTTTTTTTAAAACAGTGCTTCAGTAAAATACCATCATAGAAAGATGCTTATAAAATATACACACAAAATAAGATACAAATTCTTTTTATAATGTGATGTGTTAGATTGCATAAGAATATAATTACATCTCTGAATTTCAGATTTTACATTTATTCCCTCCTGATCGCCATACTTGTAGCTTGGTGAATGCTGAGCATTAAACATCATTTGACCATCTTTCAGGTCACTGCTAAACATCCTTCTCCTTTGAGCCTGACCCTAGCCGGCTGATAATTAAGATCTACAACAGTTATTTTCAGTGGTGGCAGTACCACATCCTAGGAAGAATTTTAGAGATCTGTGGGGTCATTTTGGATCATCACAGAGAATGGGGAGCGATAATTGCATTTAGTTGATGGGATGAGCGATGCAGGAGTCCTGCAATGCAAAATGTAAGGAGTCCTGCACGTTAATGAGCTGCCTGCCATAGGCATATCTTTCCAACATCACGCCAGATGTTGGAAGACCACTGTATAATTGGCAGGCTTAAAATCTTTGACATATAAACACATATAAAATGTTTGAAACATAGTAACAAAGTATTTTTGCATTGTTTTAATATTTTCCAAGACTGCAACTATGATGTCGACTATATTTCAGAATGGAATTTCACGGAGAGCAGTGATGTGTATGGCAATAGGATATACCTCTATTGGCCTGTATTCTTAGTTCACATACAAATATGTAACAGAGGAGATCTGAGGCCCCTTCTAACGGACTTAGAAGCAAATGTTTTTAAATTAGCAGAGACACATGACAGAAATTTTACTGAAATTATCAATAAAAGTTTCTTTTTATTTTCATATTATTGGCCTCCTATATTAACACAGGATAAATCTAGGTTATGAGATTACATATTAAAATTATTTTGGGGGGATTTCCTGTAACTCTTATATACTGTCCCCAGAGTCTACTATACAACCTATCTCTTTCTCTTGGTGTTTCTATTTGTTTCTATCCAACCCTTGCCTCCTAGTGCTGGAGATAGAAGGTCTGCCTTTAATTGTGGTAGGATTATAAGAGATGAAATGTGTTTTTTTGTGATAGTTTGTAACTACTTCGTCTCATGTCAGAATAAAGGGAATTATCTTGATAATATATCTAAAAGAAGGCCCATCTCACTGACATGCATATCATATTTTTTCCACTATAACAGGCTGTAATAATATGATGTGTTATCCTCAAATCAATGGAGGTTATTTTGCTTTTATTGTTTTTTTGTGGTTCCAGGCCAGGGACTGAACCCAAGACCTCAGATGCAGGAAGCCTGCGCTCAACCACTGAGCCACGTCAGCTCCCCTGAGTTGGTTTTTTCATTTGTTTCTTGTTTCGTTTTGTTTGTTTTTAGGAGGCACTGGGGACCGAACCTGGGTCCTCCCATATGGGAAACAGGTGCTCAACTGCTTGAGCCACATCTGCTCCCCTGTTTTTGTTGTTTAAAATAAGTCTTGTCTGTTCTTAATTATCCCAATGTTAGTTTTTATTTTTATGTCCTTTGTTCATCTGCTTTATGATTTTCCCATGTTCTTGTACTTAAAATACCAGATCAACATCTTTTAAGTTGAAACTTACTCATTATGAAAAAGTACAAATGTCTGACTTCCTCATTATGTCTTCTGTTGCAATCTTATTCAACATATATATATTGAAATATTATTTTATAATGAACTATATTAGATTCAGGGCACTGTATTGTTTTCAAAAGTATGTTGTTTTTAGGTTTTAATATTTCTAAAGGTAATTAAAGGACAATAAAGGGAGCATACAGTTTGATAGGGCTGAGAACCACAGATCTACATGATTTCCCAAAGATTTAATGGTTATGGGTATGGGTGTGGTTATGATTGTGGTTATGGTTTGAATTAGCAGCTATGATAATGGCTATGATTGCCTTAGGGTTATATACTGAAGTTAAACCAGCATAGCACCTAAGTATTAATATACAATACTTGGGCAAAATCTTTTTGTCAATATACCATTCATTTCTTTTTCTCCATCTCCTTTCCTTAACCTTGCCATTTTGCCCTGTCTCTTTTTAAATGCTCAATTTCTGATCTCATCCCTTGCTCTTACCTTGCTGGAATGTGTTTTTCCTGATACTCAGTTTCTCAGGATCAAATCAAACTGTAAAAACAGATAGACTTCCCTCATCAGCCTTATTGAAAGTAATTTTCTTTAGACCCTAAATTTCCATAGCACTATTTTTGAGCAAATATATTTCTCTTTGTCATAATCTTCCTATTTTGTATTATGACAACTTATATACATGACTTAATTTGCTCATAAGCTCCTTAAAGTTATGATTTGTGTTTGCTTCAATTTAGTATCCCTTGCCCCTGCCATGTGATTTGTTTGATCAAATGAATAAATAATCTATAATAGATCAGAAACCTAAATTCCTGAACATTTTGGACATTAAATAATTATTTTCAGTATTGCTATTAGCCACCTACTCTTCAAATTAATTGAAGACCATGAAAAAACACTATTTCTAAGGGGAAACAGGACATTCAGATATGTGTAAATGGGAGAATTCCCAGGGCCTCAAACTGCAAGCCCAAGAAAATATACATGGGCAGGAAAGAACTGGAAGGACCCTGCTCTTGTGCTTATCCACTAAACTCATTGTATGGTTAAGCTATGAGGGAGAACACTCTCACAGGCCAATCTTCAAAGACTGGAAAAGGTATTTTCTTTTTGTTTCTTATTTTGTTAGCTCCCAGCATTCAAGGACTCTCTGCCATAATACTAGCTGGATACAAGCTTAAGGGACAGAGGCCTCAGAGCCTAAATTCTGGCACATTAAAATATCAAAATGTCAAGGTTCAACAAAAGATTACAAAATATACAAAGAAACAGGAAGTGATGGTGCATGCAAAGGAGAAGATTAAAGAATTAGAAACCATTAACAAGGAGAACCAGACCTGGAATATACCAGAGAAAGTCTTTCTAAAAGTGGTCCTAAATATGCTCAAAGAGTTAAAGGAGAACATGAACAAAGAATTAAAGGACATAAGGAAAAGAATATATGAACAAAAAGAGAATGCCAGTAAAAAGAACTTATGAAAAGGAACCAAACAAAGCTGAAGACCACAGTAACAGAAATAAAAAATTCACTAGAGGGATTCAATAGAAGATTGGAGCTAGCAGAAGAAAGAAAAATTGCACTTAAAAACAAGACACTTGAAATCATGTACTCTGAGAAGCAGAAAGAAGAAAGAATGAAGAAAAGTAAACAAAGTCTGAGAATCTGTGGGACACCATCAAGGGTACTAGTATATGCATTGTGGGAGTCCCAACAGAGAAGAAAGGGAAAAGGGGAGCAGAAAGATTATTCAAAGAAATAATTACTGAAGACTTCCTAAATTTAATGAGAGATATGAAAATATGCATCTAAGATCCTCATGAACTCCACACAGGATAAACCCAAACAGACACCACAATATATTATAATCAAACTGTCAAAGGCCAAAGATAAAGAGAGAATTCTGAAAGTTGCTAGAAAGAAGCAATAGATCACATACAAGACCCTCAATAAGATTAAATGCAAATTTCTCATAGAAAACCATGAAGGGAAAAAGACAGTGGAATGACATATTTAAAGTGCCTATAAAGTAAAAATTGCCAATCAAGAATTCTATATTTAACAAATCTGTCTTTCAAAAATGAGGGGATGATTAAGACATTCCCAGATAAACAAAAGCTGATGGAGTTCATCACCACTAGACTGACCCTACAAGAAATGCTAAAGGAAGTTCTGCATGTTGAAAGATTAAAGTTACATGAAGAAATAAAGATTTCTGGAAAAGGTTACAAGTAACATTTTGGTAAATATAAATGCTAATATTATTATATTTTTGGTTTGTAACTCCACTTTTAACTTCCTATAGGCTCCAAAATGCAAAAGCTTGAAAAGTAATGATAAATCAATGGTTTGGGACTCAGATGTATACATATGTAAGAGAATCACATAAAAGTGAGGGGACAGAGGGAATAGGGATACCACTGTGTATGCTATTGAAGTTAAGTTAGTATCAAACCAAATGAAATTATTACAGATTTACAATGTTAAATATAAGCCCCATGGTAACTACATAGAAAATATTGGAAAATATGTAAATTCATAGAGTGCAGGCTACCTAGGGTAGGAGGTAGGGGCAATGGGGAGTTAATGCATAATAGTGTTTCTGTGTGGGGAGATGGGAAAGTGCTGGAAATGGGTGGTGGTGGGGGTAGTACAACATTGTGATTGTGAGTAATTCCACTGAATGGTATGCATGGGAGTGGTTGAAACAAAAAAGTTTATATTATATATTTATTTCCGTAATTAAATAAGAAAAGAAAGAGCAATTAAAAAGACAATGACAATTAAATGCAATATATGATCCTGCACAGATCTAATAATGGAGGGGAAATGACTTAAAAGGATGTATTTGGAACATATGAAAAAATTGGAATATAGACTTAACTTTATATCAATGTTAATTTCTTGAACTTGATAACTTCACTTATGGTAGTTATATAAGTGAATATCTTTGTTCTTAGGAAATGCACTTGGAAATATGCATTCATGGAGCATGATGTATGCAATCTATCCCCAAATATTCATAAAATAAATTGATATATAGACAGATAGATACATAGATTTTGTTAGATTAGATAGATAGATACATAGGTAGATAGATAGATCTAGAATGATAGAATGATAAAGGAAATGTGGCCAAATATCAAACTGGTGGATCTGGGTATCTGGAAGGGTGGGGCATGTTGATATTTTCTGTATAGGATTTTTACTTATTTTTGCAATTGTCTTGAATGTTTATAATTAGTTCAAAATAAAAAGAGAATTTTGACATATATAATAAATATGCATGCCATATCAAAGAAATCTTTGATGTAAAAAAATTAATGGAATTGAGAAGGAAAAATATTAATGTTTTCATGTACAAGCATGAAGGTTGTTGTACATGAAGGTCTTGCACTAATATGAAGTGCTGAAATCGGACTATTTAAATTTCTGAAACATGTTTTCAATAACAAAAAGGGGTACGGTCCTGTTAATATCACTGTGGAAAGATCACATGGCTTAACAAAGAGAATGGATATTTCACAAAGAAAGATGTTATTTGGATTAATGGGTAGGTGGGAACATCCCGTCTAGTTCTTTCTTTAGCAGAAAGCTCTAACAAATTGTACTTGAACACAGAGGCATCTATTAAAGCAAATCCTCTTTGCAGAACGTCAATGATTTTGTGTACTTTTAATTCCTTTCTGTCTTAAACTTATGAGCCTCATGAAATAAAAATTACTTATTAGGAAAAGAAGTCAATTAAAACCAGATCTTGAATTATCTCTCATGAGTTCATAGTGGACCAACCTTGAGAAAGTCACCAATGCAACCAGAGGGACAGCAAATGGGAAACCTCCTCCAGAAGGAGCTGCTACATTAATAATCTAGGCCTTGCAAAACCCACCCTCAAGTAGAAAAACACATATTCTGCAAGGTAAAGCATAATTGGTACTGACAGTGGAGAGAATTTTCCAAAAACATTTCATTAAAACTTTTATATCTTGCCAAAAATGATGGAAAGCAAGGATCCAATAATTAGGCCTTTGCATATTAATAGAATCGCACACTAAAAAAATAAACATTTCACATTCTGGTTTTTCATATCTACATTATTTCAAATGTAAATTTCTTGCCCAATCACACATAAAAAAATTGAATTGAAATTCATTTTTTCCCCCATTTTGGATGTTTTACTGCCATCATGTTGATAAATATATGAAATTTGTACATGTTTTGCTTGCCTTGTAAATATAAAGAATGTATCCATCAGGATCCAGTCATGAAAACAGAAACCACACAATTATTTTAACAGAGTAAATATAATGTAAAGAATTGGTTAAAAAGTTAATGGAAGACTGAAAATACAAAAGGAAACACTAAGGTAAGAGAAATAGGAAGTGCAGAAAGCAGCTCCTATCTCTAGGGCTGGGACAACAAAGGGAAAGATTGAGGTCATTAAAACTGACCAGCTAGTGTTGATGTCTCAGGATCTTGGAAGAGGGGTCATGCACAGCTGGGACACAGACGTCTAAGGAGGGAGCATCATAAGGGCACCTGCAAGCTGGTTCTGGTATCTCTGAGAGGGAACAAAAGGCTGGTTCTGGGAGTGTTGGTAATAAACTGTAGATGGCCTTTTAGTTTCCCATCTGCTAAAACAGATCGCACACGATGGGTTAGCTTAAACAACAGGAATTTATTGGCTCATGGTTTTCAGGCTAAGAAATCCAAAACTGTGGTGCCAGCAAGGCGATGCTTTCTCCCAGAAGACCATCTTGTTCTGGGGCTGGCTGCCAGAGATCCTTGGTCCTTGGCTTTTCCATCACATGGCAATGTACATGATGGCATCTTCTCCTTTCTCTTCTGGTTCTGTTGACTTCCAGCTTCTGGCTGCTCCCCGTGGCTTCTCTCTCCATCTGACTTTCACTCCTCATGTATAAAGAACTTCAGAACTCTAGATTAAAGTTCAGCTTGACTCACCTGGGCCACACCTTAACTGAAGTAACATCTTGAAGAGGTCTAATTTACAATGGATTCACACCACAGGAATGGACTATGGTTAATAACATGTTTTCTGGGGTACATAACTCCAAACCACCATGGATGGGAATAAACTACTGCTGCCAGGGAGAGGAACCATTGCTGGGATGACTGATAGGAGCAGAAAGCAAAAGTGGAAAGAACAAGTCACTTCTCCTGCCTCCACTTTTGCATTTGTGCCCCATTTTGGCAGGAAGTCAGCTGACAAAGAAGAAATGTGGTTTGCAAAGTTTCAGCCCCAGGATCATAGAGAAAAGTAAAGAAGGGTGCACTTAAAACTGACAGATAAGAGCTAACGAGAATGTGTCAGTAACTGTGCTTTCACATTTCAATGAACATACATACTTCAAAAACTTGATCACTTAATGTGTTAATTCTTTATTATTTCTACACTAAATCAAAATTCAATTTCCCAAAATACTAGGATATTAGATTTTTTACTAATATCACACTGTTGAATTTAAAAGTGGGTATGCTTTTTCCTTGCCTTATAGCAAATAATGGATTGTTTTATGCCATATTTTTATTCAAATTGCCAAGGATACTCTGATTTCATACTCTTGATTTATGACACTGTGTTAGAATTTCTTGATTAAATTACAGCTTTGTCTAAATACCTTTTTTTTTTAAATAAAAATTAAAAATACATTTTAAAAATAAATAAATTACAGCTTCGCAATTGGTCTCCACTTATCAATTAATCTCCATTCAAATACTATTTTTCTTCAAATATTTGTACTAAATATAAAACAGTACTATAAAAAATTATAGAATGGAATAATATTCACTTTGGGTCAATTAGGAAACAGCCTTTATCAACAGAAATACCTCCGATGTTGTGTTTACCTCCAATGTTGGCTCTAAAATATGTACATGTACTTTTTTCTGTGAAGCTTTATACTTTGGAATAAATAATACCAACAATATGGACAGAATGCCTACTATGTGCCAGATGCTGAATCATGCTCATTACATAGATAATCCTCATTACAAATTTTTCAGGGAGGTACTACCTTATCATCTTATAATTGAAGGAACTGAGGATCTAAGAATATAAGTAATTTGAATGAGGTCACATAGTTAATTAATGGCATGATAATAATTAACATAACAATGAAGCAATTACTTTGTAATTGATATTACAGTGGTAGATTTATTTATTTATTTATTTATTTTATTATGGGTAAAAATCAAAATTCTCACAATACATACAAACATTTGCATAATGATATATAAATATATGTGCATATATGTGTATTTGCATACAAAAATGTTATTTATATATATATATATACATATATTTTAAGAGGTGCTTAGATATTACACGGAACCCACTGGGATTCCCATGTTGCCCACCTCCCACACCTCCCACCACATCCCACACAAACATCTCCCACAGTGTGGCCCACCAACCTCAATGAACTTACACATCCTGGAGCCTTGCCACCAACCATAGACTACAGTTCACACTGTAGACCACACTCTCTCCCACTCAGTTCTGAGTGGTGTGTGCTGATTTAAAATGGCCTACATCCATTGCCACAACAGTACTCAGGACAACCTCCAACTCCCAAAGAAGCCCCTGTATTTCAACTGCTCATCCCCTCCCTACCCAAAAACTGTCAAGTGGCCACTGGCTCCACCTCATTGTTATAATTTCTTGCATTGCAAGAATCACCATATGTAAACAAGAGAATACCATCAAGTCCACTCTAGTCCATAGTTCTTCCCCCAATCCAGAGGCGACTGGGATGGTGATGTCCACTCCAACTCCAAGTGAGAGAGGGCTTATATCCCATGGATATGGTGGGTGGGATGATCCTGCCTGCAGATGCAGGCCCTCTCCATTCCCTGGGATGGCCATTTCCCATCGTTGTCTCCTCACCAGGTGACTTGGATGAGTCCATTGAGCTGTAGGGTAGGAGTTGCAGCTCCACTTAGATTTCATGTACAACTGGCACATAGGTAGGTGGGAGGCTCCAGTCGCTGGAAGTATACCTAAGAAACTCCAGCATCACATGTAGGTTTCAATAGAAGGGACTGGTGAACCATGTGCAGGGAGGACTTATTTGAGTCTAATTCTGTCACTCTCAGGAGCACAGATTACAAAATAGAACCCATCAGTCTCTGGGGCTATCCCCCCTTATATAAGACCAGGGTGTCTCCGGAGCTCTCAGGAACCCCACTGAGTGGGGTGATAGGCACTTAGATGTTCTATGAGCTCCTACTGAGGTGTGCATAAGAGTTACCTCTGGGATGACCTCCCGACTCTCTTTGAAGTCTCTTAGCCACTTGAACTCATTTGTCTTTACCATTTCCCCCTTTTATTCAAGGTCTTTTTCCAGTTGTGTTGCCAGTTGGCACTTGGGAAAAGTTTTCAATTAGCAATAATCGTGACTCGGATAAACCTCATTGGCTACGATACTGCCACTGTGCAAAGCTGCCAGTTGGCACTTGGTATTAATCCCTCGTTGCCAGGGAGGCTCATCCCCGGGAGTCATGTCCCACGTTGGGGGGAAGGTAATGCAATCATATGCTGAGTTTGGCTTAAAGAGAGGCCACATTTGAGCAACAAGGAGGCTCTCAGGTGGCAACCCTTAGGCACCCTACAACTGCAGGCTAAGTCTCATTTACAAGAGCAAAGACTCACAAGGGTAGTCATCAATAAAATAAATAAATAAATAAATAAATTAATTAATTAAAAAAAAAAATCAGTGGGTCATCCTATTTTGACAGGCACTGTCCCTACACTCAGAGGACTATTGTTGCTCCCTTGGAGACTGTGACAGAGCTCTCCAGGCTAGGAATTCAGATTCCCTCATTTATTGTGTGATTATCCACCCATCGTGACCATGCCCCATCCCCCGATCCTTTGAATGATTTTGTATATCTTTCATGTATATTCGGATGAACCAATCTCCACGAAACCCCTCCCAGACACCCCCACCCAATAATCCCCCGCAGTACCCATTGTAACCCTTCTGTGATCCAAATCCTCCATGAACATTTAGTCCAAAAAATAATCAAATACACTTACTAGGAAAAAGAAACAAGTGTGATAAGCGTACATGCAAAAGACAAACATAAGGAAACTCAGGGGAGGAAAAAAAAAAAAAGAGAGAGAGAAGGAAAAAAAAACAAATAATCAAACAAAGAACAAAACAAAATAAAATATAATTAGTGGATTGGGACATTCAAAAAATGGGCAAAAAAGCAAAAGAAATGCCTTTAAAACATATATATATATTCATTTTTTTTTCCTTTCTCTTTTCTTTTTTCCCTTTTTTCCTTCCCTTTATCACTGTGTTATAGGATGTCTGGTGTGCCATGACACCTTCCTCCTCTCAATCCCCATTGTCTCCCAATTTTTCATTTAATTTTCAAAGAAGTTTAGGTCACAGCAAAGTCACACACAGAGTGCCGGAGACTCCCAGATACCAAACCACCCCTCGTTCCCCACCCCATATTAACTCCGCCCCCTTTTTTTTTTTGGTTGTTAGCATTGTTATAACTGTTATGCAGATAGCAAAATATAGCAACTAAACATTGTCAGTGATTTACAGTATAGTTTACAATTTAGATGATACAGTTTAATAATTTTGATGATATTTACCATGTCCTGTGTCCATTACTGTAAGGTAATGAAACACTTCCCCATGACCACCAAACAACCCATTAGATCTTGACTATTCCCTTCTCCCCAGCCCCCCAGGGCCCATGATACCCACCTCTCCCAACTCATGGAATGTCAAGATTCACAGTTACATGCCCTGGGGATTTGAACCAGCCCTTCCTAATCCACCCACCCCCCAGTGCTGCACCACCAAACCCAGGAACACCACCACTCATCTGCCCCATCCCCCAACATGCAACCACACTCTATCCCTTTACCATAGATTATGTCCATATGAGTGATGGCTCAAAGCCTGCTCTTCTCTTACTCTCCTTTGTTAACCTATCTTTCAGACAATGGTTCTCAGAGACTGCTAATTTTCCTCAGTTCAGATCAGTGAGGTCATATACTGTTCATCCTTCAGTGTCTGGCTTGCTTCACTCATAATAAGGTCTTCAAGATTCATCCACATTATTCCATGTGTGAGCACTTTGTTCCTTCTTAAAGCTGAGTAATATTCCATTGTATGTATGTACCACATTTTGCTTATCCATTCGTCTGTTGATGGACACCGGGGCTGATTCCAACTTTTGGCAATGGTGAACAATGCCGCTATGAACATTGGTGTGCATATATCTGTTTGTATTTTTGTTTTCAGTTCTTCTGGGTATATACACAGCAGTGGAATTGCTGGATCATACGGAAAATCTATTGCTAGTTTTCTGAGGAACCGCCAAACTGTCCTCCACAGTGGCTGGACCATACCGCAGTCCCACCAGCAGTGGATGAGGGTTCCTATTCCTCCACATCCTCTCCAACATTTAGTGTCTCCTGTTTTTGTAATAGCTGCCATTCTGATGGGTGTAAGATGGTATCTCATTTTAGTTTTTATTTGCATTTCCCTGATAGCAAGTGATGTTGAGCATTTTTTCATGTGCTTTTTAGCCATTTGTATTTCTTCCTTGGAGAAGTGTCTTTTCAGGTCACTTGCCCATTTATTATATGGGTTGTTTGTCCTTTTATTTTCGAGGTGAAGGATTTCTTTATATATGCAGGATATTAGGCTCCTATCAGATATATGGTTGCCGAATATTTTTTCCCATTGGGTAGGTTGCCTTTTTATTTTCTTAATAACATCCTTAGAGGTGCAGAAGTTTTTACTTTTGAGGAGATCCCATTTATCAATTTTTTCTCTTGCTGCTCGTGCTTTGGCTGTGAAGTTCATGAAACCATTTCCTATTACAAGGTCCTGTAGATGCTTCCCTACATTATCTTCCAAGGTTTTTATGGTTTTCGCTCTTATATTTAGATCTTTGATCCATCTTGAGTTGATTTTTGAATAAGGTGTGAGATGGTATTCTTCTCTCATTCTTTTGGATATGGATATCCAGTTCTCCAAGCACCACTTGTTAAAGAGGCCATTCTCTCCCAACTGAGTGGGTTTCGTGGCCTTGTCAAAATCAGATATGCGAGGATCTATATCAGAACTCTCAATCTGGTTCCATTGGTCAGTAGGTCTATCCTTGTGCCAATACCACGCAGTTTTGATCACTGTAGCTTTGTAGTATGTTTTAAAGTCAGGTAATGTGATACCTCCAACTTCATTTTTCTTTTTCAATATATCTTTGGCAATTCGGGGCCTCTTGCCTCTCCAAATATATTTTGTGGTTAGTTTTTCCAGTTCCTTAAAAAATATAGTGTTGACTTTTATTGGGATTGCATTAAATCTGTAGATTAGTTTGGGTAGGATAGACATCTTGATGATGTTTAGTCTTCCCATCCATGAACAGGGAATATTTTTCCATTTATTTAAGTTTTCTTTGATTTCATTTAACAGTGTTTTGTAGCTTTCTGTATATAAGTCCTTTACATCTTTAGTTAAATTTATTCCTAGGTTTTTGATTCTTTTAGTTACTATTGTAAATGGTATTTTTTTCCTGATTTCTTCCTCAGTTTGTTCGTTATTGGTGTACAGAAATGCTACTGATTTTTGAGCGTTGATCTTATACTCTGCAACATTACTGAACTCCTTTATAAGTTCTAGAAGCCTTGTTGTCGATTTCTCAGGGCTTTCGATGTATAGGATCATGTCATCTGCAAATAATGAAATTTTTACTTCTTCTTTTCCAATCTGGATGCCTTTTATGTCCTTTTCTTGTCTCAGTGCTCGTGCAAGTACTTCTAAGACAATGTTAAATAGGAGTGGTGATAGTGGGCATCCTTGTCTTGTTCCCGATCTCAGACAGAAGGCTTTTAGGATTTCACCGTTGAAAATGATGTTAGCTTTGGGTTTTTCATATATACCCTTTATCATTTTCAGAAAGTTTCCATCTATTCCTATCTTTTGTAGTGTTTTTATGAGGAAAGAGTGCTGTATTTTCTCGAATGCTTTTTCTGCATCTATAGAGATGATCATGTGATTTTTTTCTTTCAGTTTATTTATGTGGTGTATTACATTGGTTGATTTTCTTATATTGAACCATCCTTGCATACCTGGGATGAAACCCACTTGGTCATGGTGTATAATCCTTTTGATATGTTGTTGAATGCGATTAGCATGTATTTTGTTAAGGATTTTAGCATCTAGGTTCATTAGAGAAATTGGTCTGTAATTTTCCTTTCTTGTGGTATCTTTATTTGGTTTTGGTATTAGGGTAATGTTGGCATCATAGAATGAGTTAGGTAATATTCCTTCTACTTCTATTTTTTGGAAGAGCTTAAGTAGAATTGGTGTTAGCTCTTTCCGGAATGTTTGGTAGAATTCAGCTGTGAAGCCATCTGGTCCTGGACTCTTCTTAGTTGGGAGGTTTTTAATGACTGAGTCCATCTCTTTACTTGTAATTGGGCTGTTGAGTTCATCTATTTCTGCCTTCATCAATGTCAGCTGTTTGTGGGTTTCTAGAAACTTGTCCATTTCCACTAAATTGTCATTCTTGTTGGCATATAATTTTTCAAAGTATCCTCTTATGATACTCTTTATTTCTGTGGGGTCAGTAGTGATATCCCCTTGCTCATTCCTTATTTTATGTATTTGCATCTGTTCTCTCTTTTTCTTTGTTAGTTTGGCTAAGGGTTTGTCAATTTTGTTGATATTCTCAAAGAACCAACTTTTGGTTTTGTTTATTGTTTCCAGTGCTTTCTTATTCTCTATTTCATTTAGTTCTGCTCTAATCTTTGTTATTTCCTTCTTTCTACTTCCTTTAGATTTAGTTTGTTGTTGTTTTTCCAATTCCTCCAAGTGTGCAGTTAGGTCTTCAATTTTAGCTCTTTCTTCTTTTTTAATATATGAATTTATGGCTATGAACTTCCCTCTCAGGACTGCTTTCACTGCATCCCATAGGTTTTGATATGTTGTATTGTCTTTTTCATTAGTTTCAAGGTAGTTACTGATTTCCTTTGAAATTTCCTCTTTGACCCACTGTTTGTCTAAGAGTGTGTTGTTTAACTTCCATATCCTTGTGCCTAACCTGTTTCTCTGGCCCTTATTGATTTCCAACTTCATTCCGTTGTGATCAGAGAATTTACTCTGTATAATCTCAATCTTTCTGAATTCATTGAGTGTTGTTCTGTGGCCTAGCATGTGGTCTATTTTGGAGTATGTTCCACTTGAGAAGAATGTAAATCCCGCTGTATTTGGGTGTAGAGTTCTGTATATGTCTATTAAGTCCAGGTCTTCTAATGTATCGTTGAGTGCCTTAGTTTCTTTATTGATTCTCTGTCCAGATGTTCTGTCAAATGATGATAGTGGTGTATTGAAGTTCCCTGCTATAATTGTAGAGGCATTTATTTCTCCTCTTAGTTTTTCCAGAGTTTGCCGCACATATTCTGAGGCACCCCATTTAGGTGCGTAAATGTTGATGATTGTTCTCTTTTCTTGAGAGATTACTCCTTTTACTAATATGTAGTGTCCATCTTTGTCTCTTACAATAGTTTTGCATTTAAAGTCTATTTTGTCTGATATTAGAATAGCTACTCCTGCCCTTTTTTGGCTATTATTTGCTTGTGAAATGGTTTTCCAGCCATTCACTTTCAGCCTCCTTGAATCCCTGGGTTGAAGGTGGGTTTCTTGTAGACAGCATATAGATGGATCATATTTTCTTATGCATTCTGCCAATCTGTCTTTTGATTGGTGAATTTAATCCATTAACATTCAGTGTTATTACTCGTAACGAATTTCTTACTTCAGCCATTTTTTCTTTTAATGTATGCCATATGTTGTTTTGTTTCTCTTTTTGTCTTTTCAGTTGTTTTTAAACTCTCCTCCAACTCTCTCTCCCTTGTTTTTTCCTTTCAATTTGTAGAGCTTCCTTTAGTATTTCTTGATGTGCTGGTTTCTTCTTGACATACTCTCTTAATTTCTGTTTATCTGTGAATATTTTGAACTCTCCATCATTTTTGAATGCCAATTTTGCTGGATAGAGAATTCGTGGCTGGAAGTTTTTTCTTTTAGTGTTTTGACTATGTCATACCACTGTCTTCTTGCCTCCATGGTTTCAGCTGAGAAATCAGCACTTAATCTTATTGTGCTTCCCTTGTATGTGATGGTTCTCTTTTCTCTTGCTGCCTTGAGTATTTTCTCTTTGTCTTGAGCATTGGACAGTTTGACAAGTATATGTCTTGGAGTTGGCCTGTTGGGATTTATACTATTTGGGGTGCGCTGTGCTTCCTGGATCTGCACATCCATCTCTCTCAATAGAGTTGGGAAGTTTTCAGCCATAACTTCCTTCAACACTCCTTTTGTTCCCTTTCCCTTCTCTTCTCCTTCTGGGATGCCTATAATGCGTATGTTTGTGCGTCTTGCATTATCGGTTAATTCCCTGAGACCATACTGGATTTTTTCTATCTTTTTGTCTATCTTTTCTACAATCTCTTTGATTTCAACTGTATTGTCTTCCATATCACTAATTCTTTCCTCTGCCTGTTCAATTCTGCTGCCATGTGAGTCCAGCGTCTTTTTCATTTCTTGACTTGTGTCTTTGTTCGCCATCATATCCATTACCTTTTTAGGTGTGTTAGCTATTTTTTCAGTATGTTCTCCCAGTGTCTTCTTTATATCCTTAATCTCTTCCTTCAGTTCTTTAAGTTGGTCCATGATATTTGTTTGGATAGCTTTGATTAGTTGTTCGATGTACTGCATTGCTTCCTGGTTTTTATTTTGTGCACTGGACTGGTCCATGTTTTCCAGTTTTTCAGAGTCATTTGCATTTTTCTGTTGCCCTCTGGTCATCATATTATCTTGATGGGTTTGTTCAGTTGATTAGCTTTTCTCTATGCTCTAGAATTTTATTTAGCTGTTTACAGTGGTAGATTTAAAACTTTGATTTCTTTCTCTAGAATATCAAAATGCTTCTTTTGAGGTAGAAGTTGATATATCATCATCACAACTGTACTTTCTCTCCACATAAAACTGTATCCTTGGTTTTGGTTTTTTATGTACACTCCTGAGGAATTATACTTTGTAAAGAGTATTTGATCCACAAATAATGGGATGATAGAGTTTCAGTGCTAGAAAGGACCTTAATAACTAATCCCTTCTCATAGTTAACTAAAAGTTATTGAGCGCTTGCTCATTCTATGCATGAAGCTATATGGTTTACAGGCACTCTCTCATTTATTCCTCACCACAAACCTATTAATGCCAAAATTCCAATGAAGAAACTAAAGATAAGAGTGAAATTCCATTAAGAAAACGGGGTGTTCCAACAGTAAGATATCAAAAGCTTAAATCTGGTGTAGTTTATAAGATAGTCTGAAAGTGTATAAAGCAAAAACTGACACAATCAGAAGTAGAAATAGACAAATCCATAATTATAGTGGGAGATTTTAACATACCTCTTTCAAGAGTTGGTAGAACAAGCAGACCAAAAGAAAAGCAGTAAAGAAATACAAGATCTAAAAAACTCAATGAACAAAGCTGACCAAATTAATATAGAGAGAAATGTGTACCCAAAAGATAACAGAATTCAAGCATGAAAGAAATATTTATAACAATTTTTCATATATTTTACCATATATAAAGCATCAAAAATTTCAAAAGATCAAAATAATTCAGAGCTTATTCTCTGGACACAGCAATCTTAAGCTAGAAAATAATAACAAAAAGACAATTAGAAAAATCCAACTTCCCCATCAAATGCTGCGCTACTAAACAAACCAAAAATAACAATAAAAATTAGAAAATATTTTAATTGAATGAAAATAAATACAATAACATTTCAAAATTTGTAGAATGCTGTTAAAGCAATGTTTAAAGGCAAATTTTTAGACATATATAGGGGGAAAAAGAAAGGCTGAAAAATCCATAATTTAAGTTTCTGTCAAGAAGACAGAAAAAGATAGCAAATCAAGGGTAAGAAATGAAATAAGTATAACAGACCAAATCAATTAAATAGAAAACAAGCATACAATAGAAAAAGTCAGAAAAGTCATATGGTGACTCCTTGGAAAGATTAATAAAATTGCTAAATCCTTAGCAAGATTAATTAGAAAAATATAGAGAAAACCCACAATTTCAATATCAAGAATAAAAAAGGGGCCCAAATGCAAAACCTACAGACAGCAAAAAAGATAATACAGGGTGGATGTGGCTCAAACGGTTGGGCATCCGTCTCCCTGGGTTCGATCCCCAGGACCTCCCAGTAAAAATAAAGAAAAATATAGAAGGTGCACAGGCCACCAGGCCCAGCGCACGGGTGCGCCATCAGGCCCTACCGAGCCAAGCAGCAAGATGAGGATGTAACAGGAAAGTGACACAGGGAGAGCCAAGACGAGACACGCCAAAAAAACAGGAACTAAGGTGATACAGGTGGTAGGACGCCTCTCTTCCACATTGGAGTTTCCCAGGATCAAATCCCAGTGAAGACAGGAGGAGAAGAATGAGAAGAGAGGGCAGGAAACAGACACAGAGAATTGCCCAGCGAATGGACACAAAAACAGCAAAAATGGGGGTGGGGGCGTGGGGAAGGGGTTAAAAATGGATAAAAGTAAATAAATAAATAAATCTTTTTTTAAAAAAAGATAATACAAGAATAGTATTAATACATTAATGCCAATAAACTTGAAAACTTGGATGAAATTAATTCCTTAAAAAATACTTATCTCTCAGAAGAACTAGAAAATATGAATAACCCTGTATCTATTAAATAAATTGAAACTTTAAAAAAAGAAATTTATAATAGGTGGAACATAGGGCATTTTTAGGGCATTGGAATTAAGTGTAAACCACAATGTAAACTACAGAAATTGGTTAGTAGCAATGCTTCAATATATATTCATCAATTGTAACAAATGTACTATAAAATTGTAAGATGCTATTAATGGGAAGATGTGGGAGTGAGAACGGGATACATGGGAATTCCTTATACTTTTGATGTAACTTTTCTGTAATCTAAAACCTTTTTTAAAATAAAGTTTATTGGGATGCAGATGTGGCTCAAAAAGCTGGGTGCCCACCTACCACCTCTGCCTACCTGGCGTACTAGGTTCAGCTCCTGGTGCCTCCTAAAGAAGATGAGCAAGACATCAAGCTGACACACTGAAGAGACATGGTGAGGAAACACAATGAGAGACAACAAGCAGGGAGCAGAGGTGGCTCAAGTGATTAAGTGCCTCCCTCCCCCATGGGAGGTCCTGGGTTTGTTTCCCAGTGCCTCCTAAAAAAAGAAGATGAACAGAGCCCTCAAACAATGGGGGTGGGGGAAGAAATAAATAAAGTTTATTATATTAAAAAAGATTCCCATAAAGTAAACCCTAGGTCTACATGGCTTCACTGGTAGGTCTTCCATAAATTAGAGAAGAAATAACACTAATTTTAAACATTCTTCCAGAGAAAGCAAAAGGGGGAATACTTCTAAACTCTTTTCTGAGGCCAGCATAATCTTGATTATGAAAAGTAGGAAAATTAAAACTCAATTTATCATATAAATACAGATGTAAAAACTCTTAATACAACATTAACAAATAGATAGGACAGAAGAGGCATGTGTAGAGAAGTCATAACTGAGTCCAAATCTGTTACACTTGGGAACACAAAATCCAAAGTAGGGCCCACTGGCAAGGCACCAAATTCCAGAGCTATCTGCCATGGCTGTAGGACCTGTGTCTCCAGAGCCCTCAGAAGCACCACTATATGGGGTAGTATCTACTTTGGCAGTCTATGCGATCCTGCTGAGACGTGCATAAGTGTTACCTCTGGGATGACCTCCCAACTCACTTTGAAGTGACTTAGCCATATAAACTCATTTGTCTTTACCTTTCTCCCCTTTTATTCAAGGTCTTTTTCCAGTTGTATTGCTAGTTGGTGCTTGGTAGTAATCCCTCAGTACCAGGGAGGCTCATCCCTGGGAGTCATGCCCCACGGTCAGGGGAAGGTAATGCATTTATATGCTGAGTTTGGCTTAGATAGAGGCCATATCTGAGCAACATGGAGGCTCTCAGGAGGTAGTTCTTAGGCACCCTACAACACTAGGCTAAGCTGCAATTTCAAGAGAAAAGGCTCATAAGCATAGTCATCAATATCAAGGGCCCATCAATGGACCATCCTTCTTCACTAGTCATTGCCCCTGTACTCAGGGGATTGTTGCTGTTCCATTAGAGAATGTGGCAGAGCTCCCCAGTATGGGAATGCCTCTTCTGCCCCTTCTATTTGAACCTATATTTGATGCTGGAGTTGGTAGGTGTATGTCTAAGAGACTTGAATCTTTGGGCTGTCCATGTGCCACCTGGGCTCTGAGCCTCAGGGGAGTTGCAACACTTACTCTCCAGTTCATTGGACTCACCCAGAACAACTAACAAGGAGGTGAGTATGAACAACCACCATACCAAAGAACTGAGAAAGTCTACAACTGTAAGCAAGAAAGTCCCATCCATCAGCCATAAGGGATCGAAGCACCCTCTCAATTAGAAGTGGAGTAGGCATCACCATCCCAGAATCCTCAGGACTGGGGAATAAATATAGACTAGAGTGGACTTACAGGTATTCTACTATAGAAATATTGTGATTCTAGCAATGGAATAAATTATATCATTGATGTAGAAGTGACCACTAGAGGTGCTAAAGGCAGGGAGAGAGAAAAAGAGATGTAATATGGAGGCACTTTTGGGACTTGGAATTGTCCTGAATGACATTGCAATGACAGATACAAGCCATTATATATCCTGCCATAACCTACAGAATTGAGTGAGAGAGAGTGTAAACTACAAAATAAACTATAATCCATCCTTAGTGGCAATGCTCCAAAATGTGGTCATCAATTGCAATGAATGTACCATACTAATGAAAGAAGTTGTTAATATGGGGAAAAGTGGGAGGTGTGAAGAGTGGGGCTTATGGGAATCCCTTATATTCTTTTATGTAACATTTTATGTAATCTTAAAACATAAAAATAAAAAATATATTTAAAAAATTAAATCAAATACACAAAAAGACAGTACTTCACAATTAAATGAGGTTGCAGGTATGCAAGCTGATTAAACCTTACAAGGCAATCAATATTATTTACCACATTAATAGAAAAAAGGAGGAAAATATATAATCATCTTAAAGGTATAGAAAAATATATACCACAATTCAATACCCACTTACAATCTAAAAAGAAAATCTTGGCCAAATAGGAATAGAAAGGAACTTCATTATCTGAAAGAGAATAACTATAGAAATCTACACTCAAATTGTAAAATATTGAAAATTTTCCTTCCAATATCAAGAATGAAAAAAGGATTCTTGATAATAAAATACTCCTGTTATTTTTTGATGTACAAGAAGTCACTCTAAACTTAGCAATGACTACCACCACCATTTTAGTAGACTTAGATTCTGTGGATCAGTAATTCACACATGGCACAGCCAAAAAGGTTTGTCTCTGCCCCTCTATGTCTTGGACCTCCGATGGGGAGACTTAGAATGGCTGGAGATGACTCAGATGATTGGAGGCTAAAATCATTTGGAGGTTTCCTCACCCATATATCTGGCACCTTGGCTGGAATATCTTAAAAGTTTAGCTCACTTCTCTTTTCTGGCTGGAACCATAGAGGGTGCCGAAGAGAAGAAGAAGGTTCCTGCTGTGCCAGAAACCCTTAAGAAAAAGCAAAGGAATTTTGCTGAACTGAGGATCAAATGCTTGAGAAAGAAGTTTGTCCAAAAGATGTTTCGAAAGGCAAGGAGGAAACTTATCTATGAAAAAACTAAGCACTATTACAAGGAATATAGGCAGATGTACAGGACTGAGATCTGAATGGCTAGAATGGCAAGAAAAGCTGGCAACTTCTATGTCCCTGTGGAACCCAAATTGGCATTTGTCATCAGGATCAGAGTTATCAATGGTGTGAGCCCAAAGGTCCAAAAGGTGTTGCATCTTCTTCGCCTATGCCAGATCTTCAATGGCACCTTTGTTAAGCTCAACAAGGCCTCACTTAACATGCTGAGAATTGTGGAACCAAATAATGCATGGGGGTACCCAAACACAAATTCAGTGAATGAATGGATCTATAACCATGGTTATGGCAAAATCAACAAGAAATGGACTGCCTTGACAGATAACTCATTGATTGCATGATTTCTTGGTAAATATGGCATCATCTGCATGAAAGATCTGATTCATGAGATCTGTACTGTTGGGAAACACTTCAAGGAAGCAAACAACTTCCTGTGGCTCTTCAAATTATCTCCTCCCAGAGGTGGAATGAAAAAAAAAGAACACTTTTTGTAGAAGGGGGAGATGCTGGCAACAGGGAACACCAGATCAATAGGCTGTTTAGAAGGATGAACTAAGGTTCTACCATGATTATTTTTGTAATCTTGTAGTTAATAAACAGTGATTGTTTTCAAATTGAAAAAAAAAAAAAAGTTTAGCTCAGCTGGTACTATTGATCAGAGTCTGTATTCATATCTCTCCATGTGGCTTGGCTTCTCACAGCATGGCAGCTGGGTTCTAAGAGGGCACATCCACAGAGGGGGTAACCCTAGAGAAAGAGTTCCAAGAGAATCAGGTAGATGCTGCCTCTTCTGACCTAGCCTCATTGTTAAATGAGTCACAAAAATGCCCAGGTTAAAGTATACGTATGATAGGGTCACAGACGCCACCTCTGGATGGGAGAGATTTTGGATTATGTATCAATACAGTCTTTCCATTACCAAAACTACTTCTAAGTCAGTCAGAGTTTTTATCAGATATGCAGAATCACTATGAGTGATATAGAATACTTGTTTTATTATTGAGATCAGAACTTCCACAATTGTGGAGCTGACGGTGAGGTCTATGAAAATCTCAGGGTTAGATAGCCCAGTGGTTAGAAAGCAAAGATGAATATGATGTAGGAGAGAGCAAAGACAACTGGAACCCATGAGGACAAATTGTAACCTGTGTCTGTCTCTCACTAAAGCTAACTTTGATGAGATGGAGGACCTGCAGGAGATCTGGTGCCCTTTGCCACAGAGCTGCACATGGGTTTGGTCAAGACTCCAAGATGCTGAAGAAAGAGATCTAGTCAGGCTCATGTGCTGCCTCATCTACAACAATGTTCAAGAGCCACTCACGGTCCTAAAGGCCTACTCCTGATGTTCAGGGCATAGAAAAATGGCTGCTCCTTCACTTTCACCTTCCAAATCATATGTCAATTTCTCTTGTGGACAACCCTAAAGCAGAACCATACAGGGAAAGGAAATTCTAGGGAATGTAGTTTTAGTTTTACAAGGTTGACACAGTACAAAACCCACCACTGACTGCTTCTAATCAACTTTGTATAGGATGTCCTAGCCAGTGAAATATGACAATAAAAATATATAAAAACATAAGGTTTAGTGAAGAATAAATACAACTGTTATTATTTTGAGAAAATGTGATTACAAGTCAAGTAAATGCAAAAAAAAAAAAAAATCTACACGCAAACTACTAGAATCAGTAAATGAATTTAGCATGGTTGCTAAGTTACACAAGAGTGTAGGGGCTTGAATTATTTTCCCCAGGAGAGGCATGTTCAGGTCCTAAACCTTGTTTGGTGAGTGCGAATGGATTTGTTAATATGACTTTTTGATGATATTATAGTTAAGGTGTCCCAAACAGAGTGAGGGTGGACCTTAATCCAAGATGGATGAAGTCATAATAGGCAAAGAAAGGAGAAGCCATGGCAGAAGCAAAAAGCTGGAAGTTAATGGATCCTGGAAGAGAAAGGAGAAGATGCCACCTTGTGCCTAAGTGATAGTGCAATCTTTGTGCAGAGCTCCAATTGTAATCAGAGATAAGGCTAGCACCCTGCAATAGTGTGTAAAATTCCACCAGGCTATAATCTGAAGATCTTCAACAACCAAGAATTTGCTCCTCTTCTGGCTCAGTCTGTTAATCAGGTTTTGAAGCTGTGTATCAGCTAACTAGATTGTGCACCATAAGAAAGAGTTTTGTGAAAGGGTGGAGAGCAGAATACCAAAGGCAGATGGCAACAAGTACTCCTTGCTGGACTGAACTTCCTTTGAATGGACCTCTGCAGTGGTTGGGCAAAGTATTACCTCAAATGGGATCCCCTTCAGTGCATTGCTCAAGCATGTCATAAAGCTTCATCACCAATCAAGTCCCATCAAAGACAATGTAACAACTCTTCTGCCATAGCTATTTGTGTTTGGTTCCCATGGTCTGTTTACTGTCCAAAAATTCAAGAGAGAAAACAGCACTTGAGGTCTCATCAGTTCAAGCACCTTGTGGAATCTGTTTCCTATATTCAAATATTAGATGGGAAAATTACTTGTCTAGAAATACCCTCCCATAAAAGAGGAAGAGGGGTCGGATGTGGCTCAACTGGTTGGGCGTCCGTCTCCCATATGGAGGGACCCGGGTTCGATACCCGGGACCTCCCGGTAAAAAAAAAAAAAAAAAAAAAGAGGAAGAAAAGATTTTAAAGACTTGATGATGTCTTCTTAGGCATAAAGTTGAAAGTTCTAAAGGTTTATTAATAACAGTAGTAGTTATATATGCACGCAATGTATCATGATCCAGTATCACAGAAATTGTACTGTTCATATACATTTTTTAGTTTGCATAAATTAGGTATGTGTGTGCTGCATCTCAGTTTAGGCAAGCCTTTATAAAGTTATAGCATCTAATCTGTTACTCCCATTTCTCCATTATTTTTGTATCTTTTAAAATATATAATATATATATCAAGATTTTTAAATTATCATTTAGAAGCAGATTTTCTTTGTGGAAACTAATTTTTCTGACTTTTACCAAAAATAAACTAGTAGGGGAGAAAAGTGGATTAACTTTTGTAATCCTTACCTTAATGCAGGGGTTCTTAACAAGGGGTCAATGAGCTTGAATTTAAATTAAAAAAAAAAAAAAAATTTTGTGGGGACTTGTTGGTGTAGGTGTGATATGTTTATTAAATAATACACAGTATAGTGTGGACTTAGTAAGGGGTCCATGGTTTTCACCTGACTGGCAAAGGGGTCCATGGAACAAAACAGGTTAAGAACCCCTGCCTTAATGTGTTCAGTGGGGTTTAACCATTCATTCCTTTTGTGTGTGTTTATTTACTGCATAGTCTTATTATGGAAACCATACAGAAAACCTTTCCAAACCTCTTCTCCATTCCTGCTTTTGTTCTGATACCAAAACAGAATAGGATGACATCTGTTGCCAGTAATGGATGCACTGATAACTGCCAGCACAAGTTAATTCTGGAGTACATTAAAAATGTATACGGAGTTAAGTCTCCTTGCCCTACAACCAAATTTTAATATAAAATAATTGATTTGTGTAAGTCTAGCAGTCTCTTGGTTTATCCTTACACCTCATAAAAATGCACAGTGGCATTATAATTATATTCAGGGATATGTTAGGGTTTTTTTTCAGTATATTTATACTTTTTAAAAAGCCAATCTGTAGGTGTAAATACCCTGTTTTAAAGTATTTTAAAATATTTCAGCAGCAGACCTTGAGCTTTTTTATTTGAGTTGTTTTCACTTGATCTATTTACCAGATTGTATTATCAAATGTACCTTTTTAAAATGCAATTGCTTCAGCAAAATACTTAGAAAAGTGATGCTAAGGTATGATCTGTAGATAAGGGCCATCTATTTTTAAAATATGTTGTATTCAATGAAATCTATGTTATTTTACATAATTATGAACTCAGAATTTAAAAGGTGAGGGAAAATCATTTTTTTTAGCTTATAATTACCTGCAGTCCAAATGTTCTTAACTAATCCTGGATAAGTGGCTGACTATTGTAACCAACTATATTTTATGTTCTGCAGTGAGAGAAAATTCCAGAAGGTATGCAACAAATAATCCTTCTGTCTAATGTTAACTCATTGCATCTTCAACATTTTTTCTTATTTTCATCTGAGTAGAAAGGGAAAATAACCACCACTCCTGATCCCCTTTTAGTAAATGTTCATATTTTAAGATATATATCTTTGTACTTGTTCTTCGAAACTATGTTCACCTGTCTCCACAGGTGTCATTTCAATATTTTGAGCATTTGGTTGTTTTGGATATTCTCCAATTTTCTATATTTGTGTGTAAAGGCATGTGTTCATGTCAATTTGGCAAAGTAATTTTTTATTTATTCCAACAAATATTTATTGTTCACTTCTCATGTGCCAGGAACTTTCTTAGCCTTTTGTAAAGGTGAACTAGACAGATATGGTCCCTGCTTTTGCTGAGACAGCAGTTATTACAACTCTTATTCATCTTGTTTGCCATGAAAGAGATAAACAGGGTGCTGCGACAGAAAAGAACAAGAGGGGATGCTTCAGATAAGAACATCTAGAAAGAAAGTGAGGCTTGCCTGTCTCTCCTGGCTTTTCACATGGCTTGTTCCTTCTCTCACAGTTGTACAATTTCCATTTGTTGTCAAACTTAATTTTTCCCATGTACATATATAAATAATTTTAGAGTTGAGTTTTTATATATTATTGAATATATAAAAAAGCCTAGCCCTGCCCAAGGCCAGGAGTCCCTGTAGGGGTCAGCCTGCGGCCCACAGGAGTGTCTTCCTCAGGTGGGCTCAGAGCCAGGGCCCACGGCCCCACAGCTCTCCTCATGTTCAAACTTAGAGACGACTCCACTTGGTGTGAATAAACCACATATGGACACTTGAAAAAAAAGAAGAAAATCATGTGTGTCCCTCATGTATGTCCAGTTGTACATGTGTATACAACTCATATCAAAAGATTGATTTTTAAAACGTTAATGGATTTTTTCCTTAGGGTCGTGGAATTTCATGTTAATTTTAAAATTGTATTACTCATACATACCTGCATTGTTTGGATTTTTACTATGTGTATATGATCTACAATAAATCATTTTTCATTGTAAAATCAATGATATTTAAAGAAAATAGTACTTATGAACAATTTTAAATAAACATTGACTAAAAGGCTGCTGAGTAACTTAAAAGGGCATTTAAAAATAAGGTGCTAATAGAACTCAAGAGCACAGAAAAATATGTAGAGGATTGTAGAGGATTGACTGGACTTAAAATGTTAAGGTTTGTATTGATAATACATAGAATTGATGATTAATTTTAGACTTTTAGAATCATTATATTACAACTGTATGGGTAAACATTAAAAAGATAAAAATAGAACCTATAACATTGAAATCTGTAAAGATGGAGTAGAATAATAAAAACTCACTTATTCCAACAAATAAAAGAAAAAGTATGGTAATAGGAAACCTAAGCTAAGATGATGGAAATAAATCTGAAGCCTTCAATATTCATAAAAAGCATAAATCAGATTTTTCTCCTTTTCCTAGAAAGAATGAGGTAGCATCTGCCATTCAAAAATATTATGTTAGGAAAATCATCTTGTAAGCCAAACTACTGCCTTAAGGAAGTTCCAAGCCTTTCTGTCTCTGGAGGAGAGAAAGAAAAGCTAGAGGGATGAAAGAAGGACATTGCCAAGTATCTGCTCTACATAGCACTGGCCCAGAGGGGGAAATGGCATTATATCAGTGAGGGCAGAGGAAGGCTCTTGCCTTCACTGACTTGAGTCCTTAAATTGCTTCAGTAAGATTCTACCTGGAAGTCACTCCTTGCATCAACCTTGAGGATCAGGAGGAAGGCAGGAGTAGCTATATGCAAAATAAAGAAACCACATTTTGTCTGCATGGCCAAGTCAGAGTATAGAAGTTCAATTTCATAATCTTATTCTATAATTTATCAAATAAAGGCTTAATGTGACATTTAAAGTATATATATATTTTTTTCAGATAAATATATATATATTTATTTATTTTTAATAATGTATTTATTTTTAGTTGTGGAAAAGGATAACTTATTAGTCAGTGCTCTCTAGGGAAACAGAACCGACAGGAGATATATATAATGTAAATATTATGAGATTTTTATAATCATTGTCTCATGTGACTGGGAGGATGGTCAAGTCCAAATTCCATAGGGCAGGCCACAAGCTGGGAACTCTGATGAAGGTTTTGGATGAATTCCCCAGGAGAAGCTGTCTGGCTGAAGTAGAGATGGAAATTCTCCCTTCTGAGTGCTGAAACCATCACTGCTCCTTTTAAAGCCTTCAACTGTTTGGATGCGAGTCTCTCACTGTTGAAGACAATCTCCTCAATTGGTTGAAGATGTAATCAGCCATAGATGCAATCAACTTACTGATGATTTGAATGCACAAAATATCCTCACAGTAACAATCAGGTCAGTGATTGCTTGACCAGATGACTGGACACATAACCTGGCCAAGCTGACACATGAACTTAACCATTACATATACGCAACATAAAAATCATTTTAACCATTTTAGGTGTACAATTCTGACATTCAGTAAATTGACAATACTGGGTAAAGCATTTAGAACAGTGCCTGGTACCCAATAAGCACCATATAAATGAATAAAGAATCCACAAATAGACCCAAACACCTATGTAAATTAATATATGAAGTGGCATTTGAAATTAGTGGGGAAACATGAATTAGTTAATACATGAGAGTATACCATGAGGATGAATTAGGTTGTTAATGAGATGGTTTTTAATTTTATATGGAAATTGACAGAACCTTCTATAGACAAACTTTTTAAAAAGAAGAACAAGTTTGGACACTCACATTGCCTGGTTTTAGGATTTATTATAAAGCTGCAGTAGTCAAAAGAGTGGTACTGACATAAGGAACATACAGAGAATCCAGAAACAACCCACATATTTTTGATCAATGGATTTTCAACGAAGCTTAGGAACTTTTCAAACTTTTCAAACTCTTTGAAAAGAGTTTGGTAGTTTCTTATAATGTTAAACATGTACTTACCGTATAATGCAGCAATTTCACTCAGGTATTTACCCAAGAGAAATTAAAGAATCCACCCAAAGATATTTACTCAAATGTTTATAGCACTTACGTTCATAATAGACAAAAACCTGGAAAGAATGCAAATGTATTTCAAGGTGTAAATGGATATTTTGGTATGGTATTTCCATACAAAGAAATATTATTCTGACATACAAGCAAATGAAGTGATAAGACATGCAATAACAGATGAATTTCCAATGCATTATCATATGTGAAAAAAACAATTCACGAAAGTCTGTATGATTCAATTTATATTAAATTCTGGAAAAGGCAAAACTATAGTGATAGAAAGTAGATCACTGTTTGCCAGGGCCAGGGAATAGGTGGAGGGGACTAATGTAAAGGACATGGGGAAAGTTTCTGTGGTGATGGAAATTTTTTATATCATGACTTCTGTGGCGGTTACTTGGCTGTGTTCATTAGTTAAAACTTATAGAATTGTACACTTAAAAATTCATTAATTTCATCATAACTAGATTATAACGCAATAAAGTTGATTCAGAAAAGCACACACGTGCGTAATAAAAAGATCAGAATGCCGTTAAACTTTTCAATAGTGAAATGGAAGGAAAAAAGACATTGGGGCAATGATTCCACATTTTGAGGGAAAATGATTTTCAACTTAAAATTCTATACCCAGCCCAAACATCAAGAGTAGAACAAAGACATTTTCCAACTTCCAAAGTCTCTTATGTTCACCTCCATATGCACCCTTTGTTAGGAAGCTTCTAGAGGAGGTGTTCCATTAAATGAAAATAAATTAAGAAAGAGAAGACATGGAATATAGAAAATAAGAAATCTAATACAAGTGAGAAGCAAAGCAAATCCATAAATGATGTTGAACTCAAAGTGACAGTTCAGTGGCTCGCTTAGAGAAAAACCACTTCAGATTTGAGTAAGAGGACAATGGCCTCCAGAAGAAGAGGATAAAAGGAGATGAAATTCATAGAAATATCTTTTAAGTTTGAGTTATTGAGAGAAAAAAAATTTGAAGGTACAGCATATGTAGATGATTTAGTGCTAGCTACCTAGAAAATTAAGGAGACAGTAAGAGGGACAATTTTTCTCTCTAAAGAAAAGAAAGGCAATAAAAGAAACATAAACACAGTAAACTACATTGCTCAGCTGTGAACTATATAGTGCCATTATGATATATCTATATCAGAAGGATTGTGGAAGAAGAACTATGTGCATGTATGTGTATGTGACTTTATTTGGTGGGTATTCTACAGAGAGTAAAAAAAGGCATTAAATTCTTATTTTCCAAAGAGAGAACATTGAAAAATAAAGAAATAGCAGTATGAGCAGTAAAATTTGTCATTTGCAGATATGTAGGTAGAACTAAAAGAGGTGGCTCAAAGAAATGAAAGTAGTTGCTTTTGGAGAGTAGGGCATTATTTTTCATAATAAACCTTATAAAATGATTTAAATCATATATATGTATAACCTTGATAAAACTTAAAAATAAATATATAAAAAATATACACTTTGTGAGAAGTTCCATGAATAAGATTCTATCGTATAAGAGCATACTAGCTCAGTAAGGAGTTGGAGTAGAGTCAGGGACATCTTCTCAAAGGTTATTATTCTATGCAAATATCCTCGCTGACCTGATTTTGTGATAATCAGGGTAGGTTAAACATTCGCTATATTAGAAACCATGCCTGTGTCCCCAGACCTAGTTTTTCTCCCAAGGTCTGGTTTTTAGAATGCTGGTGATAAACTAAGCCTGATTTATTATATGACCATCCTGTATGGGAAAAGACTGTAACTTTGGGTATCTTTGGTCAACCTTAAGAGATATAGCAGGGGGACAGATGTGGCTTGGGTGGTTGGACATCCATCTCCCATATGGAGGGACAATGATTCGATCCCCAGGACCTTCCAGTAAAGGTAAAAAGAAAAATATAGGGGGCACATGGGCCACTAGGCCCTGCCCGTGGCTGTACCTCTAGCCCCACGAGCCAGTGAGCCGTTAGGCCCCATCCGCAGGTGCGCCGACAGATCCCGCGCGAGGGTGCACAGCCAGGCCCCACAAGCAGGTGAACCGCCAGGCCCCACAAGCCATGCAGCAAGATGATGATGTAACAGGAAAGTGACACAAGGGAGAGCCAAGACAAGATGCACTGAAAACACAGGAACTAAGGTGGAATAGGTGATAGGACACCTCTCTCCTACATCGAAGATTCTGAGGATCAAATCCCAGTGAAGACAGGAGGAGACAGATGAGAAGAGAGGGCAGGAAATGGACACAGAGAGTTGCCCAGAAAATGGACACAGAAATGGCAAAAACGGGAGTAAAAATGGATAAAAGTAAATAAATAAATAAATAAATAAATCCTTTAAAAAAAGTATAGGGGAGGAAGATACAGGCTATAGTTAGTAGTAATACTTTGACAAAGCTCTTTCATGATTTGCTAACAAATGTTTCACAACAATGCAGGGTGTTTGGGGGGGCTGATGTGTGGGAGCCCTATATGATGTTATGCATGTTTGTTTTGTAAGTTCACAATGTTTACTGAATACTTATAGTATATGTATGTTCATGTATGAATAATATACTTCAATAAATTGTTTTTTTTAAAAAGGTAATTATTCTTTGCCTCATCCTAAAGATAAGGGGTGAGGGACAGAAAGGGATAATGGGCAGAGGAAAGAGGCTGAACAAAAGCTAAGTGTTATAAGCAAGTATGCTTCATTGGGGAATCTCAAGTAGTTCAGTGGGGTTGGACCACGGAATGTAGGAATGGGCTGCTGAGGAAAAGTTGGCTGGGTCAGAACAGAGTTCAGGCCACAAACAACGCTGAATACCCAAGATGGGATTGACGGAACAAATTTGCATTATGAGGCAAGAATGATCTTTCAATTTGGGGATGTGTTAGAAAATTAAGGTACTCAGGACAAGCAAGTCATTTAGGAGGCTGGTGCAGTAATCTAGGAAAGAAATGAACGCAATTGAGATGGAAAGTAAATATACTTGACATTTATAGAGGTAGAATTGATAGGACCTGGGGTAAGTGAGGAAGATGGAGATGTCACAGATGAACTTCAGATTTCTATTTTGGCTGCTGAGAGAATTTCCTGGGAAAGAAAATAAAAGGGAGGAGTACATTCTCAAAGGGAATGACAAGTGCTATTCCATACGTGTGGTTGTAGGATGTTAGGTGTTTAGTTTCAGATGCCCAATGGACAAAGAGTCCAAGAAAATGGTGTGGGCTGGAGACATGGTTAGTTATTGTATTCTTGAGCCTGAATGAGATCTAAGGAGAATACATGGAGTGATAAGAGAAGACTACCTAGGAATGAACCCTAAAGTACCCCAGCATTTCAGGGCAAATAAACAGAAAGGAGCCTATAACTGCTGGAAAAAGAATGACCAGAGAGGTCAGAAGATAACCTGGAAAGAACAGTGATTCTGAAATGAAGAGAATATTTTCAAAGAAGCAGGAAGTAGTAGACTGAGGTAAATGCCACAGAAATTAAGTCAAGGACAGAAACGTGTCTCCCGGGTTTTACAACAACAAAATAAAGGATAACCGTGCAGCAGTTGTGGTGGAATCCCAAGTTACAGTGAATTGGAGGTAGGCAAGAGGAGTGTAAGGCACTCTTCACATGACTACACAGGGCAAGGGAAAGCCATGTTATTCTGACCCTTTTGACAATAGTTTTTGAACTAGAATTAGTTATATTTGATTTTTTTCCCTCTTAATATGCAAGGATTAAGGTTGGGATAGATAACTTGCCTGAGGTCACCTAGATGTTAAGTGAAGGTGCTGGGATTTAAATCAGTCTTTTACATTCTAGAACCTTTGCTCTTAAACCACCACATTTTCTGGAACATTCTATAGTTACTGTTTTCATTTCCATGTGGTGGTGTCTCCTCAAAGTCAGGAAATGTCTTAAATCATTCAGTTGTATATCATTTGATCTGAAAGGGACTAATTCGACCAGATCATGTTAAGGATGCTCAAATTGAGCCAGGAAGATTAGGTGAATTGACCAAAGCTACAGAGATACTAAGCCTGAGGCAGGGAATAGAAGCCTTATTACCCATCTCCCAGTCAGTTCAATACCTTTCTCAAAAAACTGCACTCAAACAACAGTAAAATGGGTTTGGAAGACAGGTTTTTAATGTCTGAATGAGCCAGATTATTCTGATTGGTCAGATACATTATTCAACCCTGTTTTGGTACAGCATACATCCAAAAGGTCAGAAATAAAATGATTCGATTTGGAATAACTGTTTGAACCCTGCAGTCTCTAAACCAGGCTCTCCTATGAGTAATGACAAGAACCTAATGTGTTGCATCATTTTTCTCCTAATTTGCTTAAAGCCAAAAAGGGTGACTGAGGACAGAGTTGGGGGTTATAAATCATTTAAAAAGCCAGTTCTTTCTGTTCTAGAGATACAACCAGGCAGCCTAGGTTGGGGAAGAGAGAAATTTACATGTGGAATTACAAGAATACAGTTCTCATCTTTTTTACATTTTTCCTTCTTTCTCTTCCCCTTTTCCTTCTGCTCTGATGCTTCTCCTCTCTCTTATTCCCTCTAGGTCTCCTAATTTCCTTCTCAGTCTCTTGTCTCTTCTCATCAACCCTCTTCTCCACCCTTTCCTACCTTATTTTTCTTTTTCTCTATCTCTTTCTCTCCTTATTAAAAATACTGGGACTTCCAGGAAGATGGTGGACTAGAAAGACACGGACACTCTTCTCTCCCAAAATAGCTAGAGGACAGGAAGAAACAGCCTGTAAAACTTTTTTCTAGGGTTTAGGACACTAGGGGAAGGATGGACACTGCCCAGAAAAGAGAGGGACAAAGGAAAAAAATCACAAAGACAAAACTGTGAGTTAAAAATGGTAGCTGCTACTCCTAGGCACATTGCCCCATACTAGACACTTTTGAATTCTCAGGCCTTGGGGCGAGTGGCTACAGACAATGGGGGCCCCAGGGATCCACCTCCCCAGGAAAGTAGAGAGAGAGAGAGCTTCACAGCCTAAGGCTGACTCTGCTTTTGACCCACAAATTTGGTCTGCTGTGTGCCACAAGCCCTTCCAGACTGGGTGGGGCCACACCATTGTTTGCCTTGGAGCCAGCTAGAGACTAAAGACATCTGACCCTTTCAGTCTCCATCTATACTGACTGGGACTGGTTGCTGAGGTCTCAGAGAGGAGTGGAATTATTTCCTACCCAGGAAAAGGGAGACAGCTGCCAGCAAAGGTTGGAGAACTGTCTCTTAGAACATTTTAATGGTGAGACTCTTAGCAACTATTAACAATCAATGTGATCGAGAAACCTCAGACACATTGATCCAGCCTGTGTTACAGCAAACACACTCCAACCAGGCATTGAACTGAAAGGGCTGTCAAATGGCGCCATCTTCTGGCAGATAAAGGAACTGCATGTAAAGAAATTGAAAATAAGTGAGAGTGGCTTTTTCTCACCTTTATAGCCTCCCTCCCCAAAGCCCTAGGAAGCAGGTCTACAACACATTACTGGGTCCAGAGCCCAGTTTTTAGCACATAACAGGGACAACCCTAAAGACCAAGGCTGAACCAAGAATCAAAGAACAGCAGTAACACACAACCTCCTGCCACTAAATTTCCAAAAAAGAGAGAGAAATTGAGCATCTGAGTAAACTCACCATCCTAATCAAATGCCTAGAAATCAGCAAAAAAATTATGAACCATTCTAAGAAAATGGAAGACATGGCCCAAGGAAAGGAATATATCAAAGCCCCAGAAGAGATGCAGGATTTGAGAGAACCAGTTAATGAGATGCACACAAATTTCCAAAATCAAATTAATTAGTTGAAAGACAATATGGCTAAAAAAGATAAATGACATCAAGAAGACACTGAGTGGGCACAAAGAAGAATTTGAAAACCTGAATAGAAAAGTAAAAGCTCATGGGAATGAAAGAGATGATAGGTGAGATCAAATACACATTAGAGTTATACAACAGCAGACTTGAAATGACAGAAGAAAGGATAAGTGATGCTGAAGACAGAACAGCTGAAATTGAAGAGGGAAAAGAAAAAAGAGAAAAAATGGAAAAAATTGAGCAGGGGCTCAGGGAGTTGAATGACAACATGAAACACAACAACATATGTGTCATGGGAGTTCCAGAAGAAGAGAAGGGACAAGGGGCAGAAAGAGTATTTGAGGAAATAGTAGCTGAAAATTTCCCAACTCTTATGAAAGAAATGAGCTTACATGCCCAAGAAGCACAGCGTACTCAAATCAGAACAAATACAAATAGACCTACTCCAAGACACATACTACTCAGAATGTCAACTGTCAAAGATAATGAGAAAATTCTGAGACCAACAAGGGAGAAGTAAACCATCACATACAAGGGATGCCCAGTAAGACTTAGCATGGATTTCTCATCAGAAACCATGGTGGCAAGAAGACAGTGGTATGATACAATTAGGATACTGAAAGAGAAAAACTGTCAGCCACAAATTCTTTATCCTGCAAAACTGTCCTTCAGATATGAAGGTGAGTATAAAATATGCACAAACAAAAAAATAAAATAAAATAAATAAAATAAAATAAATATGCACAAACAAACAGAAACTAAGAGAGTTAGTAAAAAAGAATCCACCTTTGCAGGAAATATTAAAGGAAGCCTTAGAGCCTGAAAGAAAAAAACAGGAGAGAGAGAGGCTTGGAGGAGAGAATAGAAGGAAGAATAGCAGAAAGGATAACCAAAAGAGTAAAAAGACAGGCAAAAAATAAGATATGACATATGGAAACCAAAGAATAAAATGCTAGGAGTAAATAATTCATTTACAGTAATATCATTGACTGTGAATGGATTGAACTCCCCAATCAAAATATATAGTCTGGCAGAATGGATTAAAAAAACATGACCAATCCGTAAGCTGCTTACAAGAGACTCACCTTAGACCCAGGGATACAAACCAGCTGAAAGTGAAAGGTTGGAAAAAAGTACTCCATGAAAATAGTAACCAAAAAGAGCAGGGGTAGCTATACTAATATTGGACAAAACAGACTTTAAATGCAGAAAAGTTATGAGATACAGAAAGCCATTATATATTAATAAAAGGCACAATCCACCAGGAAGATATAACATTCACAAATATCTATGCACCTAACCAAGGTGCCCCAAAATATATGAGGTAAACTCTGGCAAAACTGAAGGGAGAAATAGACATCTCTACAGTATTCTTTGGAGACTTCAACACACCGCTCACATCATTAGATAGAACAATTAGACAGAAGATCAAAAAGGAAACAGAGAACTTGAACAATATGATAAATGGGTTAGATTTAACAGACATATACAGAACGTTGCACCCAAATTCAGTGGGTTATTCATTTTTCTCAAGTGCCCATGGATCTTTCACCAGGATAGATCACATGTTAGGTCACAATGCAGCTCTCAATAAATATAAAATGATTGCATTTATACCAAGAACCTTCTCAGATCACAATGAAATGAAACCATAAATCCAAAAGAGGTAAATTCACAAATGTGTGGAGGCTAAACAACACACCCGTAAGTAATCAATGGGTCAAAGAAGAAATTGCAAGTGAAATAAGTAAATATATTCAGACAAAAGAAAATGAGAACACAACATGTCAAAACTTATGGGATACAGTGAAGCCAGTCTTGGAAGGGAAATTTATAGCCCTAAACACCCATATTAAAAAAGAAAAAAGAGTTAAAATAAAAAACCTAACTAAACAACTAAAGAAACTAGAAAGAGAACAGCAAACCATCCCAAACCAAGCAGAAGTAACTAGAGCAGAAATAAATGAAACTGAGAACAAAAAAATAATAGAGAAAATGGACAAAACAAAAAGCTGGTTCTTTGAGAAGATCGATAAAATTGACAACCCCCTAGCTAAACTAACAACAACAACAAAAAAGAAGATGCAAATAAATATAATCAGAAATGAAAGAGAGAAGTTATGACTGACCCCACAGAAATAAAAAGGATCATAGGAAAATATTGTGAGAAACTGTGTGCCAACAAATTAGACAACTTAGATGAAACGGGCAAATTCCTAGAAATGCACAAACAACCTACACTGATGCTACATGAAATGGACAAATTCCTAGAAATGCACAAACAACCTAGTCTGATGCTACAAGAAACACAAGAACTTAACAAACCAATCACATTTAAAGAGATTAAATCCTTCATCAAAAATCTCCCAACAAAGAAAAGTCCAGGCCCAGATGGCTTCACAGGTGAATTCTACCAAGCATTTTGAAAAGAATTAACAAAAATCATGTTTAAACTCTTCTAAAAGATTGAAGAGCAAGGAAAATTACCCAACACATTTTATGAAACCGACATCACCCTAATACTAAAGCTGGATAAAGACACTACAAAAAAAAAAAAAAATTACAGATCAATCTCTCTAATGAACATAGATGCAAAAATTCTCAACAAAATACTTGCAAATCAAATCCAACAGCATATCAAAAGACTTATACATCACAACCAAGTGGGATTTATTCCTGTTATGCAAGGCTGGTTCAACATAAGAAAATCAATTAACATAATACACCACATTAACAAATTGAAGGGGAAAAATCACATGATCATCTCAATAGATGCAGAAGAGGCATTTGACATAATCCAGCATCCTTTCTTGAAAAAAACACAATGAAAGCTAGTAGCAGAAGGAAAATTTCTCAGTATGATAAAAGGCATATACGAAAATCCCACAGCCAACATTGTACTCAATGGGGAAAGGTTAAGAGCTTTCCCTCTAAGATCGGGAACAAGACAAGGATATCCACTGTTACCTCTGTTATTCAACATTGTACTAGAAGTTCTAGCTAGAGCAATTAGACAAGAAAAAAAATTAAAGGCATCCAAATAGGAAAAAAGGAAGTAAAACTCTCACTATTTCTAGATGACATGATCCTTACTTAGAAAATTCTGAAATATCTATGACAAAGCTACTTGAACTAATAAATGAGTTCAGCAAAGTGGCAAGATACAAGATCAACATGCAAAAATCAGTAATGTTTTTGTACACTAGTATTGAATAATCTGAGGAGGAAATCAGGGGGAAAAAACCCATTTGTAATAGCAACAAAAAGATTCAAATAACTAGGAATCGATTTAACCAAAGAAGTACAGGAACTATATGCAGCAAACTACAAAAACAATGCTAAAAAAAAATCAATGAAGACCTAAACAAATGGAAAGACATTCCATGTTCATGGATTGGAAGACTAAATATTGTGAAGATGTCACTCCTACCCAAACTGATTAATACATTCAATGCAATTCCAATTAAAATTCCAACAGCCTACTTTACAGAAATAGAAAAGGCAATTACCAAACTTATTTGGAAGGGAAAGTGCACCTGAATAGTCAAAGCATTCTAAAAAGGAAGAGGACATGGAAGAAATTTCACTGCCTGACCTTGAAACATATTGCAAAGCTACAGTTGTCAAAACAGCATGGTACTGTCATAAAGATAGACCTATTGATCAGTGGAATAAAATTGAGAGTTCAGAAATAAACATTCACCTCTACAGTCAACTGGTTTTTGACAAACCTCCCAAGTCCATGTTAATGGGACAAAACAGCCTCTTCAACAAATGGTGCTAGGAGAACTGGATATCCATAACCAAAAGAATGAAAGAGGACCCCAGGGAAGTGGATGTGGCTCAAGTGATTGGACTCCTGTCTACCATATAGGAGGTACAGTATTTGATTCCTGGGGCCTCCTGGTGAAAAGCAAGCTGGCCCACTTGGCGAGCTGGCTCAAGCGGAGAGCTGGCCCATGTGGAGTGCTGGCCCACATAGAGTGCTGGCCCATGCAGAGAACTGGCACAGCAAGATGACGCAGCAAAAAGAGACACAGAAGAGAGACAATAAGAGACACAGCAGACCAGAGAGCTGAGGAAGCGCAAGAGATTGAGTGCCTTTCTCCCACTCTGGAAGGTACCAGGATCAGTTCCCAGTACCAACTAAAGAGAAGACAAGCAGACACAGAAGAACACACAGAGAGCAGAAAGCAAGCACAAAACAATAGGGGTGGGGAGAAATAAGTAAATAAATAAATCTTATTAAAAAAAAAAAAAAAAAAAAAAAAGGACCCCTGTCTCACTCCCTATACAAGAATCAACTCAAAATGGATCAAAGACCTAAATATAAAAGCCAAGACCATAAAACTACTAGAAGAAAATGTAGGGAAGCATCTTAAAGACCTTGTGGTAGGTGGTGGTTTCTTGGACCTTATACCCAAAGCACATGCAACAAAAGAAAAAATAGATAAATGGGACCTCCTCAAAATTAAACACTTTTGCATCTCAACAGGACTTTGTCAAAAGGGTGAAAAGGCAGCCAACTCAATGGGAGAAAATATTTGGAAATCACATGTCCAATAAGCGTTTAATATCCATGATATATAAAGAGATATTACAACTCAACAATAAAAAGACAACCTGATTTTTTTTTTAAATGGGCAAAAGCCTTGAATAGACATTTGTCCAAAGAAGAAATACAAATGGCAAAAAGACACATGAAAAAATGTTCAACATCACTAATGATTAGGAAAATGCAAATCAAAACTACAATGAGATATCATTTCACACCTATCAGAATAACCACTATTAAAAAGACAGAGAACTACAAGTGTTAGAGAGGATATGGAGAAATATGAAGACTTGTTCACTATTGGTAGGAATGTAGAATGGTACAGCCACTGTGGAGGACTATTTTGCAGTTCCTAAAGAAGTTGAATATAGATTTGCTAAGTAAACCTGCAATACCACTACTGGGTATATACCCAGAAGAACTGAGAGCAGAGACACAAACAGAAATCTGCACATCAAAATTCATAGTAGCATTATTCACGATTGCCAAAAGCTGGAAACAACCCAGCTGTCCATCAACTGATGAATGGGTAAACAAACTGTGGTGTATTCACACAATGCAATATTATGCAGCTGTAAGAAAAAATGAAGTCGTAAAACATATGATAGCATGGATGAACCTGGAGGACATTAGGTTGAGTGAAGCAAGCCAGACACAAAAGGACAAATAATGTAGGACTGCACCACCATGAACTCAATAAATTGTGTAACATATTGTATGATTCCATTTATTTAAATGTAAATATAAGTCAATTTATAAAGATGAAATTAGATTAGTGGCTATGTAGGGCAAGGGAAGGCCTGCTAAGGGGTGTAGAGTTTTTCTTTTTGGAGAAATGAAATGGTTCTAAAAATCTGTGATGATGAACGCACAAAATTGTGATTATACTAAAAGCCATTGATTATACACTGTGGATAGATCATATGATATGTGAATGTATCGCAATAAAACTGCTTAATAAATAAATAATTTTGCAGGAATAGCCATAAATAGCAGCTATGCACAACATAGGAAACATAGGAAGATTGAGAGATGAAGAATTTTCTTGTTTGTTAGTCTTTTTGTTTATTTTTATTATTATTTTCATTATTGAAATAATAAAAATGCTCTAACAATGATTGAAGTGATGGATGTACAACTATGTGATTATACCAAATACCATTGATTGTACACTTTGGATGAATTGGATGCTTTACCAATATGTATCAATAAAATTTATTTTAAAAATACTACACTGAGTCTTGTTCTAGCAACACTGACCTATTTTGATTCCTGAATGCTATCAGCAATGATGCAGTTATCTCTCTATTCTAGCTCTGAGGTGGCAGGAAAGATTAATGCTCCTATTGGTATCAATGTATTTCTCTAGTTTATCACTTGTATGTGGGTCTTTAAAGAAGTTCACATTCCTATAAGATTTTTTGCCTTTTATGTTGACAAATATTAAAGACTGTGCTCTGATTTTGCCAGAAACCAAATCTGGTTTGAGTCCTGTTAAAGACTCAGTAAGGTATTTAACAGGATTAAAACAATGCATGATTATATATTCCAAGCTAAAAGCCTTTTCTGTGTTTTCAAAACTCCTTTCCAAAGTGTCTTTAGATAATGAAAACAAACATTATAAATAACTGGGAAGACATGGAGTTTTAGGGACAAAGATGAGGATCAAACTTTCAGTAAAGTCTCAAGACACAGAAATGTTTAGGCAAAGAAAAGAGCTGAGGTGTGAATTGGAGAGAATCAAACCCACAGCACAGCTCCATGTACCATAAATGAAGTTTGCCACATATTCTGACTCCATCCCAAGGCTTAGTGACTAACACTCATGGGGGTGGGAGTGGGCATCTATGGCTGTGTGTCAGGTGCACAGCAAGAACTTTCTCCAAGGCCATGATTGTTTTGTGGCCTGAAGCCCAACCCTCTACCTCCTTGATAGCACAGAGAATAGCCTAATTTATCATAACAGGTACTGATTCAGCTCCCTGCAGCATAAGCCCAGCTCTATGCTAAAGAATTAGAGCCTAAAAATAATATTCTCACTTCCATATAAGAGAAGCAGTGATTGGGTAAATTTCAGTCTTTAAGTTCATAAGCTCAGGGTAGCACTGTATGAAATTAAAAATTGGTTTTCATGGCTTACTGAATATTGTTCTCCTTAGTTGGTTCTCATGCAAGCCCTAGGATTCATTCATTCATTCATTCATTCATTCATTCATTCATTCAAAACCAAACCTTATTGAGGGCCCCTAACCTCTGAGCTAAGACTATCTTGTAGAGTAAATAAGTATATACATAATTCTAAATCCCTAAGGAATGATTCTGTTTTCTTATGTGTTGAATGAAGAGTATGGCTGGATAACTTAAAAAGGATCAATGACAAATGAGAAATAGAGGAGAAGTTGATCACTTAGAAAGTTCTTGGTAAAAGGAGGCAGAAAAAAAGGGTTAGAAGAGAATAAGGAGTGGGCAACTATGGCAGTTTGATATTATTTTATGAAAGCCCCCAAAAGGGAAAGATTATGTTTGTAAACTGGTCTGTTCCTCTGGGTGTGATACCCTTGGAATGCATTAGATTCAGCTGACGTGTCTTGATTAAATTACCTGTTGAGATTAAGGCTTTGATTTGACTACGTTAGTAGGGCGTTACTCAGGGTTGAGTCCCCGGCCCCTTGGTGGGCTGATATAAACAGATACTCACAGAAGAAGACACAGAAGAAGAGAGAACTTAGTCATTTCGGTCCTGCCATGTGACAGAAAGGAGAAGGCTCAAACAGCTACAACTCCAGGAAGAGAGATAAGCCATTCGCCTGATAGTTTACAGCTGAAGAGAAAAGAGCAGCTGCACAGCTGATAAGGCCTGGAAAGAAACAAGCTGATATAGGAAGCCCTGAGAGAGGAGCCCTATGCCAGCCTACTGCGGAGATCGGAAGAAGCTGGGCCCACAGGGCCTTAAGAGGAAAAGGAAGGAAAGACCAGGCAGAGATGGCCCACCATCTTCCTTCAACATGTGGCAACTGACTTTGGTGAGAAAGCAGCCTTGAGTTCGTCTCTTTAGGGCCTTGTAACTGTAAGATTTTATCACAAATAAATACCCTTTATAAAAGCCAAAAGATTTCTGGTACTTTGCATCAGCACCACTTTGGCTGACTAATACAGCAGCAACAAATGAATAAGATTTTAAAATAATCATAGTGCCACAATGATGCATAGTGCCAAAAAACTTCTGTTTTTGATGGAATAACCAGCTGTCTTCTGTGTCCTTTTAATCAGAAAGATAGTTTAACAGGTAAGCTTAGAGATAGATAAAGTAATCCTAAAATTGAAATTATAAAACATGTAACTTGTTTAACTAGGTCAACTTATGAAACCACCAACTGACCTGGAAAATCTATCTTAAGTTATGTTTAAAATTGTAAACATAACTTAATGTTTGTAAAATTAAGTAAGGACTAGCAGCTTGGCATTTCTTCTGCACTTCCCATTGCTTAATACTAAATGTATGATCGCTTCTCTGCCTTTTGGCTATGAACAAGTGTAAAAGTACATGTATAGCTTCTTTCACGATCTAAAACTGTATTCATTCAATTTTATAAACCCACCAACCTTGTATTACTGAAACCAAAACCTAGAATCCTCTCTAAATCATAACAATTTCTCAGTTTTTCTGTCTGAATATGGTAGGGATTTTCATAACCAACCATATATCGCTACCATAACCTACATCTCATGACCTACATTATGCACATGCATATTTTTCTAGAGAAATGTAGATCCCCAAATTTCTGGGGGAAAAAGCTGTATTTCTTAAATAATATTCTGAAATATATTGACAAGACTTTTAAAAAGGAAAGGACAAATCACAAACTGGCATTTTAAGAAGGATATAGGGTCACAGCTCTCAATTGCAAGCAAAAGAGAGAGATTCTGTTTATTTAAGAAAAATGATTTATTATAATGGTATTGCATTGTACTAAGTATATCAGAAAGAGATGGAAAAGGTGGCTCACAGGCTATGTAGATAGGAGATATACTTAAAATAATACAGCAGAAGTGGCCTGCTAGAGATACCAATGCCATCATCACAGCTACAAGCACTAAGTAGTTCAGATTGTACTGCCAACACCACCAGCACTGGATGTTGGACACTGCTTTGGTGCCATTGCAAAGGTTTTTCATCTCACTGCAACCCTGACTGCTGCCAGAATTTCCCCACAGTTTTCCCTGCTTTGTGTTAGTAGCTTGCAGGTTGGTCAAATGCATCTGATGGGCAGAGCTAGGTCACATACTTACACCCTTACCACAAGGGAGTCTGTGAAAGAAGTACCTTGTATCTTCAGCCTTTATATTAGGAGGTGAATTCTCTTCCTACCAAAATTCATGAGGTCAGGAATTTCTCAAATATAGAAAGGTGCTTAGACTGGACAGTCTAAAAGAATGACAAATGTCCACCGTAAAAGATATGGAAGTATTCTTCTAAGTCTGTCCAGTCCTTCTTTATCTTCTTCATGGGCTCTCATCCAAATGTTGGTGCTACTCGCTTAGCATTCTTTTCTTATTTGCATACTCTTTTGAGATCTCATCTGTTCTCATACCTCAATGGCTCCTAAGTCTTTATCTTTAGCCACTCTCACATACTTACTGTGGAAGAAACTACTCACTACCCACCAAAATCAATTCTCTTCTTCTTTTGTAGAAATAGCATTTTAGCTGGGCACAGAGCTTTCCAGCCATACCAAATTTCCCAGTCTCTTTTTTTTTTTTTAATTTATTTTTATTGTGGGTAAAAATCAAAATTCTCACAATACATACAAACATTTGCAAAATGATATATAATTGGGGGGGGGTGTCTGGGGGGGGTTCATGGGGATTGGTTCATCCGAATATACATGAAAGATATACAAAATCATTCAAAGGATCAGGGAATGGGGCATGGTCACGATGGGTGGATAATCACACAATAAATAAGGGATTCCCAGTCTCTTTTGAAGTTAGTTGTGCCACATGGCTAATTTCTCCAGTGGAATGCAGACTTAAAGACATACAGATCTGTTTCCTCCATGTTTCATTTTCTTTCCTTTCTGCAACGCACCTTCAAACAAGCAGATAATTACAAGACTTTCAGGAATGGGAAGCATTCATGGGTCATTGAATGAGAAGCAGAGCTACCAGAATACTTAGCCTTATATGAAAGAGAAATAAAGGTCCATCTTTTGTAAGCCAATAAGATATTGTTGGGTAACTATTTTCAGCCTCTCAGCTTTATGCTAGCAAGACACACATACTCATTCACAAGTTTCCCAGCTGTTCTAATTAAATCAACATCTATTCAAGAACCAGTGCTAGGGTTCGAGAGGGGCCAAGATGGCGTTAGTGTAGGGGGCACACACTGCAAGCTCCCAGCGCAAGTCGGATTGTGGATGGGGTCCTGACCGGGGGTCTCTGCTGTGCACGCGTGGAATGAGAAGTTTGGGACAGCTATCTGTGTGGATCAATGGCGTGGATGGAATGGTAGAGATTCATGAGTTTTAAGCCTGCTGGTGGTGGCTGGCACTGACGGCTGAGCCCCGCGGTTAGGGAGAAAAAAAAGTAAAGCAGCTGGTTGGAGCCGCGAGCGGGGTGAGAAAGTTTTACTTTCTGGAGATTTGGCTGCTTGGAGTCCCTTGGAACTTGGGTGAACAGAACAGCTGGAGCGAATTGGCACCTGGTGTAGGGGAGGGGTGATTCTGTTCGGGGGAGGGAGTTGATTTGCCTAGCTGCCCAGGGATAAGCCCCGGGCCGCCGCGGAGCCAGGAAGAGGGAACACTCTCCAAAAGAGGGAGGGTTCTGTTGGAGGACATGGAAGGGAATTTTTTTTTTTTTTTTTTTTGCCATCGATCTGGCTGCCTGGACCACCCCATAGCTTTGGGGAGCAGATAAGCCAACCTGGGGAGCAGATGAAGCAGCATCAGGCTGAGAGGAGAGGCGAATCTGCAGAGTCAAACTGATTTACATAGCAACCCAGTGACGCTGGTGCTCGGCTCCAGAAGGGGCGGAGTCTGCCATCTTTAGCACTCTGCACTGACTAACATCAGAGCTACAGCTACCCTGGGGAGTCCAGGAAGTGGGACGTGCTTGATTAATTTCCACGAGCCCAGCTAGGGTCCCTTCCATAAGGGGGTTGGTCTAGAGGACGAATTATTTTAGGTCCTGTATTTCGCAAAAAAAAAAAGTGAGAAGGTCACTTCAATAAATGAAAAACAAATTCTTTTTAATTTAGTTTAATAGCTAAAAGCTGTTTCAGGACCTACATATAGAAACCTGCAGGGAAATTGATTGATAAACACAAGCAGGTAGAGAGGATCCACGTGGACCCTAGGGGAATCATTGACCCCCCTTAGCTCTGTTTGACTGCTTGCCTGTGTGGATCTTTGGTTTTTCTGTTTATTTCTGGTCTCTTGCTTTTCTGTCCTCTTTCCTCCCCCCTTTCTTTTTTACTTTCATTTTTTTAAAATTAGGTGCTGCTAGCTTGTCACTTCTTTGCTATGCTTCTTCTTCAGTAATTTCCCACTGGCTGTCTATATTGATTTTGTATTCCAAACTATCGCTTATCCTTCCTTCATCTTTCTGCCTTCGGCTTTCTGTTGTGGCTCTTAGATACAACATTTTTTCATAGGCCCACAACTTAAAGGTGTCAATTTCTATTCCATCTATTTTGTTTTCTTCTTCTTTTTTTTAGTATTAACTTTTTCCTTTCAGCCCTTTCTTTACTATTTCTCTCCCTCCTCATAATTCTAGCATTCTAAATCACTATATATATATTCCCCCATTTGTTTTCCCAGTCCATTGTAGGAACTCCACTTTTTTTCCTATTACTCTACACTGCCTACACAAGTTAAATATTCATCTCATTAATTCTCATTTGGCCCCTTTTCTAACTTTTATCAATATTACTATTATCCTTCTGCCTTCCTTACATCTTTTGATTCCTCTGGCCCTAATCTTTTGCCTTCAAGGGAACATAGAAAGAAGCAAGGAAATAAAATAAGAAGAAAAAGTACCAAAGAGAATACTTAACTCACACGCAGAACCACCAGCTAAATAAAACTCTAGAGCATAGAGAAAAGCTAATCAACTGAACAAACCGATCAAGATAATATGATGACCAGAGGGCAACAAAAAAATACAAATGACTCTGAGAAACAGGAAAACATGGACTAGTCCAATGAACAAATTAAATACCAGGAAGTGATGCAGAACATCGAACAACTAATCAAAGCTACCCGAACAAATATCATGGATCAACTTAAAGAAGTGAAGGAAGAGATTAAGGATATAAAGAAGACACTGGGAGAACATACTGAAGAAATTGCAAACATGCCTAAAAAGATAATGGATATGATGGTGAACAATGGCACAATCCAAGAAATCAGAAAGACGCTGGATTCACATAACAGTAGGTTTGAACAGGCAGAAGAAAGAATTGGTGATATGGAAGACAATATAGCTGAAATCAAAGAGATAGTAGAACAGATAGACAAAAAGATAGGAAAAATCCAGCATGGACTCAGGGAATTAACCAATAACACAAAACGCACAGACATACGCATTATGGGCATCCCAGAAGAAGAAGAGAAGGGAAAGGGAACAGAAGGAGTGTTGAAGGAAATAATGGCTGAAAACTTACCAACCCTATTGAGAGAGATGTATCTGCAGATCCAGGAAGCACAGCGCACCCCAAATAGTATAAATCCCAACAGGCCAACTCCAAGACATATACTTGTCAAAATGTCCAATGCTCAAAACAAAGAGAAAATACTCAAGGCAGCAAGAGAAAAGAGAACCATCATATACAAGGGAAGCACAATAAGATTAAGTGCTGATTTCTCAGCTGAAACCATGGAGGCAAGAAGACAGTGGTATGACATAGTCAAAACACTAAAAGAAAAACACTTCCAGCCACGAATTCTCTATCCAGCAAAATTGGCATTCAAAAATGATGGAGAGTTCAAAATATTCACAGATAAACAGCAATTAAGAGAGTATGTCAAGAAGAAACCAGCACTTAAAGAAATACTAAAGGAATCTCTACAAATTGAAAGGAAAAAACAAAGGAGAGAGAGTTGGAGGAGAGTTTAAAAACAACTGAAAACTCAAAAAGAGAAATAAAACAACATATGACATACATTAACCCAAAGAAAAAATGACTGAAGTAAGAAATTCGTTACGAGTAATAACACTGAATGTTAATGGATTAAATTCACCAATCAAAAGACACAGATTGGCAGAATGGATAAGAAAATATGATCCATCTATATGCTGTCTACAAGAAACCCACCTTCGGCCCAGGGATTCAAGGAGGCTGAAAGTGAATGGCTGGAAAACCATTTTACAAGCTAGCAATAGCCAAAAAAGGGCAGGAGTAGCTATTCTAATATCAGACAAAATAGACTTTAAATGCAAAACTATTGTAAGAGACAAAGATGGACACTACATATTAGTAAAAGGAGTAATCTCTCAAGAAGAGAGAACAATCATAAACATTTACGCACCTAATCGAGGTGCCTCAAAATACGTGCGGCAAACTCTGGAAAAACTAAGAGGAGAAATAAATTCCTCTACAATTATAGCAGGGGACTTCAACACACCACTATCATCATTAGACAGAACATCTAGGCAGAGAATAAATAAAGAAACGAAGGCACTCAACAATACATTAGAAGATTTGGACTTAATAGACATATACAGAACACTACACCCAAATACAGCGGGATTTACATTCTTCTCCAGTGCACATGGAACATACTCCAAAATAGACCACATGCTAGGCCCCAAAACAACACTCAATGAATTCAGAAAGATTGAGATTATACAAAGTAATTTCTCTGACCACAACGGAATGAAGTTGGAAATCAATAAGGGCCAGAGAAACAGGTTAGGCACAAGGATATGGAAGTTAAACAACACACTCTTAGACAAACAGTGGGTCAAAGAGGAAATTTCAAAAGAAATCAGTAACTACCTTGAAACTAATGAAAACAACAACACAACATATCAAAACCTATGGGATGCAGCGAAAGCAGTCCTGAGAGGGAAGTTCATAGCCATAAATTCATATATTAAAAAAGAAGAAAGAGCTAAAATTGAAGACCTAACTGCACACTTGGAGGAATTGGAAAAACAACAACAAACTAAACCTAAAGGAAGTAGAAAACAGGAAATAACAAAGATTAGAGCAGAACTAAATGAAATAGAGAATAAGAAAGCACTGGAAACAATAAACAAAACCAAAAGCTGGTTCTTCGAGAATATCAACAGAATTGACAAACCCTTAGCCAGACTAACAAAGAAAAAGAGAGAACAGATGCAAATACATAAAATAAGGAATGAGCAAGGTGATATCACTACTGACCCCACAGAAATAAAGAGTATCATAAGAGGATACTTTGAAAAATTATATGCCAACAAGAATGACAATTTAGAGGAAATGGACAAGTTTCTAGAAACCCACAAACAGCCTACATTGATGAAAGAAGAAATAGATTAACTCAACAGTCCAATTACAAGTAAAGAGATAGACTCAGTCATCAAAAACCTCCCAACTAAGAAGAGTCCAGGACCAGATGGCTTCACAGCTGAATTCTACCAAACATTCCGGAAAGAGCTAACACCAATTCTACTTAAGCTCTTCCAAAAAATAGAAGTAGAAGGAATACT